>OY723390.1:5086794-5574294 GCA_963210295.1 Ophion ellenae | reverse complement strand
CGCACCGTAGCAAATAATTGCCGTGTGTCGGGATTGCACCGACTAAAAACCCCCATTCCTCTGTGGCCTTACAAATTCTCCCGCGGGACGACCGCTAGGTATTACATCGCGGGAGAGGCCTTAGCCGTAGCTCTTCCTGCAGTGTTGTCAGACGACCTTAAATCCCCCGTTCCACTCGAGATGGTATAAGTGGTTTAGGGGTTCGTGTCGCTGATTTAATCTATGACTGCCTGGTCTTCCGGCGTCGTCTTCTTCCTCGCACGTTCTGCACGTCGCAACGCCTTCATCACTGCAGCAGCATAAACCGATACCGCTGTTCATGCGTCTGCTGACTTCAGCATCAACTCAACCAGGTTGTCCGGGGTGATGCGTGTCTCCAGCTGATCCTCGACTATCGCGCGGGAGGCACTAAAACGTGGGCAATGGAACAATGCATGTTCAGCGTTCTCCTCGACTGCTACACATGCTGGGCAGTCCGGGGAATCTTCATAATTAAACTTATAGAGATAAGCCCGGAAACAGCCGTGTCCTGAGATCACTTGAGTGAGATAATAGTTGAGCTCCCCGTGTAGACGGTTTACCCATATCTCCACCTTCGGGATTAGTCGATGTGTCCACCTTCCCTTGGGAGAAGCATCCCACATCGTCTGCCACTGGTTGAGACTGGTTGCTCTCGCTTCTGTCCTTGCATAACTGGGGTTTCTAGCTCCCTTCTGCTCGTACATCGATCTACGCTCCTCGGCAAGCTTCTCAATGGGCAGCATTCCCGCGATAACGTTGATAGCGTCCTCGGAGGCAGTGCGAAATGCACAGGCTACCCTCAAGGCGCTGACGCGATACGTTGCTGCAGCCTTCCTGCGGTACATCTGGATTTTCAGTGCATCAGCCCATATGGGTATACCATAGGTGAGCACTGAGGTCGTTACTGATGACAGCAGTTTCCTTCTCTTCTGTCTGGGGCCAGCAACGTTAGGCATGAGTCGCGCCAGTGTGGTAGCCACCCCAGCGGCCTTTCTGCTGATCTGCTCGGTTTGCTCTTTGAAGTTCAGCCTCGCGTCGAGAATCACACCCAGGAACCGAATGAACGGTTGGGATGTGATTTCGGCGTTTCCAACCCTGAGCGTCACTGTTTCCATCACCTTCCTGCTGGATACGAGGGGTACTTCTGTTTTGTGGGCTGCAAGATGCAGTCCAACAGAAGACATCGATTCCTTTATCGTGGCGACAGCTTCGCCGGAGAGTGCGGCGATTTGCTCCAGGAATTTGGCGATGACAATCAGCGCCGCGTCATCTGCGAACGCTACGATGGACACTCCTTTCGGCAATTGTAATAGCGGCAGATCATTGTACATGATGATCCACAGAAGCGGTCACAGTACAGAGCCCTGAGGAACTCCTCCAGTCACCCTATACGTCTTCGGTCCATCCTCTGTATCGTACATGAGCCACCTATTACATAGGTAACTCGCCACTATTCTCCGTAGGTACCATGGTACACCTAATGTTTTTAGGGCATCCATGATACACTTCCATATCGCCGAGTTGAAAGCGTTTTTGACGTCGAGAGCGACAACTGCGCAGTACTTCTTGGACCCTCTTGCCCATCGTTTCCCCGCAGTCGACTCCTGCGCCTGCTTCGCCACTGTATTAATGGCATCCAGAGTAGAGCGCTCCTTTCTGAAGCCAAACTGGCCCTCCGCCAATAGAGGGTCCACGACCTTCTCAATTCTGTTATGGATGATGCGCTCGAAGATCTTTCCCGCGGTATCCAGCATACAGAGCGGACGATAGGATGAAGGTTCGTCCGGTGGCTCTTTCCCTTTCGGGAGGAGCACTAGCTTCTGCCACTTCCACTTGTCCGGGAAGATTCCTTCCTTGAGACACGCATTGTACATGCCCAGGAATATTGCCGGTGCCAACTTGATCGCTGCCTTGAGTGCGATGTTGGGTATCCCATCCATGCCGGGGGCTTTATTGTTGCCCACCCTGGCAATCGCCGTAAGAAGCTCTTCTTCAGTAATGGCTGGGATGTCTTCATCGACGTCCTCTTCGAGCTGATAATCCTCCTCGGGTTGCTCAGGGAACAGATGTGAAACAATCTTTTCCAGCAGAGCTGCGTCCACAGGCGATGGCATTGGCTGGCTTTTCAGCCGAGTCATTACTACTTTGTACGGCCTGCCCCAGGGAGCATCTTCCACCTCGCTGAGCAGTTCGCCCCAGCTTTCAGCTTTACTCTGCTTGATAGCCTTTTTAAGCTTCAAGCGCGCCATCCTGTGCTGTTCTTCCAAATCGGGGAACGAGCGTTTGCCTCGAGCTCGTTGCGCTAGGCGGCGAGTTCGATGACACTCCCTTCGGAGGCCGGCAATTTGTTCGCTCCACCAGTGTACCGCCGGTCGGAAGTCGACATTACGGTTCCGTGGCATTGTGGCATCGCATGCTTCGGTGACCCTCTGCATGACCACCTCGACCTTCTCGGTTGCACTTTCCGCTGCGAGGGGGCTGGTGTCAAAAGTTTCACGAAACAAGTCCGCGTGAAACATTTTCGCTTTCCAGCCCTTCCCGTTTGTCTTCGGTGCCTTCGCTGTTCTGCTGAAGTCACCGCGAATCTCCCAGAGAATCGCTTGATGATCACTGTGAGTGTAGATATCACTGACTACCCAGTGGCACTGGTTTCCTCTTGCCAGGCTACTACTCACAAAAGTGAGGTCCACAATAGAGGAGGCTTCACCTTTAACAAAAGTGGGCTTTGTACCTGCATTAAGTAGTACTACATCCAATAAGGACATAGCCTCAAGCAGAGCTTGGCCCTTCCTGTTCGTCACTTTACTACCCCATTCCACAGCCCACGCGTTGTAATCTCCGGCTATGGCTACCGGGAAGCGTTGTTTAGCGTCTGCAACTAAGTTGTCGAGAAAATTCTCAAACTCATAAGTCGTCAGACTAGGCGGTGCGTAACAACTGTAGAAATGAACTCCTTTGACTTTTATTCTCACAAAACCAGTTTCCGTCCGACTCGCAAGATCCTGAAATGGAAGTTTTCCGCAGGACCAAATTGCGGCCTTCCCACTTGCGTCAGATTCCCAAGGATGCGTGTCTAGATGTCTATATGGTTCCGAGAGTATCGCCAAGTCAGGCTTCAGCTCGCGCACAGTCTGCATGAGCAGGTCCTGTGCTGCTTCACAATGGTTGAGGTTCAGCTGGAGTACTCTCATTTGCATCGTTTTTGGAGTGCCTGGAGTGCCTGGAGGGCCTGGAGAGCCCGCGTATACGCTGGACACCGGCTGCTACCTGCGATGTGGGCTGTGGGTGCCCCATCTCCCGCTTCTGCACATATGACACACTTTGCACTTGCTGTGCATTCGGCAACTTTGTGGCCAGTGTTACCGCACTTGATGCAGTCTTTAGCCCGGTCGACGTTGCTCTTGCAGTTCCGTGATAAGTGTCCAAATTTCCAGCACTTGAAACACTTTAGTGGTCTCACCACCTCTCGGATTCTGCAATTACACCAGCCGACTCGGATGATTCCTTTATCCAGAAGTTTCCGGGCACCAGGCACCATGAGTCGTATTACAGCGGTCTGAGTTCTGCCATATGCTTTACGCAGAGACTTAAGAGAGTATTCCGAGATCAACTTCCTGGACTTTACTCTGGACCGTTGCTGATTCACCAAGAACACCTTCGAATTGGTTTCGCAATTCCGGTGCTTTGGCTGAGCTCTCCTTATTCAGAACGATCAGCAGATCTCCCGCGTTCGTTCTGCGTACCTTTTGGACGCATTCACCTGCATCCTTGAGCGCCGGATCCTTCTTTATACGACTCAAGATCTCCGCATAGCTCAAGTCAGCCTTTTTGTGGATGACGAGAGCGTTGGGCAGAGTCGGCCGTTCGCGAGGTTTCTGCGCCTTCTTCTGAGGCTGCTTCTCGGAGATCTTGTGCGATCTTTTCTTCTTTCGCGCAGTCTGCCACTTCTGCTCTGATCTCTCGCCCTTATCCTCGGATTGACCAGCCAATGGCTCCACCAGCTGCTTCTCCTTCGGCTCCTTTCCGTCGGTCGACGTCGGTGTAACCCGTTTTTTTCCTCTTCGCCTTGCTTACTTGCGTCGAGGTACCGCCCACGTCCATGCCTTCATCGTTCCTCTCCTTGTTAGGGAAAGTCGATTTCGCTTGGCTTATGGTCGGCGTGGTTTGCGTTCCTTCAGTCAACGTTGCCGCCTGTGGCTTTGCACACCACGCTACGAGGTCCTCTATACCTTTCCAAGTACTGGTAAGCATAGGAACCCACCGCTGGATCTCATTGTGGAGGTTTTTCTTCTGCTGGATAAAAGAGGCTAGGCTCTCCAGCGTCTTTCCGTGCCTCTCCACCAACGTCAAAATCTCCTTTCGGTTTCCACCTGTCTCTTCCTTTTCTTCACTTGAAACATTGTGCGCCATGGAGGCCAAGTGGCCCACCTCCGTGGTACTGCGGTTGTTCGATGACGATGCCCGGGAGCCTGCTTGGTCACTCCCTGAAGGCGCCGGTACTGGGGTTCCGTGCCCCTGCACCCTAATCGGTATATCCTTTATTGGACTTCCCATATTCATTTGCTATCGAGGTTTGTTCCCCGTGTCTGTTGGTCCACGGGAGGTATTTTAATTGCCTCCTGCCCTGTATATCTATATAGACATTTCAATATCCATATCTATATCCAGATCGATATCTCTATATGTATATCAATATCCATATAGATATTTGTACATCTATGTCTATATTTATATACGAGGGCTTCCCCCTGTGTGTGTGTGTGTGTGTGTGTGTGTGTGTGTGTGTGCGTGCGTGCGTGCGTGCGTGCGTGCGTGCGTGCGTGCGTGCGTGCGTGCGTGCGTGCGTGCGTGCGTGCGTGCGTGCGTGCGTGCGTGCGTGCGTGCGTGCGTGCGTGCGTGCGTGCGTGCGTGCGTGCGTGCGTGCGTGCGTGCGTGCGTGCGTGCGTGCGTGCGTGCGTGCGTGCGTGCGTGCGTGCGTGCGTGCGTGCGTGCGTGCGTGCGTGCGTGCGTGCGTGCGTGCGTGCGTGCGTGCGTGCGTGCGTGCGTGTGTGTGTGTGTGTGTGTGTGTGTGTGTGTGTGTGTGTGTGTGTGTGTGTGTGTGTGTGTGTGTGATTAAGTGTGTGAGTGTGCGGATGCAAGTGTATGCGTGTGTTGAAAAATGGCGACGTCATAGCCTTTTCCCCCAGGCGTATTTCCTGTGTCATAAAAAAATCCTCCATTTTTCACGTTTTTACTTTTCATCTTCAACTGTTCATATTTAACAGAAAAAAAAATTCGATTACTGGTAAGGGAAGAAAAAACCCATACATCTATAAAAAGTATTGTATGTCGCTGTTATAAGGCCAGCGGTAGATACGTCGCCTCCACTTCACCAGGAAAGAAGAAGATCGCACAACCTCCACCGAATATATATTATGCTTGGGATAGTGCGAGGTGAAAAATATATGTGTACAATCAACCCTCATTTATTTTGCCGTCAGCTATTTCGCACCGCCGGCTGTTTTGCGAAAAAGCGACCCGTCATTTTTCCGATGCGGCCTTCCCCTAACCCCACTCTGTGACCGTAGCTATGTTCGGAGCTGCAGTTGCCATTAGGCGCCTCTGACGCCGCAAAATTAACAGTGATCGTCGGTTTCATAACTCGGCAAAACAGGTGAGACTTGAGTATATGGTGTAAACAGTAGTGTAAGCACGTCAGGTTCATTGCTGAGAGAAATAAAATAGTGACAGGTTTATCACGAATTTTAAACTGCGTAAAAAAGAATGTTGTAAATATCTCGAGCAACGTCCTCGCTAATATCTTATGTTGTTCATATAGGATGTCGAAGAAATTGTTTGCACTGGTGAAGTGGATTGGTGGTGACGATGATAAAAAATATAGCCCTGACGTTCCCGTGGATTGGATTAATAAAAGCTTCGATATTGACGATTTCTAATCGGATAAATTCGATGTTTCCTTAAGTTATGTGATCTAATGGCACACAACGAAAAAAGAACCCCCGGGCGGCTGGCCCGTGTACGATGGATACATCATCGCCGTGTCACGTAAGTTGTATAAAATGTTAATTTTCATCATGTGATTAGAATGAAGAGAAAGAATTCGAAGAGTATTGTCAAAATCTCAGCGCGGAATCCCATTAAGCCCGGCTTAAGGAGTAACGCCACTATAGACTTTAAAAAAACTGATTTTGTTCAAATCGACTGAAAAGTGCTTTAAACTATTTAGGATGAGGGAAAAAAAGTTTGGAACCTATAAAAAAGGTCCGCAGGCCTGTGTGGGTCTGCCGTGGCAGTGGCTGGCCACAATTTAAAAAACGGCACGTAACATAATATCTACACTTTTCATTTTATTCACTTCAAATTTTGAGCACATCTTTAAAATACATTCAGAAGAGATGTACGTACGGGATTTTCTATGAGTTACATATAACATTATTTATTAACGAATGATTGTCCTTTTTCTGCCGAAAATTGAGTTTTTACTTTAAATGCTTGCCAATTACACAAAAAAATAATATTTTTTAAATCCCCTACGTATTTTTCTAACTATACCCATATAAATTAATAGAATAAATATTTAAAAAAACAATTCCACGTTTAAATTTGCGTCAGTTATACTGCGTGCCGCAGAGCGGCTCAAATTCAACATGCCACGCAAGAATGGCTCCAGCGTCGCCATTTTGTATAATTATTTGAGGTAGTAGACTCGCCAAGGCGATTTTCTATAGATTTTTCTTATATTTTGAGGACCCATTCAGGACACTATTAAGTGATTACCTGCAAAATTTCAAGAGGGTTTACCGTTCCGTATTCGAGATATTTATTAGTTCCGTATTCGAGATATATATTAGCAATCAAAGATTGCACGGTTTTACACGTGTGCTTATGGGGAGCAGTGGAAAATATCACATATCACACAATAACTTGGAAACTTTTCTACAGATTTTTTGTTTTAATCTGTAGAAAAGTTTCGACGATATTGCGTGATATGTGAAATTTTCCACTGCTCCCCATAATAACACGTGTAAAACCGTGCAATCTTTGATTACTAATATCTGGAATACGGAACGGTGAACCCTCTTGAAATTTTGCAGATAATCACTTAATAGTGTCCTGAATGGGCCTCTAAATATTTAAAAAATCTATAGAAAATCGCCTTGGCGACACTACAACCTTTTTTGTTTTTGTTTTCTTAAAGATATGACTAATAAGATCTGTGGATATTATTATCCTCTTACTTATCTTTCCAGCAAAAAAAAAACGCGTAAAATCGCTTAATTTTTTACGTTTACAGTGGTGTTATGCTTTAACGGAAAATTTGGTGGAATCCGTTTAGTGCAGTTCATAGAATTGCAATTAGAAGAAATAGTGCAAGAACGCCAGACGTATTTTCCACGCACAGACGACGCGATACAAACGCGATGCACACTTGACCCACACGCTTTTTGGACTCAAAAACGCGCCGTGTGCAGAGGCCCTTAGTGACACAAAGTCTCATTAATTCTTTGAATTATTCTCGAATTATCGTATATTTATTTAGATACTGTTCGAAAATGTTGGAAGAGAACGTTCTGCAAGGCTGGCCTTGGCAGCGCTCTCAACAACAAAATGGCTCGGCTCCGGTCCAATCATAAGAAGAAGTGAGTCGTCGAGACACATTGGGATCCAAAACCTCAAAACTGAGGACGTTTTCCGACTAGTTCAATTGTTATTTCTGACGAGCGCTTTTTTCAAAAAAAAAATTAAAATAAATAACTAGGATTGCACCTTAAAATTATTCGTTGTAATTTTTTTTTTTTGTAATACCTGTTTGATTCCTGCGTGTATTTTTCAAACTATGTACATGTAACATACAACATCATCCACATCTTGTATATTTGAGATGTATGCAACCGCATGCCCCAAACATTTTTTATTCTACACCTAAATATGTATTTAGAATTAGATCTGATATATATCTTAATTCATTCTTTATATAGATTTTATAAATATCTTAAAATATGCATAAAATATATTTATTTTGAATGTATTCCGTGTACACTTCAAATATATTACGAGTATATTACAAGTAAAGTTTGAGTATACTTAGAGTATATCTTAAATGAATTACGAGGATATTTAATGTATAATTTAGGTATACTTTAAGCCATTTAAAATACTACTCAAGTATAGTTTAAATATATTTCAATAAGATTTGAAGTGTAGTATGAATATCTTCCGTGTCAATTTTAGATGTAGTTTAAATATATTTAAAATACACTTCGAATATAGTTCGAGTACAATGAAATTATACTTCTAGTACACTTTAAAGCCATTCTGAGTTCACCGTGAGTATATTTTCAATAAAGTTTGAGTATATGTCGTCACGTATCCAATATGCATTCTCTGTACATTCTGAAGATCTATTTTTGGACGAAAAGTTGGATATCGCGAATATACGTTAAATGCATTTCCCGTATATACTGCATAGATGTAATGTATATCTAAGATGCATAATGTATATCTGAAATATATTTTACATTTATTTTGAAAATATCGAAAAATATATTTTTACGTATATTTTATTTCCGTGTGGGAAGTATGAGAATTAATATAATAATACGAATATAAATATATTTCCGCTTACTTTTATGAATTATAATTTATTTGGCATAAGGACGGGTGTGAGTAAAGCGTAAACAATTTCATATAAGATAAATAAGTTGTAATTTAGATTTATTATTATATTTAAATTAACGTTTAAACAAAAAAAAATAAGCGATCATAGTGCGCGATACATTTTTTTGTATACATCAATAACGCAGAGAATCAAGAGCTGAATAAGCATTGAAATCATCTAAAAGCCTCGCCCGTGACGTCGAGTGACGTTACGCGCGAGTCGTGCTCAGATTGCTTTTTCCCTCGAAGCCTTCGTTTCGGCTTGGCCGCACATGAACGTGCTCAGCGTCCATGCATTGGTGTAGCTGCCGGAGGCGTGGTCGGGAAACTTCGACCGTGCTCGGCTCTTTCCGAAGATGTCCAACCGTCGCTCGCTCACGGACACGCGCTATTTTGATTGTGTGATGGGCGCTTCAGAGACTAGAGAGGGGGTAACTTTTACGCGCAATCTGGCTGCACTGATCTTCGGTAGCAATGTCTTGTTTCTTTTATTAAGCATATACGAATTAAATATCATAAATAATGCCTGAACAGGCGAGAATAGCTAAAGCGAGAGTAAGTTCGAAATTTTCTGAATATAAAATGAAGAAAAAAAAAGTTGGTTCACCGGGGATTGAACCCGGACCGTAAAAATCGTTAAGCCGCCACGCTGCCAACTCAGCCACAACACTCGTTGCAGATAGAGAAACATTTATGATACACCCTTATCCATAATGTTTACTGTTGAAAAAAAAATGTCGAAACGATCGCGGCAAAGGCTCAAGATTTCTTTTTGAACCTTCCACGGTCGGTTCGGCGTTTTATTTTTCAACGCGGTTCGTCGTTAATTTTTTTAACCCGCATTTTCGGCATAAACGGGCAACCGAGAGAAAACAATTATCTCGATACATGTTTTTCACTTTGAAATTCATTTAATGCATATTCCAATCCGCAGTACGGCCACACATATATGTCGAGCTCGATCGGACAGAAAACCTCGCTCCGTTCTACTACAAGGGAATCTGCAACCTCGACAGAGGCGATGATCACGAAATCATACTCTCGAACTCGCCGCCGCGATTTAGCGCCATTTACGAGGCACGCCGAAAACGGGAGCGTTGTGCATCTCCCTACTAATCTCTGTTTTCGGCGTGCCTCGTAAATGGCGCTAAATCGCGGCGGCGAGTTCGAGAGTATGATTTCGTGATCATCGCCTCTGTCGAGGTTGCAGATTGCCTTGTAGCCGCGCGAGTCCGTGATCACCGCTCAAGTCGGTATCGCAGTCAGCGTGAACACGAATGTGTAGCTCGGTGGGGGAAAAGTCTCTGCCCCTCGCAAATCGCGCTCGCTCGACAGGCGAACGGAGCGAGGTTTTCCGTCCGATCGAGCTCGACATATATGTGTGGCTGTACTGCGGATTGGAATATGCATTAAATGAATTTCGAAGTAAAAACATGTATCGAGATCATTGTTTTCTCTCGGTTGCCCGTTTATGCCGAAAATGCGGGTTAAAAAAATTAACGACGAACCGCGTTGAAAAACAAAACGCCGAAACGACCGTGGAAGGTTCAAAAAGAAATCTTGGGCCTTTGCCGCGATCGTTTCCGCATTTTTTTTCAACAGTAAACATTATGGATAAGGGTGTATAATAAATGTTTCTCTATCTACAACGAGAGTTGTGGATGAGTTGGCAGTGTGACGGGTTCAATCCCCGGTGAATCAATTTTTTTTTCTTCATTTTATATTCTGAAAATTTCGACTCTCGCCTGTTCAGGCATTATTTATTATATTTAATTCATAAATGTTTAACAAAAAAAACGTTGTTACGGGGGGTTCGAACCCGCGCCGTCCGACTCAGAGCCGGACGCTGATATCTTAGCCACGAGGCTCTTGTGACCGCAAAGCTGCCTTAGGCATAGACACATATCCAATGTGAAATGTGTTGAAAAAAATGCCGAAACGACAAAAAAAAAGACGGAACGTTTTTTTCTCGAAATTTCTCTTTCTCGATTGTTTTGGTACTTTTTTTCAACTTATCCAACATCGACGCGACCGAACCCGCACTCGATCGCCCCGCCGGACGCACGTTACAAATTGCTCAAAACAAGCGGGCTTTCCAAATTTTTGTCCAAACAGTCTTGGATAATATGACAAAAAAATAAATGTTTCCGCCAAAACGTAAATGAGTTTTTACTTTTCCCCTTAAAAAATTAATTGAAAAAATTGATGAAGAAAAGTGGCGAAACGATCGAGAAAGGTTCAAAGAGAACTTTCAATCCTTCTCGATCGGCATTTTTTCAAAACACATTTCACAATAGGATGGGGGTCAAAACTTTGAAAGGCCAAATATAGAACGACAAAGATTTCGAAATGACAGAATTATAAACTCAAACTAACGAACTGTAAATTATTCGAAATTTTATCCTTTGACCGATAACGAAATTGAATAGCTATTACACCAAAGGTTATTTATGTGAGAGCGCATTTATTCGAGAACGGGTATTCAGATTGTCTGCAGTTTGAGCCATACAAATACAGATTTAAACAATCTTGAACATTCACATCTCCGAAATAGAAAGAAGTGAGTATCTAATATTGGTAATACCATCTATAGCAAAAAGCCATATATCGAGGATACAAACTTCGAAAGTTTTGATCTCAGATAGGCAAACGAGCGATGGTCCAAAATAGTGAACACCGAAATAGCGAACATCAAAGAAGTGGACGAGTTGCTTCATAATTTTCTGCCGATTTTCGCTAACACGTACGAGATTCTTTTAAAGTTAAGAGGATATTTTTTATTTAAAGTTGAAAATTTAAGTCATAATTTACCGAACGTACATTTTTCACTTTAGACCAACATTTTCATAACTTTCATCACAGTTACGAAGTTGATTATTTTATACATAAAAGAACTGCTCATGAAGATTCAGTTGAAAAAAAAATCTCGACAGTCTTCGACTTTTTTTAGATTTTTCTTTAATTGGTCAGGTTGAAAATTCTCAAAAATTCAGAAAAAAATTCATAACTCGAAAACTATGAAAAGTCGCGAGACATCCATGGGGGTTATTCGGATATCCCACGATACAAGGGACCTAAATTTTATTTTTGGACGTCAATGTTCCGGCCACCCTGTATATATATATATATATATATATATATTTCAACGTTAATATGTATATCAAATTTTAATATATATTTATGTACTGTTTTTATGTAAAAAGGTGTTGTTGATGATCGCGTCCCAAAAAACCCACGTTTCGATTATCCGAACTTTTGATTATCCGAACTAGTCTCGGTCCCAATTGGTTCGGATTATCGAGGTTCTACTGTATACGTAAGGCAGGTTTGCAGTTACAAGTCACAAGAGCCTCGCGGTTGAGATATGAGCGTGCGGGCTCTGAGTGTAGACGACGCGGGTTCGATCCCCGATAGCAATGTCTTGTTTTTTTTATTAAGCATATACGAATTAAATATGATAAATAATGCCTGAACAGGCGAGAATAGCTAAAGCGAGAGTAAGTTCGAAATTTTCTGAATATAAAATGAAGTAGAAAAAAAAAGTTGGTTCACCGGGGATTGAACCCGGACCGTAAGCATCGTTAATCCGTCACGCTGCCATCTCAGCCACGACGCTCATTGCAGATAGAAAAACATTTATGATACACCCTTATCCATAATGTTTACTGTTGAAAAAAAATGCCGAAACGATCGCGACAAAGGCTCAAGATTTCTTTTTGAACCTTCCACGGTCGTTTCGGCGTTTTATTTTTCGACGCGGTTCGTCCCTAATTTTTTAACCCGCATTTTCGGCATAAACGGGCAACCGAGAGAAAACAATGATCTCGATACATGTTTTTCACTTTGAAATTCATTTAATGCATATTCCAATTCGCGGTATGGCTACACATATATGTCGAGCTCGATCGGACGGAAAACCTCGCTCCGTTCGCCTGTCGAGCAAGCGCGATTTGCGAGGGGCAGAGACTTTTCCCCAGCTAACCACGTACCGCAAATGTACCGCTCATGTGGAGTGCGCCGTACCGGTACTGTTGCCACCTCGTACGTGCGTACAGTACTGGTACATTACCGGTACGCCGTACGGTACGCTGTACCGCCAATTTACTAGTACGGTACCGGTACAGTATAGCCACCGTGGAGCCACCGTGCACTGCAGTACGGTGTAACTCCACGGTAGCGATACTGTGGAGGTACGACTACGCTGCTATCCCGTACCCGTACATTACCGGTACTGTAGGGCACGGCGTACTCCACATTTGCGGAATGCTGTACTAATGATACGCTTGTTTAACTGGGTCACGCTGACTGCGATACTGACTTGAGCGGTGATCACGGACTCGCGTGGCTACAAGGGAATCTGCAACCTCGACAGAGGCGATGATCACGAAATCATACTCCTGAACTCGCCGCCGCGATTTAGCGCCATTTACGAGGCACTCCAAAAAGGGGAGCGTTGTGCATCTCCCTACTAATCTCTGAAGCTACTGAAAAAAGCATCCCCGAAAATGGCTCGAACATAGATGCCGCTGGAGTGCCGCGGGCCCTATGTACAGTACAGGGTGCGCCAGAGAAACTTACTTATTTGAAAGGTCAATAAAAACAAAAGCACTTCAATTATTGTTTTAAATTTTTTTTTATTTGAGAATACAATATCCCAATTTTTTTTTCATGCAGTCTTGAAAATGACATCGGATAAATGGCGACCCCCATTGCGCATACACTGATGAAGTCGATTTTTGAAATTCGTATCCACTCTTTGCAGCATATCAATCGGTATGTTGGCAATGGCGTCGCGAATGTTGTTCTTGAGGTGTGCTATGGTCCGTGGTCGATCGACATAAACCAGAGATTTCAAATAACCCCATAAAAATTAATCGCATGGAGTCAAATCTGGAGAGCGTGCCGGCCATTGGAGATCGCCTCTGAGAGAGATGAGGCGGTCGGGGAAATGTTGTCGCAACAAATTCATTGAGTCTCGTGCTGTGTGTGCTGTGGCTCCATCTTGCTGAAACCACACGTTCCTAACGTTCATTTCTTCGAGTCTTGGAAGAAAAAATTCCTCGATCATGTTCCTGTAACGAGCTCCATTCAAGGTAACTGCGCGTTCGTTTTCTTCAAAAAAATAAGGACCAATTATTCCCATTACCGACATCGCACACCAGACAGTAACTCGCTCACAATTAAGTGGCTTCTGGTGAAGCTCACGTGGATTTACACCACACCAATAACGCATGTTTTGCTTGTTGACGCAGCCGCAAATGTGGAAGTGAGCCTCGTCACTGAAAAAAACGACCGCGTCTTCAGGCAGGTTGTCAACCAGCATTTCACATGCATTTTGATGGGCAACAAAATCGCGTTCAGTTAATTCTTGCACAACAGCCAATTTATAGGGATGAAATTGAAGGTCTTCATGGAGAATTCGTCGAACAGTGGTGTCAGAAATTCCCATAGCAGCTGCGTGTATGCGAGCCGAACGCCGGGGAGAACGCACAACTGACTGCCTCACTCTTCCGACATTTTCCGGAGTTCTGATGGTCCGTTGAAGTCCATTTCTGGGTTTAGCGACACTTCCACACTCCCGAAATGAGTTAACCCACGACAGAATCGAATTACGGCCAGGAACGAGTCTGTGAGGAGGAATTTCAAAGCGAGCGCGGAAGGCACGTTGCGTAGCAACAAGTGAGCGACCGTTAGAAAAGAAGCTCTCGACTGCGAAGGCCCGCTGCTCTCTAGACCAGAGCATGATGGCAACTGACTGGAGGGAGAAACAAACTTGGGAACTTCCCCCTCCAGATGCGCCCCCTCTCGCCCCTCTACCCGCCCAACTCACCGCGCGGGAATTTTTTCAAATAAGTAAGTTTCTCTGGCGCACCCTGTAATATATTGGTCGACGAGGTGAAAGTGATCGGATGAGTTCCTAACCTCACGACAGACCGAGGTTGGAAATTTTTATTTAAAACAACCTCCATTGCAAGATAGCCGCTTTCATACTGATTAATAATCTTTTTACAAATTTTGTTGCAGATAATATTTACGCCCACAACCGTGTACACCATGACAACACCCTTTTTCGAAGACATTTTCAACCGTTAAAAAATGTAAAAGGAAGAGAAATAAACGTTTAAAAATTTATTTTCTGTTTTTCATGAGTGCTTTGATTTGACACAAAAAATCAGACTAATGAGCGTATTTTAACCGTCGAAAAATAAATATCGAAAATAAACTATTTTTCGACCTGTTACACTGTAATGATCCCTTAATATTCACAGCATACTCCCCTAAATATCAACAATAGGTAATATGAATGAAAATTAGTTGAACAAATTATGTTAACGATTCTATAGATGGATATAAATGTACATTTTTTAGATACTTAAATAATTTTTTGAATATTATTCAGTATGATTAAAATGATTGTGTAACGATAAGGAGGAAAATTTTTTTGTCATAACCTTCGTAATTGCGAATTAGAAATTGAATTATATCTGCAGACTCCAATTTGGTCATACATACTCGCTTTGTACTCTGAAAGATTACAAAATTACACACAAGAAAAAAACGAGTTTTTTTTTAACTATGCTTTTTCTGTACTGTATGCGTATTAATCAAATACCGTATCACTTTGCCTTAAATTTTATAACTCTGACACTTAAGATAGTTCTGTAGTTTTGGTCAAATCTTAGGAATTGGCTGAAATCTAAGTATGGTGTGGATATGACCTTCATGGACTGATGCAAAAAAATTCAATTCGATTCACCGTTTAGTTCATGAGATTATTGCAATTGAAAATGGGTATTTTTGTACATGATCCCTATACTTTACACGTAACCCGATAGGAGTTTGCTTGCATTTCTCGATATAGGTTCTAAACGGATCTTAGGATTTCAAAATAAAAACACACGTGTACGCAGTACTAATGTGGAATTGATTTTTTTTTTTAATCACAAACTTTTACCGTTTAGTTTCGAAGATATCGACTTATGAAAAGTGGTAATTTTATCCCACACCGAAGTCGGGTCCAACCATCTGTAGCGAAATGGCAACAGTGTACGCTGCAGCCAGCTGATCGGCGCGTGGCCTGGGAACTCGAAGCGTGTTTTTATTCCCGAGTTCTAGTAATTCTGAGACGGATGCGAAATAAATTGATTCTGCAAACAAATTTAATTTGTTCAATTTATGCATGTATTTATTCGTGTTATATATATATATTTATATATAAGTGTGTGTGTGTGTGTGTGCGTGCGTGCGTGTGTGTGCGTGTGTGTGTGCGTGTGTGTGTATGTGTGTGTGTAGATATAACTTGGAAAATTCAATCCCATTTGGGTTTCCTAACATTGCTCCTGTAGGACGTGTCCAGGAGGTCGCCGAAAAAACAGTGTCCGGCGGTGAGCAAAGTACCTCCTGTTTGGATTATCTAAAATGCAAAAACCAAAAAGATTCTTTTAGGGGATATATGAATCCAGGTATTGGTCGAAGGAATGGTCGAAATTTTAATTTTTGACAAAATGGTGGCTCCGGAAAGAAACAATTTCGATTTTCGACCAAATTTTTGTCGTTAAATCGTTGAAAAAAAATAGAAATAATTATCGGAAATCTTATTCCTTCGATCAATACCTGAAGAATATATCTGACGAGATTGCTAATATTCATATAAAAATGAAAAAAAAACAAGCGTAAGCTAAAATTATTCAATGGAAACCACGGGAAGGTAGTGGTTTTCTTCTATCAGAAGGGGGAGGATGTATTGGAGCGGGAGGGTGTGATGGAGGAAAAAATAAAAGGGTTTTCCAACTGTTAAAACGACAAAAAAATCTTCCTTTTGATAACAATGAGCCTTGTGTCACGACTGTTATAGTTGGATTACCCCTTCAAACAGAATTTTTCTGATGCCTAACCGAAGCGTATCAATAAAAACTGTTTTACAATTACACTTTGATTTTCATAAAGAATTTAAAAAAATCTTTAAAAAAAAATAAAATAAAAATAAATCTTTCATTTTCAACAACAAATAAACAATATTGTACAATAAAACTTCGACTTTCATCAAAAATACAAAATAAATTAAATCTTTAAAATAAATAAAATTTCTAAATAAAGCTTTCATAAAAAGTTAGGTTAATGAGCACTTTTTGTGTGAGCGTGTATATAAGTGGAGCAAAGAGAGAGCGCTAGCCAAACGAGAAGATGCAAGAGAGAGCGAGCGTTTCCCAGCGAGAACGATTCCCCCAACGCATAACATCTATAATAGTAAGCAGGACGCCGCACAGTGGTCCGAAATCCCGAAAAATTTCAAAAAACAAAATGGCGGATCCGAAACGGTTAAAAATTTGTTCAAAAACCTGTTCGATTCGGGTAAAAGTCTGTGCTCGGGGGTTTTTGGGGTCGCTAAATACGAATCTGAAGCGAAAATTTAAAAAAACACAATGCTGGACTCAATATGGACGGTTACTTTTTGGAAAGTCGATTTCATTTGCACGAAATTCATTTTTCAGGAGTTTCCAAGGCTGTAAAGGTTCGGGAAGTAGAGGTTTAGGAAAAAATAATTAATCCCTGTTATAATGATACTGAAAATTTATTTTCATATAATCTTACAATGTCTTCTCCTACTACAACGTCTTACTCGCTATCTAATGCATGCGGTGTAAAATCATTGTCATCATTAAATTCATCGCTCTCCGTATCAATCCAGGGAAACTGACTTGATTCCGTAACTGAAAGTCAAATCAATAGTTCAACCGCATCTGTGGTTAATGATTTCAGTTTTTTTCGGAGGTACTTTACGCAAACTAGATCTTAGGGGATCTGACGTTATCAAAAGTCTGCCAAAAACATCTTCCATGGTTTTATCTCGGTCACATTTTCGTAAAAAATCTCGCCGGAATTTTTTAACATATTTGGTACACGATTCCTGCGCTTCTTCGGACATTAGTCCGATACGCAATATCAAAGAATGAATCATTTCAGGACCGTGTATCACAATGTTATACACTGTTGTTGGCATGTAATACCACCCATACAGGTCAACAAATTTTCTTGCAGTAATTTCTGTGTAGACGCGAAATTTTGGTATATTGATCTCGAACCCACAAGAAATCACCTGCAATATCACATGAAATCGCTTTATAAATTCCTCGTTCAATCCTGTTATAGAAGCAGAGATTTCAGAATTTTCGAAAAACCGCCGAGCTATATTTCCGTCATTTGAAGTTCCGTAACCTTGTTTTGGTTGATCAACAAATAAGCCCCAATTTGTCACGAAAACCTTGTTGTATATTTTTTTTCTTCTCTCAAGTCCTTCTTTATCCTCTTTGCGGGCTTGCCACTTTTTTATGTCTAATTTGTAAGATACATGCAAGCAACTTTCGAAAAACCGTATCCAAGCATGCAGCGACGATAATCCGAATTTAAAGTAATCTTTACTGATCGGTATTTGCAACATCTTATCGATATCATTGAAATCTTCAGACGTAGCGCCACAAAGGTAGCACCGCATACTTGACGATGTATTCGTAATCGAATTACAAACTTTACCATCTATCATTGCCAACACAAGTTTGAAATGGATGTTAATTTTTCTTCCGTAAAGTATGGTTTCAAAGGGCACAAGGTTTTTTTCTTGCGCTTCGATACAATCAACTTCTGTCCTAGTTGCTTCGGCAGTTTCGTGCAAAAAAAAACTATTTTTATCGGGCGAAAAAATCTTGGCGACGAAAGTCGAGGATTTCTCCAAATAATTACCTGTGGATTGACTTTATCATAGATTTGCCGAGAGACAAGTGAGATAAAAAAATGTTGGAATGCGATTTATTGCCATCTTCATCGCTGAATTTTTGTTTGTAAGTGCTTTAACCAGAAGTGCCATCGCATCCCCGCGTGCATATCAATTCTAAACCAGCAAGTTTGTTTTCAGGAAGACTTCTAATAACGTCCGATTGTGCCAATAAGAATCGTTCAGCTGTATGATTTAACAATGCTTGAAGTCCAACTGTGGCTGCACTTTCAGTTGTACTTGCTGTACTTACTTTCCGGAGAAGAATCCATTTTGTAAAATGCAAATCCGTTAACTTTTCACGCGTTGTAGACGCGTCTAAACGTTCGTGTTACTCCGCCGCACGACGAACAAACAATGCGGTCGGCCCGACGCTCACGAACGGGATGCGTTCCCAAGCCAGGTAGGGACGCTCCCCCTTTTTTAACGGTCATAACACATAGTAGGGGTACCACTACAGCTATTCTAACCATTAAAAGTCCATACATTCCGTGATACTTACGGACCCCGATCGACAATATGTACCTTATGTAACTGTTTGCCGAATGGCCGAGGCACACGGTCGCTTCGATCTCCTCTCTTCACTAACACCTGCCATCTACTTCCGATTAAATCCTATATGGCACCACCTAACTACGCGGGAAGTTCAAATGACACATGGGAGCGGGGCGCACTCATAACGCTATTTACAAGCTGAGAAGCAGAAACTCATTTTTCTTACAGACGCTTCATGCAACGAGAAAAATAAAAGTTAAATACTGTTCTCTAATAAAAGAATTTACCGATTGAATAACTGATATACGCGTTTAACTTCTGTCTATTGTTGACAGAGCCGCTCGATCAAGGCTTCTCGGATCGGCAAACCCTCTCTAGGCTGCCAATGTGGGGGTTGAGCCGGGATTACTTCTTCCTGATCGATTGGATCTTTCTCCGGAAAAAAGTTACCCAGAGTAAGGGATAAATTGTGCAAAACAGCGCACGCTACGATTATCATATTGCTGCATATTAATTTTGTGCCAAGGCATTTCGATAGGCATGGAAATATGCGTTTCCATATTCCGAATATCCTTTCAACGATTTGTCTTGTCCTTTGTCGTACAATATTGTAGCTATTTACAATTTGAAAGTTTCAGAGCCAATTTTTTGCATCTACCTTTTAACGACTGAAGCAATGTTCCTTGTGTATATTTTCGCTCGGTATCTGTGACAGGGTTCCCCAGCAGTGTGAGCAAAAAAGGGAAGGCAAGGAAAACCAGGATCTTCAACAAGGGCTCCGCTTAGCTGTCTCTCATAATATTTCATATAAAACCCACAATTTTGACAAATTCAACTATTGTGTTGACTTCCGGGCCATTCTGGAATGATGTTCAAAAATGCGATGCGCGGCCCTCCTACGGCCTGTACGATCTTGTGGACTCCATTAGCAATAATATGCCTGAACATTCAGCGAAAAATAATCCTCGCGATTTCTGTAGACTTCTTGAATGTTTTGAAATGTTGAATGTGATAAGCGTAGGTGAGTGCAGTCGATAGCGCCATCGATTGCAGAAAGATCGATGCCATCCCTGCCTACCCCAAGTTGCCGAAAAAGTTCCTGGTTTTCTAATCGGGCTTCTTCTGGCGGCGGCATTTTAATAACGGTGAACATTTCAGCGGCAAGTAACGTAGGAATCTTAAACATTATCCTCGACACTGTTGATTGTAACACAGATATCAAATCTCCATTGACGAGCTATACAGAATAATGTATAATTATAAATTAATTCTTATAACTCGCGAATATAGTATTATTGTATACTTTTTGTTAGCATCAAACCAAATTTATGAAAATCGGTTTGTGGAAACGAGACACCTGAAAGCATGCCGTAGCGTAGAATCGCAAACACGTTAACAATTGAAATCCTGGTGAAATCGGCAGTCCACGATTATAAACTTTAACTAAGTTATTTCGGATCCTGCGTATTATATCATGCATAATGCTATGTTTAGAAAAACGAAATCGTCATTTAAATTCGGTTTCACTATAGAACTCGAATGGATTCGGACCATCCCGTATGTATTGTTTTGGAGTACGCAGAACTTTCTGAGCATTTTCTTCTTCAAATGGTTCATTCGGATCCGTATAATCCATGTTACCCATGGCGTATAGATTCGGCAAATCGTCTAAATGAGACATTGCAATGATTCGATTGACTGAAGGGTCCGAAATTTGCACTTCACTTTTTCACTGTATTTCAAACCTCAAGGACCACTTTTACATTTACCACATAACAACTAGTACAGTCGTGCTGTCGCTGAAAAAGCCCGGAATCGGAGAAAATTAGAAGAAGGCTAGTTTTTTGA
The DNA here is from genome assembly GCA_963210295.1 of Ophion ellenae. Taxonomy (NCBI): domain Eukaryota; kingdom Metazoa; phylum Arthropoda; class Insecta; order Hymenoptera; family Ichneumonidae; genus Ophion; species Ophion ellenae. The sequence continues at coordinate 5,553,503 of OY723390.1, read as the reverse complement.
CGGGTGTTTTTGTAGGTGTCGCGGGTGCTAAATCCAAGTTTACCTAAAAATCGGGGTGTAGGGTTCTTTTTTAGGGGATGAAAGGAGAAGGGGGTGCATTAATGCCAAACTACAACCCCTACGAGGTCGGCGCAGTGAGACAAAATGTTCAGAAAAATCCGGGCTTTAGTTTTGTCCACAGCGCCGAAGTTGTGGAAGTTCATTTTGGGGGTGGAAAAGTGGGGTGAAATTTTGAAAAATCAGTTTTAATTCAATAACTCTTTTTAAAAAATCGTACACTTTCTGTTCAAATGGGAACGTTGTAGCCCTTGAAAAGACGCGTCGATCGAGTATTTGATCATTACTCTCCGATAATATCTTCACCCTCAAAAAGATTGGTTAAAAAACAAAAAAAATGGTTTATTGAATAACTAAAAAACAATCGATTTTTCGGGTATCGTTCAAATGTACGAAATGTAGAGAATAATTTTCTCCATATTTTCGTTTCTATGGACCACCCTTGAATTTTGATTTTCCAACCCCTCTCGGGGGTTGAACATTCAAAATGAAATTCTGGGAAAACTATTGACCGCACGAATTCGCCGCCGTGGAAGAATTTGTAGCTTGAAGCCTCAGCTACATTTTTGTCCAAAGCGCCAAACTCGTGTCTCTTTAGTTTCGGTCAATAGTTTTTCCAGAATTTCATTTTGAATTCTCAACCCCTGGGAGGGGTTCGAAAATGCAAAATTCAAGGGTGGTACATAGGAACGAAAATATAGAGAAAATTATTCTCTACATTTCGTACATTTGAACCATCCCCGAAAAATCCATGGTTTTTGAGTTATTCAATAAACAATTTTTTTGTTAATTCTTCAACAATTCTTTTGGGGGTTAAGATATTATTGGGGAGGGTTGATCAAATACTCGATCGACGCGTCTTTTCAAAGGCTACAACGTTTCCATTTGAACTAAAATTGTATGAATTTGTCCTAAAGAGTTATCGAATGAAAACTGATTTTTCAAAATTTCACCCCACTTTTTCACCCTCAAAATGAACTTCCACAACTTCGGTGCTATGGACAAAAATAAAACCCGGATTTTTCTGAACATTTTGTCTCCCGGCGCCGACCTCGTGGGCGTTGTAATTTGGAATTGAGCCACCCCCAACCCCTAAAAAACCCTACACCCCTATTTTTAGGCAAACTTGGTTTTAACACCCGTGGCACCTACAAAATCACCTGTCAAAAAACTAGCCTTCTTCTATTTTTTCCCGATTCCAATATACAGCACGACTGTACTAAACGTGTACCCGATTAATATACGAAAACACCGGTTTTGTAAAGTCCCAACTTCGCTGATTAATTGAGGGCACTTTTTCGAAAGTCAGTTCGTACATCTGCATACAGCTTTTGATACGCGAGAGATACGTGAGACGCTGCTTAAGACGCCTCAAACCAGGTCTTGGCCAAAACTATCTCATTCACGATCTAATACCATAAATAAACATGGCGTAATTGATTATGAAAACTTGCACTATCAACATATTGCTTATTTTCAACAAGACTGGAGTATGATACTTGAAATAAGCGAGACGTTTATGAGATCATCTTCTTCAAGACCACCTTATTTCGTTGAATCTTATTTACCGACTGTGGAACTATAACGTTATCTTAAACACGGTCTGGGACCATCTTCATTGAGGACGGTCTCAAGATCTGACTAAATACCGCCCATAAAATACCCCAGGGCCGGCAAGGTCATTGAGATTTTGCTGCCCCCTTTTTCCCGTGTTTCCGATAGCAATGATTCTCTGTATGACTCTATATCTTCTTTTCTGGAACAATCGTATTTTTTTACCTATTTTGCCACACCAACAGTAAGTGTTTTCCTTTTTTTTTTGTGGAATTCCATCTTTTCAGATGCGCTGTCATGCAGCTGATTTTTTCACTCTTTAGTCTTATGGTTATCTGGTTCCCAGAAAGTCCTCCAACAATCGTTCAATTTGCTGAGGGTTTCACAGCGAGATCCCAAACTGTAGCACGAATTCCGTCGTAATGTATCCCGCGTGCCACGAAATGAACAAGTTCATCTTCTGATAATTCAAGGCTAAACTAATTTAACTTGCCCACTTTTTTTAAGCAATATGTTTGAAGATCCAGACCAGGTTTACGTTGATATAAAACCGCTTCATCGATTAATATACCAAAACTGAATTCGCTTAGGAATTGTTTTACTATGGTATGCGAAAATATCGGCCACGATAACTGTGATTCATTCAATTCGTTATACCAGACTTTTGCGTTGTGCCAAAGCTTGCACACAGCCAACTAAAGTTTCGCTTTTCGACCAGCCATCTAATATAGGACTTGTATTTACTTTGTCCAACCAATCTGTCGCAGACAAATTATTTTCCGACGAATCGATTTCAGGTAAGGACTTCTGATTTATGAAATTACTCTCTGATGTTTGAGCGTTCATTTTTTACGATGCCTGATAATATCTCCGTACGTTTGGCAGGTTCTGGATCACCCGCAGTAGACGTTGCAACTGAAACTCTGCGTTCTGAATCCTAATTCAGTTTTTTAACTCTTATTGGGCTCTCTCGACCTTTTCGAAATAACTTTAAGCGTTACTCGTCTCGATATCCCGACTTCCTTCTGTCACGTCTATCGCTTGATTCACGAGATCTACTGCGATCCACTTTCGCAATAACCAATCAAAATTTTTACTTCGCCAATAGAGATAAATTATCCACAATAGACACTAAAATGTCACAGAGTTTTTTGTATAACTCGCGATGTTGAAACGCGTAGGCTTATCCCACTTCTGATATGTCGCAGAGTACGATTTTTGAGAATGCTTATTTCGCATAAACGTGGTGAAATATCTAAAACGTATTATGAGAGTTCTCCAATCGCGATCACCATTCGAAAGATTTTCCTATATTTGTTAAATGTATCAACTGACTTATGTATCGTAGAACTCTGAACATCCGGGAGGATTTTATAAATTAAAACCGTCATTGTAAAGTCCGAATATTCTATCTTCCATTATTCATCCTACAATCATTATTTTTTACAAGGTTGACTATAGAAAAATGCATGCGTTGTCCTCGAGATCTAGTGTTCTAATGTCTCACTCTTGCACGTCGTTATCTCGTCCGATGATGGCGTGAAGCGACGCCACACTCGAACCCTTGTTCTCGGCTTTGTCTATGTATAGGCAATAAGAGACCTCTCAAATTCGCCCGAAGCTCTCTCGTATATAGCGTCGAAAGATTTCGTTCTGCTAAAGATGAAAAGAGTGATCTCGATACATATCCCTAAGCCAAACCAGAGTGAACACTCCATATTTCCCCTTACATAAAAAAATATTGAAACAGAGAGTTCCGGATTCCAAGACTGGCCAGCACATTGCGACCATGCACAAAGAATGTATCACATAACCCAGCCGAAGATCTTGGTCGTAAAATTTTTTGAAACTATGCGCCTTCACGGCACAAGACCCAGACGAATGAATCGGCCTAATCCTCTGCATGCACAAAAAAATATATTCTTCCAAAGAAGGGGCTCTGACTCTTGCAGTAATAAAATTAGATGACATAAGCCACGCGCTTTCCCAGGCTGGCCAACTAGCTCCTTCTCTCTCGCGTGACGCCTTCCGTCATGAACAAGGCCCTATTTGTCTCCTCTCGGTTTCCCTATATACTCGATAAGAAAAGCTGCGCTGTGTTCTCGGAAATGCAGCGCTGATCTCGACTATATGCGCCCCTACCCAATAATACACCGACAACTCGTTCTCGCTTCCTTCTTCTGGCCAACCACACAAATCAGGCCATGTTTTAGGTCCGGACCACCAATCCAAAAAAACTACGTCACCTAAGTTTCACCCTCCCAAAGATTTCTTCCGCCAAAAATTTATCCCACCCTGATTTCTGGTACTCCGAAAGAGTTCTCCTCGCATTAGTCTCCGATTAGAATCCAACGAGCTCAGACCTAGAGTTCTCTTACCGATATCCATCGCGTAAAACCTTTGTTCTCTTTTTGTCACGCGAACGTTGTCATACGATTCAAACTTAGAACATTTTGTACTTCGGAACTTCTGCAACAGTTACGCGATAATAATAAGAACCTTGGCGTTGTATTCGTTACGCGATAACCATAAGGACCTTGGCGTTGTATTCCGCGCATACTTTATTGTACATTCCATTCTCGATCCGTGAAACTCACAAATATTAGAATCTGTGTCGTCGAATATCTGTATCCGTCTCACTCACACACATACCATCTGCGAGCGTTTCTGGCCCTCCGGCGCAGGGCTCTTAGTTTTACGACCGCTACCTGACACCCAAGCGACTGGGTCATCACCGAGGCGCACCAATGTAAGCGAACATACTCTTATATTTTGTTTCCAATTTGTATCCCAAAGAAATAATAGAATTAACCCATACGGTTAATTCTAATAAATTACGAGTCAATCGAACACAAGTGTCAAAACCATTATTTCGATAATTGGATAATCCACGGAATCCCTTAAAATTCCCCCTTCCACCAGCACGTCCCCTTTTTAACCCTCATCCCGTGCTATTGCGCTAGGCGTAGGCAAGAAAGAGGGATACCACACATATATATGCCCACATCCCCTCAGGACGTGACATATTAATTTTTGGGGGCTCGTCGGGATCAATAAAAACGGAATGTGCTAATTGACCTAATGTCCATGAGTGATTTGGAAATTGATACATCGTATATTAGTTACCTGGTTTGGAACCTCGTAAGTGATCGATAAAAAAAAACGAAAATCCACAAAAATCGAAGACAAACCCGTAAAAACAATGACGATGTTAAGAACAAACCAGTTCATATCCTTAAAAGACGCCATTAGCTGCGTCGCGGAACCCGATAAACAAATATCGCTTTATCAGAATTCATACCGGTATGCGAAGACGCAATAGAATATGCGATAAAAATCGAACACGAAGTTAAAGCGCGCAAAGAATTGCAGTCCACTCCCACCAACCACAAAAGGTTCGTCCCGCCCAAATCAGTAAAATTTTGTAATGTATGCAAAAGGGAGAATCACACTACAGAAAATTGTCCATTCGCGACCCTCACCTGTCAAAATTATAAAAAACATGAACACAATGCCAACGAGTACCAAAGGGTCCTAAATGAACAAAACTCAGTTGTTTGCCAAATATGCAAAAAAAATTTGTCATTCAGCAGATAGATGTTTTCAGTTAAAGCACAAAACGCCTAAATCCAAGCGACCCGTTTGTCGGTATTGTAAAAGGATAGGACACACTATCGAAAACTGCCGTACCCGCGAATATAATAACACGCGAAATGGTCCGAATACTCCTCGGGCAGCCGCGCTGCGAGATCCCACGATCTCAAAGCGTTCGGTCACGATAATCATTCCACCCAAACTTATCTTACCTAAACTATAAACGCAGAAGATTTCGTTAACCTACCCTCGGTGTGTATCGGAGCGCACCGACAAAAAAAAATATCGATGTTAGACAGTGGCGCTATCCCGAACCAAATTAAAAAACAATACAATTTCGAAACTTCATTCTACATTATATCTGGCGAGGCTCGACTCCCTCACCCCGATGCATTGAGGTCCCTATTGTTTTTTTTGCGAAGAAATCCAAACTAAATTTCAAGACGGAATGCCTTGAATGTGAAGACAAGGCATGGCCGTTTAAACGAACAAACGAACCCGACGAGGTAATGGAAATCCCAGCGCGTTCGAAAACTTCTTTCCACATGAGAGCCAAAAACCGCACGTTCAAGGAAGGGTATATCCCGCCTTTAAAAATCCGTCGACTGTCAACAAACATCGACGGAAAGGACCATTTGAAGGTTTTCAGCCCCACAAATGACGCCATACGACTGATCGTGCCGGTCATAAAACTACAGGAATTCGACATCGTGGAAAACCAAATCAAACAAAAACACAAATCAGATTGCACGACAATCTGCGATTCCAACAAAAACAAAATCAGATTGCATGACAATCTGCGAATCCAATCCAATTTCTCGCTATGCTAATCCCAATTTCTCGCGATGCTAATCCCAATTTCTCGCGATGCTAATCCCAATTTGTCGCGATGCTTATCCAATTTCTCGCGAAGCTAATCCCATTTTCTCGCGATGCTAGTCCAATTTCTCGCGATGCTGATCCAAATTTCTCGCGATGCTAATCCATTTTTTCAAGTCTCTAATCCTAATTCGGACGTAGATTGCATGACAACTACGCCGGTCCAGAGCCCAGTAGTGGCTAATTTAAAAAAATCGACGAAACCGTCGAAGTAAAACTTTGTCAACGCTCCAGTGAGAGCAATGATGAAGAAAAACCAAACAAAAATAAAAACCAAAACAAAAAGCAAAAACCCAGATTGCATGACAATCGCCAATTCTAATCCAATTTCTCGCGATGCTAATCTCAATTTCTCGCGATGCTAATCTCAATTTCTCGCGATGCTAATCTCAATTTCTCGCGATGCTAATCTCAATTTCTCGCGATGCTAATCTCAATTTCTCGCGATGCTAATCTTAATTTCTCGCGATGCTAATCTCAATTTCTCGCGATGCTAATGCAATTTCTCGCGATGCTTATCCAATTCCTCACGATGCTAATCCAATTTCTTGTGATGCTAATCCAATTTCTCGCTATGCTAATCCATTTTCTCGCGATACTAATCCAATTTCTCGCGATGCTAATCCAATTTCTCGCGATGCTAATCTCAATTTCTCGCGATGCTAATCTCAATTTCTCGCGATGCTAATCTCAATTTCTCGCGATGCTGATCTCAATTTCTCGCGATGCTAATCCATTTCCTCAAGATTATAATCCTAATTCGGACGTAGATTGCACGACATCTACGCCGGTCCAGAGACCAATAGTGGCGGATAAAAAAAATTAAAAAATATATATAAAAATCGACATAAACGTCGAAATAAAACTTTGCCAACGCTCTAGTGAGAGCGATTATAAAAAAAATCGATACAATTCAAAACCAAAACGAAGGAGAAGACTTAAAAATGAAATGAAAAATTCGAAAATCACGTTACAAGATTTGGCGACTCAAGCTCTCCGAGTACGACTACAACGTCGTTTATAAACCTGGAACGATAAACGCAAATGCTGATGTGTTGCCGCGTAACTCAGTTGAAAAATCGGAAGAGATCAGAACCATTCCCCACTGCGATCAGAAACAAAACGAAATGTCGGCCGACGCATGGCGGAAAGTAGTACACGAAATACTCAAAATTTCTGACAGCGATGAAAATCCCACAAGATTTACCACTCAGGTGAAAATCCACCCGCCGCCGCGGTCAAATGAAATAAACGTCGTCACTCGCTGCCGGGCGAAGAACGACGAACCTTCCGTCCCAGATGGAGACGATCGACAAGTGGAAGACACACTTGTCGAGAAAACATCAACAAGGGTCAACGTGCCTGCGTCCGAAGTCAGAGATGCACGCACTAGGCCACACAACCCTCCGCGTCGAACTCCTAGAGTCACGGTCTTACATACATGTCTTGAAACTCGTTCAAAATTTCAGTGATGGGGGATGGCCTCTTATTGAAGCACCGACTATTTCAACTCGTGACCACGAGGATCGCTGCTATAGAGTGATGCAGGCTGTGTGCGAGAGACGGAAATAGATTTCAAAAGTAAACAAAACCCAAACATAGCCGCTGATTCACGCGACCACACGCGACGTGCTCTATTTGTAAACTTGTAAAAACGGTGATATCGAAAAATGACTAAGTGGTGTATTGTGCCAACGTGTAAAACCGGCTCTCGGAGTGAAAAATCGAAACGCTTAGTGTTTCGGGTGCCGAGAGACTTGGCGCAATTAAAAAAATGGGAGGCCGCGATACCGGGAGTTGGGAAATTAGAGCCGAGACACGTTGTGTGCGAAAATCATTTCGAACCGAAATATATTCATCGAGAATAGGAGAAACAGGCGTTGGAGCCGGGAACCTGAAAACAAATGGAAAATTATTGGGATCATTACAATAAATACTTTCCCGGCTGGAAAACATACAACAAAGTTAGTGAATTATTTTCATTTATCCTACTCGAGAGTCCTTCGCTTAAAGGTCGGAAAAAGGTGTTTTTTCCGACGCGGAGGAAACTCCGAAGGCGGAAACTGCAAAGTAGAGATTATTGAAAATGTTTTTTGGGACATGCATTACAATTTTTCGAAGAGGAAATAAAGAATTGCAAAAGAAGCACTGTTTCTTAAGTATTTGTTTCATTTTCAAGAAATACATCCTGCACGTGTTTCGGTCTGGATTCCATTTCGGTCTCGAACAGTTGCTACTTATTTTCCGGTCAATAAAAACAACGCGTAAAGCCTATTTTTTTATAAAAGCTAAAACATGTTTTTAAAAAAACCGAGCGCACAGGGATCGAACCCCTGAAAGCAGCATTACGAAGCTTGCACCGAACCCCTCGACCGACACGAGCTCTCATTGACACCTATATAAAAAACATTCATATTCATTGTACCCAATTGGATAACTATAGTTTTTTGGTTTTTTTTCAGGTTTACGATAAAGTTACTTTCAATTGTATTTAGGTCCATCATGCATTTTTGACATTGAATATCATAATTTGCCTACACCAGCCAATTGTACAGCTAGGTTAGGTTCCTATGCGTCAACAATCTATTTCCATCTCTCTCGCACAGCCTGCATCACTCTATCGCAGCGACACTCGTGGTCACTAGGCAAAACGGCCGGTGCTTCAATCCGAGGACATACCCCCACCACCAGAGTTTCAAGACCTGTATGTAAGACCGTGCCTAGAGTCATAAACTACGAGGAAAGTAGTGGCGAGGAAACGGAGGCCGAAGTAATAAGTCCCGCACGTGTTAGGCGACCCACTAAGGGCATCAACCCCAAACCAGCTGAGGTCCCAAACCAGCGCAAAGCACCTCCTGCTACTTATTCCGGAAACTCCTCTATTCCTATTTCCGATGATCCAACAGATTCAGACTCCAGTTCGATTGACTCAAAACTTTCTGACGAAAATTCTCCAGTCGAAGAAACTAGAAGGTCAGAATTTAAAATCGCTATTTGTGTCAGTACGAAAGAACAGTTCCAATTTCAAAACGACAATCTAGTCTATTTCATAGACTCGACAGGGAAACCTTGTGACCCTGGAGGACAAAAACTATTAGAATCAAATAAACTTCGCATCTGGAAGGATTTGTCTTTAGGCCGAGCTTTCAGCAAAAAGGTTTGAAAGAAATATCATATCGCTTTGAGTAGAGGAGCTAGGCCGGTTCTAACCCAGGGATCTCAGGGGGGAGCGGGGCGGGGGAGTCGAGCGCGGGGAAGCCGTGGTATGCATGGCGGAGGGGGGGGGGGGGGGGTCCTGCATGCGGCAGCCGAGTGCGGGGTTGTGGCGGAGGGAAAGGGGAGGGGTGTTAGAGAGTGGGGAGGCTAGTTTTTGGTGACGATGTCTTCCAAGCGATAGCTGGACCCGCGGGCGAGAGGGGGAAGCCGCTGTCGGCTCTGTGGGGGACGGGGCATCATAGAGTCGCGGGTCCTTGAAAACCCATACAATCTGATAATTTATCATCAACATTATAGATGTAAGCGGAGCATTTTTGTCTAGACTATTCACAGAAGGTTATATATATAAAAAAAACAACTTAGACAAATGTGTGCATGTATGTGTGCGTGTGTGTGTGTGTGTGTGTGGGAAACTTCAATTTATGGCTAGGACTATTTTCGAGAGTGAGATAACGATAGTTCCCATATGAAGGGTTACCCTTCAAAGCCCATAAAATGCTTTATTTATTGCATGCAGCTGCAGCGTTATTCCACAACAAGTTTCAACCCGTCGAGGTTTCATTCCACAAGATTACGTCAAGATGTTCACATGTGCGAGTATGTACGCAGTGCATCCGGCCAAGCACCCCCTGGACTTGACCAAAAACGAGCTCGAACAGGTTCCAAAGGTCTTGCTCCTAAAGTATTGGGGTAACTTTATTGGTTTACTGTGGGATCGTTTGCCGGAGCATCATCGGAACGATAGTGAAGTGATATCGTATCTTCCATGCATGGAGCATTATAATACGCCACAGATGAAGGATCACATTGATGGTCCTCCACCCCAACGTCGGGACTGTGAAGAGTGTTGCGAGGGGGAAATTCTCTACGTGCGGGGTTCCCGAAAAGAACTTTGAAAAAGAGTGAAAATGGATCTCTCAAATATCAACAAAGTCAGCCTGATGGCGGAATTCCTCCCAACGAAGAAGCTGTCAGAACTCAACGTCCATTCGTATTATCATATCACGGCCATGAGAGCTGTACAGACCAAGTTTGGAAAACGCTGCATCATGGACGTTGCAAATGAGTTTGCCGTCTTCTTGCTAGCGCGGCTGGTAAAGGCCTTCGATCAAGATCTGAAAATGTTCGAGAGTATGCTGCAACTGGCGCGCAATGGTCAACTCTACATGAAGTACATTGGTGGAAAATACAACAGCGTCGAGTTCCATCGAGTCTGAGTATGGTGGAAAAGAACGCTCGTGAAGGCACGGTGGAAACAACGAGTTGAGCAGCAGCTGGCATCGTCACCATCATAGAGTGCAAGGACTGTTTGCATCACAGTCATCATCATCGTAGAGTTTTCGACGCTCGAGTCTGAGTAAGGTGGAAAAGAACGCTCGTGAAGGCCCGGTGGAAACAACGAGTTCAGCGGCAGCTGGAATCGTCACCATCATAGAGTGCAAGGACTGTTTGCATCACAGTCATCATCATCGTAGAGTTTTCGACGCTCGAGTCTGAGTAAGGTGAAAAAGAACGCTTGTGAAGGCCCGGTGGAAACAACGAGTTCAGCGGCAGCTGGCATCGTCACCATCATAGAGTGCAACGACTGTTTGCATCACAGTCATCATCGAAGAGTTCTCAACGCTGGATGCTATGTAAAAATGTACAAAAAACTTTTTCATCGAATATAATGTAAGAAAAAAAAATTGTCGTCAAACTGTATTCGCCGTAGATATAGGAAATAAATGGAGAACGATATTTGATCAAAATGTTTTTATTCATTTAAAAAAATCCCTCGCTCACACAACGCTTCGTACACAGAGAGCCAGCTTTTCAACGACTTTACATTCGCTTTGGCGCAATTGTATTTTGTATTGAAGAAATGATGGGGACATTTAACGTTTGCGATTTTCGGCAACTTCTGCAGCGATGGACAGTCCAGAGTCTCCAGATCGATGACTTTTATTGCTGAATCCGTGAATCTCGATAGCCATGCGCACTTCTCGAATCCCTTGGCATAGATCGTAAGAGCTCCTTCTAAGATTCCTCGAATTGTCGTTCTAGCTGCCTCGTATGGTATGCCGCTGTGTTCCCATCGTATTCCATGATAATTGCGTTCCAGCCACTTGTTTGTCATTTTGTACTTGGCCGGTAAAGCGTCCCAGGCGAATGGTGCATCGAAGAAGAATGTCAGCGGTTCAGCGTTCTTCTCATGGAGTTTGACGATGGACATCTCCTTCAGGACAAATTCGTTGACGGGTCTCTTGAACCCTTGCACGTCGACGATAAGCTCTATGTTGACTGAAGTGGGCGCGGATCATTGGCATGATTTTATACCAATTTTTTAACCCCACCACTGATTGGATTGAGCTCGACAATACGAACATGGAGGATGATGCAGTACGCTGAAGTTTGCGGTGGAATATTGTTTTTCAATTCAAATTCAAGGCGCACATCAACAGGACCGGACTTGAGAGAATCGTTTTGTTTTGAGCAGTCAATGACAACGAGGGGGGCTTTTTCTAAAAATTCCATCCTACTCAGCCATGGTTCAGCCTCTTTGTTGTAATAGGTCGGTTGAGATATTAGATGAGATCAATAAATTATCATTACTTCGAACATTGGAAAGTGTGCGATACTTGAATATGAGTTTTCGCTCTTGGGATGTGTACGACTGTCCATCGCTTTAAAGCACAACGAAACATTCATGGACCGTAAAAGCTGCCTCCCAACTAGAGAAACCAAAATATGTAATTGGTGCGGTGCAGACTGGTAAAAAATATAATGTATGGCAAAGGACATTATATTATTCACCGACTGCAAACTCACAAGTGCTAAACTTTATCTCAATTTAGCATTCTTTTCTCAAGATGACTCGCATTTGGACTTCAAAAAAGTTTCGGAATTTTGTTCAATATGTACTCTCAATTTTGTAAATACCATTATGACTGCAATAGTGATCGTTCTTTACTAACCATCGCCAAGTATTAATGTAACGGCCCTCTCGCGATTAATGATTGATCGCATCAGAACGAGCCTGTAAAACATGCTACCGTAGATGTGTGAATAGAGTTCGAATGCAAAGAAGATTCACCACCGAATACAACTGCATATTGTTTTAATCTTACGTGATCGCGTTGTTGAATATTGTCCATTGACCGACATTATCCGCAAAATTGCATAGATCAGCAAAATCTGCGAGATACGAAGCATCATGGTTGATTCGCAATCATCATGGTCTAAAGTTGGCATATGGAAACGTTCCATATAACATGGCTGAGGTTCAATAACAGCTGGAGTTGAAGGTTCAACGGACGACGACACGTGTCCTATCGTATATGTTAAGGGTCATGAAAAACGAGAATGGCTAGCTGATATAATAAATATAAAAAATGAGCTATTTATTGAGTCGTTGAATATAGACTTTGACGATATTGATGTCTCAAGTAAATTAGATGGAAGTTTTACTCTACGATGTGAAAAGCATAAAAACAGTTGTGCCTTACAAAATGTATTTAAATTCTTTAATTGGTGGCTGAATCATAAAGATTCATGCAATTAAAAGATATGTAACATTATGTACTTTTTATTCACCTCACCCCGTACTTAGTTATGTCAGCATCACCTGATATCGGATTGTGCAACTGAATACAATATTACTTTCGAATGTGGAACTCATTTTTTTCGATGGAATTTGATTGAAAGTAAATTAATATAATCGCCCAATGATAATCGAAATCATTCATCAGTATACGTTCGTTAGATGTTCGTGAGCCGTTTGTTGGAAGTTTGCGAGGCATTCGAAGATTTTCGCTAGTGGTTCGTGAAAACGTTCTAGAGAGACTTCCGAAGACATTCATAAGACGTTCGAAGCCATTTAAGAGATGTTCGAAAACATTCATAAGGCGTTTGAAAACACGCATGAGAGGGTTCAAAGCGTTTAAAGAGACTTGCTACGACGTTCATGAGACGCTTAAAGATGTTCGTGAGACATTCGAGAGACTTTCGAAAACGTTCATAAGACGTTTGAAGACATTCATGAGAGGAGCGAAGACCTTCAGAGACTTTCGAAGACGTTCAAGAGATCTATGACGATATTTATAATACGTTTAAAGACATCGATGAGGGGTTCGAAGACGTTTAAGAGACTTTAAAAGACATTCACAAGGGTCTTGAAGACGTTCAAGAAACTTTCGAATACGTTCAAGAAACCTTCGACGACATTCGTAATACGTTTGAAGACATTCATGAGGGGTTCGAAGACGCTTAAGAGAGGCTTTTAAATATATTCACGAGGGGTTTGTCCAAAGACATTCATAATACGTTTGAAGACATTCAAGAGACGTTCGAAAACATTCACAAGACGTTTGAAGACATGCATGAGGGGTTCAAAGAGTTTAAAGAGACTTTCTACGACGATCATGGGACGTTTGAAGATGTTCGTGAGACATTCAAGAGACTTTCGAGAACGTTCATAAAAAGTTTGAAGACATTCATGAGAGGTGCGGAGACCTTCAGAGACTTTCGAAGATATTCAAGAGATCTTTGACAATATTCGTAATACGTTTGAAGACATCGATGAGGGGTTCGAAGACGCTTGAGAGACTTTCAAAGACATTCACGAGGGGTTTGAAGACGTTCAAGAAACTTTCGATTACGTTCAAGAGACTTTCGACGACATTCATAATACGTTTGAAGACATTAATGGGGGGTTCGAAGACGCTTGAGGGACTTTCAAAGATATTCACGAGGGGTTCGAAGACGTTCAAGAGACTTTCGACAACATTCATAAGACGTTTGAGGACATGCATGAGGGGGTTCAAAGAGTTTCAAGAGACTTTCTACGACGATCATGAGACGTTTGCAGATGTTCGTGAAACATTCAAAAGACCTTCGAAAACGTTCATAAGAAGTTTGAAGACATTCATGAGAGGTGCGAAGACCTTCAGAGACTGTCAAACATATTCAAGAAATCTTCGACAATATTCGGAATACGTTTGAACACATCGATGAGGGGTTCGAAGACGCTTGAGAGACTTCCAAAGCCATTCACGATGGGTTTGAAGACGTTCAAGAAACTTTCGAATACGTTTTAGAGACTTTAGACGACATTCATAATACGTTTGAATGCATTCATCTGGGGTTCGAAGACGCTTGAGAGACTTTCAAAGACATTCACGAGGGGTCTGAAGACGTTCAAGAGACTTTTGACGGTGTACGTAATACGTTTGAAGACATTCATGTGGGGTTCGAAGACGCTTAAGAGATTTTTAAAGACATTCACGAGAGGTACGAAGGCATTCAGAGACTTTCGAAGACATTTAAGAGATCTTTGACAATATTCATAATACGTTTGAAGACATCGATGAGAGGATCGACGATGTTTTAGAGACTTTCAAAGACATTCACGAAGGGTTTGAAGACGTTCAAGAAACTTTCGAATACGTTCTAGAGACTGTCGACGACATTCATAATACGTTCGAAGACATTCATGAGGGGTTCGAAGACGCTTGAGTGACTTTCAGACATTCACGAGGGATTCGAAGACGTTCGAGGGACTTCCGACGACATTCATGATATGTTTGAATACATTCATGAGGGGTTCGAAGACGCTTGAGAGACTTTCAAAGACATTCATGGGAGGTTTGAAGACGTTCAGAAATCTGCGACGACATGCATAATACGATCTTCGACGACATCCATAAACCGAAGACTTTCATTACGTTTGAGTTTCGCTGGAATTGTTTGGGTTTGTTTGGGATTTTCACAGTTTTGATCGAACGTGTTTGAGTTTGTTTGGGTCCTCACCCAAACACACCCAAACACGTTCTACCAAAACTGTGAAAATCCCAAACAAACTCGAACGTGTTTGAGTTTGTTTGAGTGCTCACCCAAACATACCCAAATACGTTCTACCAAAACTGTGAAAATCCCAAACAAACCCAAACAATTCCAGCGAAACTCAAACGTAATGAAAGTCTTCGGTTTATGGATGTCGTCGAAGATCGTATTATGCATGTCGTCGCAGATTTCTGAACGTCTTCAGACCCCTCGTGAATGTCTTTGAAAGTCTCTCAAGCGTCTTCGAACCCCAGATGAATGCATTCAAACGTATTATGAATGTCGTCTAAAGTCTCTAAAACGTATTCGAAAGTTTCTTGAACGTCTTCAAACCCATCGTGAATGGCTTTGGAAGTCTCTCAAGCGTCTTCGAACCCCTCATCGATGTGTTCAAACGTATTCCGAATATTGTCGAAGATTTCTTGAATGTGTTTGACAGTCTCTGAAGGTCTTCGCACCTCTCATGAATGTCTTCAAACTTCTTATGAACGTTTTCGAAGGTCTTTTGAATGTTTCACGAACATCTGCAAACGTCTCATGATCGTCGTAGAAAGTCTCTTGAAACTCTTTGAACCCCCTCATGCATGTCCTCAAACGTCTTATGAATGTTGTCGAAAGTCTCTTGAACGTCTTCGAACCCCTCGTGAATATCTTTGAAAGTCCCTCAAGCGTCTTCGAACCCCCCATTAATGTCTTCAAACGTATTATGAATGTCGTCGAAAGTCTCTTGAACGTAATCGAAAGTTTCTTGAACGTCTTCAAACCCCTCGTGAATGTCTTTGAAAGTCTCTCAAGCGTCTTCGAACCCCTCATCGATGTCTTCAAACGTATTACGAATATTGTCAAAGATCTCTTGAATATCTTCGAAAGTCTCTGAAGGTCTCCGCACCTCTCATGAATGTCTTCAAACTTTTTATGAACGTTCTCGAAAGTCTCTTGAATGTCTCACGAACATCTTCAAACGTCCCATGATCGTCGTAGAAAGTCTCTTTAAACTCTTTGAACCCCTCATGCATGTCTTCAAACGTCTTGTGAATGTTTTCGAACGTCTCTTGAATGTCTTCAAACGTATTATGAATGTCTTTGGACAAACCCCTCGTGAATATATTTAAAAGCCTCTCTTAAGCGTCTTCGAACCCCTCATGAATGTCTTCAAACGTATTACGAATGTCGTCGAAGGTTTCTTGAACGTATTCGAAAGTTTCTTGAACGTCTTCAAGACCCTTGTGAATGTCTTTTAAAGTCTCTTAAACGTCTTCGAACCCCTCATCGATGTCTTTAAACGTATTATAAATATCGTCATAGATCTCTTGAACGTCTTCGAAAGTCTCTGAAGGTCTTCGCTCCTCTCATGAATGTCTTCAAACGTCTTATGAACGTTTTCGAAAGTCTCTCGAATGTCTCACGAACATCTTTAAGCGTCTCATGAACGTCGTAGCAAGTCTCTTTAAACGCTTTGAACCCTCTCATGCGTGTTTTCAAACGCCTTATGAATGTTTTCGAACATCTCTTAAATGGCTTCGAACGTCTTATGAATGTCTTCGGAAGTCTCTCTAGAACGTTTTCACGAACCACTAGCGAAAATCTTCGAATGCCTCGCAAACTTCCAACAAACGGCTCACGAACATCTAACGAACGTATACTGATGAATGATTTCGATTATCATTGGGCGATTATATTAATTTACTTTCAATCAAATTCCATCGAAAAAAATGAGTTCCACATTCGAAAGTAATATTGTATTCAGTTGCACAATCCGATATCAGGTGATGCTGACATAACTAAGTACGGGGTGAGGTGAATAAAAAGTACATAATGTTACATATCTTTTAATTGCATGAATCTTTATGATTCAGCCACCAATTAAAGAATTTAAATACATTTTGTAAGGCACAACTGTTTTTATGCTTTTCACATCGTAGAGTAAAACTTCCATCTAATTTACTTGAGACATCAATATCGTCAAAGTCTATATTCAACGACTCAATAAATAGCTCATTTTTTATATTTATTATATCAGCTAGCCATTCTCGTTTTTCATGACCCTTAACATATACGATAGGACACGTGTCGTCGTCCGTTGAACCTTCAACTCCAGCTGTTATTGAACCTCAGCCATGTTATATGGAACGTTTCCATATGCCAACTTTAGACCATGATGATTGCGAATCAACCATGATGCTTCGTATCTCGCAGATTTTGCTGATCTATGCAATTTTGCGGATAATGTCGGTCAATGGACAATATTCAACAACGCGATCACGTAAGATTAAAACAATATGCAGTTGTATTCGGTGGTGAATCTTCTTTGCATTCGAACTCTATTCACACATCTACGGTAGCATGTTTTACAGGCTCGTTCTGATGCGATCAATCATTAATCGCGAGAGGGCCGTTACATTAATACTTGGCGATGGTTAGTAAAGAACGATCACTATTGCAGTCATAATGGTATTTACAAAATTGAGAGTACATATTGAACAAAATTCCGAAACTTTTTTGAAGTCCAAATGCGAGTCATCTTGAGAAAAGAATGCTAAATTGAGATAAAGTTTAGCACTTGTGAGTTTGCAGTCGGTGAATAATATAATGTCCTTTGCCATACATTATATTTTTTACCAGTCTGCACCGCACCAATTACATATTTTGGTTTCTCTAGTTGGGAGGCAGCTTTTACGGTCCATGAATGTTTCGTTGTGCTTTAAAGCGATGGACAGTCGTACACATCCCAAGAGCGAAAACTCATATTCAAGTATCGCACACTTTCCAATGTTCGAAGTAATGATAATTTATTGATCTCATCTAATATCTCAACCGACCTATTACAACAAAGAGGCTGAACCATGGCTGAGTAGGATGGAATTTTTAGAAAAAGCCCCCCTCGTTGTCATTGACTGCTCAAAACAAAACGATTCTCTCAAGTCCGGTCCTGTTGATGTGCGCCTTGAATTTGAATTGAAAAACAATATTCCACCGCAAACTTCAGCGTACTGCATCATCCTCCATGTTCGTATTGTCGAGCTCAATCCAATCAGTGGTGGGGTTAAAAAATTGGTATAAAATCATGCCAATGATCCGCGCCCACTTCAGTCAACATAGAGCTTATCGTCGACGTGCAAGGGTTCAAGAGACCCGTCAACGAATTTGTCCTGAAGGAGATGTCCATCGTCAAACTCCATGAGAAGAACGCTGAACCGCTGACATTCTTCTTCGATGCACCATTCGCCTGGGACGCTTTACCGGCCAAGTACAAAATGACAAACAAGTGGCTGGAACGCAATTATCATGGAATACGATGGGAACACAGCGGCATACCATACGAGGCAGCTAGAACGACAATTCGAGGAATCTTAGAAGGAGCTCTTACGATCTATGCCAAGGGATTCGAGAAGTGCGCATGGCTATCGAGATTCACGGATTCAGCAATAAAAGTCATCGATCTGGAGACTCTGGACTGTCCATCGCTGCAGAAGTTGCCGAAAATCGCAAACGTTAAATGTCCCCATCATTTCTTCAACACAAAATACAATTGCGCCAAAGCGAATGTAAAGTCGTTGAAAAGCTGGCTCTCTGTGTACGAAGCGTTGTGTGAGCGAGGGATTTTTTTAAATGAATAAAAACATTTTGATCAAATATCGTTCTCCATTTATTTCCTATATCTACGGCGAATACAGTTTGACGACAATTTTTTTTTCTTACATTATATTCGATGAAAAAGTTTTTTGTACATTTTTACATAGCATCCAGCGTTGAGAACTCTACGATGATGACTGTGATGCAAACAGTCGTTGCACTCTATGATGGTGACGATGCCAGCTGCCGCTGAACTCGTTGTTTCCACCGGGCCTTCACAAGCGTTCTTTTTCACCTTACTCAGACTCGAGCGTCGAAAACTCTACGATGATGATGACTGTGATGCAAACAGTCCTTGCACTCTATGATGGTGACGATGCCAGCTGCCGCTGAACTCGTTGTTTCCACCGGGCCTTCACGAGCGTTCTTTTCCACCTTACTCAGACTCGAGCGTCGAAAACTCTACGATGATGATGACTGTGATGCAAACAGTCCTTGCACTCTATGATGGTGACGATGCCAGCTGCTGCTCAACTCGTTGTTTCCACCGTGCCTTCACGAGCGTTCTTTTCCACCATACTCAGACTCGATGGAACTCGACGCTGTTGTATTTTCCACCAATGTACTTCATGTAGAGTTGACCATTGCGCGCCAGTTGCAGCATACTCTCGAACATTTTCAGATCTTGATCGAAGGCCTTTACCAGCCGCGCTAGCAAGAAGACGGCAAACTCATTTGCAACGTCCATGATGCAGCGTTTTCCAAACTTGGTCTGTACAGCTCTCATGGCCGTGATATGATAATCCGAATGGACGTTGAGTTCTGACAGCTTCTTCGTTGGGAGGAATTCCGCCATCAGGCTGACTTTGTTGATATTTGAGAGATCCATTTTCACTCTTTTTCAAAGTTCTTTTCGGGAACCCCGCACGTAGAGAATTTCCCCCTCGCAACACTCTTCACAGTCCCGACGTTGGGGTGGAGGACCATCAATGTGATCCTTCATCTGTGGCGTATTATAATGCTCCATGCATGGAAGATACGATATCACTTCACTATCGTTCCGATGATGCTCCGGCAAACGATCCCACAGTAAACCAATAAAGTTACCCCAATACTTTAGGAGCAAGACCTTTGGAACCTGTTCGAGCTCGTTTTTGGTCAAGTCCAGGGGGTGCTTGGCCGGATGCACTGCGTACATACTCGCACATGTGAACATCTTGACGTAATCTTGTGGAATGAAACCTCGACGGGTTGAAACTTGTTGTGGAATAACGCTGCAGCTGCATGCAATAAATAAAGCATTTTATGGGCTTTGAAGGGTAACCCTTCATATGGGAACTATCGTTATCTCACTCTCGAAAATTGTCCTAGCCATAAATTGAAGTTTCCCACACACACACACACACACACGCACGCACGCACGCACGCACACATACATGCACACATTTGTCTAAGTTGTTTTTTTTTATATATATAACCTTCTGTGAATAGTCTAGACAAAAATGCTCCGCTTACATCTATAATGTTGATGATAAATTATCAGATTGTATGGGTTTTCAAGGACCCGCGACTCTATGATGCCCCGTCCCCCACAGAGCCGACAGCCCCACAGACCCCGACCCCCCCCCCTCCGCCATGCATACCGCGGCTTCCCCGCGCTCGACTCCCCCGCCCCGCTCCCCCCTGAGATCCCTGGGTTAGAACCGGCCTAGCTCCTCTACTGCTTTGGTCATCAAAGCTGAGCAGTCTGCATCGCTCGCTCTAATAATCGAAAGAATTAATCAGAGCATGAAAGAATTAAAGTCGATTTGCGAAACACTCAACCTTCAGTCGATCAGCTTTTGCCATTGCCAACACGTTAAGCACCTAATGTGGGCAGATGTGCTGGATATCGTAAAGGACGTATTCAAAGACACCCAGGTTAGGATATTGATCTGCCTCGGAACTTTGCACTACGTACCGGTCGAAAAACGCGAATCCATCTTTAACGAAATGCATAATTCCCCAATCGGGGGTCACAAAGGGGTTTTCAAGACTTACAATAGAATCAAACACGACTATATCTGGGAAGATTTAAAATCAGATATTCAAAGACGGGTGCAACAATGCTTGGAATGCCAGCTAAAGAAGCTGGTCAGAGTCAAGACAAAGCAGCCGATGATAATAACAGACACCCCAGGTACGGTTTTCGAGAAAATTTCAATGGATGTAGTGGGTCCAATGCAACGGACGTCCAACAAAAATGAATATATCCCGGCTCCCGGCAGCATTCAGATATATATCTGAATGCTGATAGGAAAATAGCCCAACGCTGAAGTCTAGCTGTACTGATTTCTGGTATTGATTTTTCGGGGTGAAAAATTCGCGATAACGCACTATTGTCTGTCTGGAGGAAAAATTCGTTCCCAAATAAATATTGGTAAAATTTCAATATTCCGAAAACCACGGCCAGCTCTTCTTTATCGTGGTGTGCATAATTCCTTTCAGCATCCGTCAGTGTTCGACTCGCATAACCGATAGGTCGATCATCTCCTTTTTCATCGCGGTGAGCGAGCACCGCACTCACGCCGTACGGCGAGGCATCGCACGTTAGTATTATCGGTTCCCTGGGGTTGAAGTGTACCAGTACGAGCGGTGATGATAACTGTTTTTTATTTTTACAAACGCCTCCTCGCATTCAGCGTTCCACTCGAACTTTCCCTTTCTTAAACATTCGTAGAGTGGATGCAACGTCCCTGTGATATTTTTAATAAACCTCGCGTAATAGTTCACAGACCTGAGAAAACTTTTTAATTCAATCACATTTCGCGGCGCCGGTGCTTTGCACCGCTTCTATTTTCCGTCGGCTGTAAGCCTTTAGCATTAGTTGTAAATCCGAGGTATTTGATTTCCTCTTGTAAAAACCTACACTTTTCGAACCGAAGGCTCAATCCCGCTCCGTCTAATCGCGAGAGTACCGTGCGCAACCTCTCTACGTGTGCCGGCCAATCGTGACTAGCTATTAGTATATCATCAATGAATACTATCACACCTTTAATTCCGAGCAACAGTGACGTCATTATTCGCTGGAATGACCCTGGTCCTGTAGCTACTCCATAGGGAGTCTATTGTACTGAAACAGACCCATGTGCGTGGTTACCACTACTAGTTTTTTTTTACTCATCGTCCAGCGGTACTTGCTGTTACGCTTCGGCCAGATCAAGCTGCGTGAACAACACCCCACCCCACGCAATGTGACCAGTACATTTTCAAGCCGCGGTAACGGAAAATGGTCTACCTTTAGATACTTATTCAGTGTGGTTTTGAAATCGCCACATATTCGTACGGTACCATTTTTTTTATAATTGGCACTATTGGCGTCCCCCATCTGAAAATTCAACTTGCGATATTATCTCACATTTTTGTAATCTCCCGATATCCTGCTCCACAAGAGATAATATTGCTAACGGCACTCGACGCGGGTGCGCGAATTTAGGCTTTGCGTCGGGTTCTAGTATTAATTGTAGTTTGCTTTTATTGCACGTGCCCAACCCCGGCGGAAATACTTGAGGAAACTCCGTACGTAACTTTTTTACTATTCCGCGATCTATTTTTCCGTCTATTTGACTAATTCTCGCGTTCTTTTGCCACTTCAACGGCCACATTTTGAGTCGTATAGCCAGCTTCTTCCCAAGTGTGGGTGCCCCCCTCCTCGCACGATGTACGCGATTCGATTTGCACGCACCCCATTTGCCGCAATCGCGACTTCAACGTAGCCTATCGTGTTTATGGGTTGTTTATCGTATGCACGCAACTCTCTACTCGATTTTTTTATCGGTATATTCGCAAACATTTTATGGTACTGCTTTTCGGAAATTACTGAGTACCTTGCCCCTGAATCCACTTCCATTTTGAGCGGTGTCTCATTTACTTTAATCGTTATCCACTGTGGTTCGACAACTTCTTCCGACAGTTCAAGGTTATTTATTTCCGCTTTTATTTCCCTTTTCGCTTCATGTGGCCCTATTGAAAAACAGCTCGCGTCACCTGGCGATAGCGAATAGCAATCGCTCTGGAATCTCGCGTCGTTTTCTTCTGCCTCACTATCCTGCTCTCTCTCGTTCCCTACAAAGTTTTGCGTGCGCGCGACTACATTTTCCTTTCCTTTTATTTTATTACAAACGCGATAAATATGCCCCTTTTGCCCACACTCGCTACAATATTTATCTATGAGGAAACACTGCGCCTTTTGATGGTTCGGTTTTCCACAGCAGTAGCATTGTCCTCCTTGACCTGCGGCTGGCGTAGTGCGTCCCTGTTGTCCACTCCAGGTTGCTCCTCTTGAGTTTTGCTGGCCTTGAGTACGATTTTCCGTGTTCGTATATCGCCGATACACCGCATGTACTTCGGCTCGCGCCTCCTGGGTTGCCGCGCCTGCTTGTTTCTCCCCCGAACTCATTCCTCCTTGCTCCTCATTGCTGACTGTGATCGCCATTTCTACTGTTTTCGCCAACGCTTCAAGGTCTCGGAGCGTGGAGACTGATGCCTTGAGTAGCTCGTATCGAATTTTGCTACTCACGGCTGATATCAACTGGTCTTTAATTCTGAAGTCTTAAGCCAAGACTACGAAGTCTTGGATGCTCTCTCCCGGCTTCTGCTTTCGCTCTCTAAACGCGTATCGGTGGATATGTTCGCCTCGCTGTGGCTCATATAATTCTTGCAACTTTTGTTTTAGCTCTGCGTAGGATAACCGTATCGGCTTCTGTGGTTCGCACTGTGCTCGGAGTTCTTGAAATATTTCTGGAGCGAGCCTTGTCAACAAGAGCGCCGATTGTTTACTTTCTGGCACTTCATTTAACGCTATCGTCGCGTCGAGCTGTTGCTCGAATGTTTCCCAGTCCCCACCTTTCTTGAAAGCTTCGATTATTCCAAATGCCGAATTCATCATTTGTAGCGCTTGTGTAGCTTGTTGCGTTATTAATTTCTTACTTTCCTTTTTTTGTTTAATTTCTCTGACGAACTCCACCAACTGTTTGCGAATTTCGTCAATACTCTGATTTACACTTATTTGTATTCCAAATTCTCCACACAGCACGATCAACTCCGGTTTGGTAGGCTTATAGATCCAACTTGTTTGTCCTTCCTGCACAAACCTTTCAATTTCTTCCCACTTGTCATCGTTCATGACACTTATTTTATCATTGCACGCGGCAAGTAATTAATGCCCGGAACCCATCCTCGTCGTCACTGTGGGGATTTAGGATGAATGCAGAAGTACGAGTAATCGCTAAGTTGAGCGGAGTTGTTTATTATTTTCGATGAGCTCCTGGCTGCGATCGAAGCCCGACTGGCCACGGCGTCGCCAATCCAAGACCATCTGTCGAAATATTGCATCGCAATCCCACTCCCGAATGCACTAGCGATGACAATCGCTGACGCATTCACAAAAGGTTCATATGCGTTTACGGCGCACCAAAAGCACTCCTGACGGACCAAGGGAGTAACTTCCACAGCGGTCTCATGCGGAGAGTTGCAAAAAGATTCCGAATTAAGCGATGTCGAACGACCGCATTTCATCCTCAATCGAATGGATCGCTCGAGAGATCTCACCACGCTCTAGCCGAATTCCTTAAGCAATACACGGATAAAGATAACGAATGGGGCCAATGGCTCGAATTAGCTATGCTCTCTTACAACACAAGTGTCCACGAAAGCACCAAATACACACCCTTCGAGGTAGTTTTCGGTAAATTAGCAAGAATCCCATCAAGCGAACCGCTTAGGGAATCAGATCAGATACCTACGTATCGTGGATATTTAATCAAATTGATCACCCGTATAAATGGAATCAGAACCCTCGCGTACGAAAATCTAGTCTCATCGGAACATCGCTCGAAAAGATATTATGACAAAAACGCGAATCCCAAAAGTTTCAAAGTCGGAGATTTCGTTTTCCTCCAAAAAGGGCCCAAACCAGGGAAACTCGAAGATCATTACACGGGACCTCATAAGGTCCTGGAAAAAATGGACAAGGGTAATGTAAAGATCCAATACCAAGGCAAGCCACGGGTCGTGCATGAAAATAGATTACGATATTCGCACATCAATGCCGAAGTAAAGCCTAAAAGGAAACCCAAACCGACCGGGGTCAACGACTCCGAATTTTAGATGAATAAGTAACCGATTAATCATAATTATTCCCTTATTTCCAGATGATCGTTACCCACTCAATATGGCTCATTTATTTAATCAACCCTGTCGTCAGCATGGTGGGATATGACTGTGGATCGAGCTCATCGAACATTACTACCTTATCATTGCTGGAAGTCCATGATTAATAAATAATCATAATAATTACCCTGTTTTTCAGATGGCCGTAATCAACGTTTTCAGTAACATCTAACGATATCACCTTGGCACTCGCAATGAGATCAAATTCTTAGATACAGTATCTTCAGTACAGAACATTCGAACTTATGTATATCCAAAACTCGCCGAACTAACTGTTTCACAATTCGACTAAGATTTCCAATCGCGAACCTAGATATAATCGCTTACGTCAAGTCGAAATTCATATACGTAATCACTATATTATATTAGAAAATCATTATGTTACGATATGCCTACGCAACAGTGTTAAAAGGAGCGCCGTATGCTCCAAATAGTTATTATTAGGGATCAGCCTCAGACAAATTGTATACAATTTAGTAAAGAAGCCGGTTTAGATGGCGGTACTTGCTGGCGAAAGAGTACACGTTATTCAATATATAAGGATACAAGAAAATCTGATAAGGTTAAAAGAATTTTACGATCAATTGCCTATCACTCGTGGGAACGAAATATATCTCCTTATTCCTCGAACGCATATATTACCAAAAAAAAACTCAAACAACCTGCAATTCCTTACTTCCCCCCTCTAACCTCTTCGGAGACACCTGGTACAAGCTCATCCCTGTTCCGGTCGAAGCCACGCCACCTGCAATCACGAAATCGACGACGGTATCTAGGCGGCGTTACACCAACCCAGGATCACCAGCATCATGTGGGATCCATTTCACAGAAGATATCGACAACGTACAAGAACGCATAATGTTTCCTGTAGAGAAACCCGCTGTCGTAATCAGTATAGCACGGGGCATAGGTGATCAAAGCACTGTCAATCAAGGGGAATAGTTGTTAAATCTCGTGGATAACAACAATCTATAACACCAAGCGGACACCGTCTGGAATCGCACAAAAAAAAAATTCAATTCGGTACAGTACAAGCCCTGGTCTCACCCGAACCTCACTCGTCGTGCGAGCGATCAAGGTCCTCATAGATACGGGGATCCATGCAAACAGCCGACACCCTGTGTACGGCTGGTCGATCTACCTCATCGGTACAGTACAAAAATCGGTTACGTATCTCCTGATGCACCTGGCTAAACGATCCAAAAAGGAAACGTCAACGGATGCAGTGACTGGTCAAGAACTTCATCAACTCGTGTCGGCCCCTCCAGCTGAACCAGAGGGCCAGAACCAACGCTGCAACACATGATCGGTACCCCGAAATCTCTGATCATCCAGAAAGCAACCAATTCTCGAAACCGTGTTCCTTCCCTTAAGTTCGCACGAGAAGACTTATCAAAATTCTGATCATGCTAATAATTTCTTTTTTTTGTCAACATTCTTTTAGCCTTGTCCAGTAAGAGATAAGGTAAAATAAGTAAATAAGCACCTATGCATAAGGAAAAAGAAAGCGGAGAAAAGGCATACATATGCATCTCAAAGTATATATCATTATATAAAAAAACACACGAAAATATATAGAAAAACACACACACTTTCTTGTAAAATGATAATCAAATTCATACGTATCGCGTAAGAGTAGAAAAACCATAAGTTATGCCGAATATTACACACCAATCTTCGAATAAGTTTAAGTAGCATTGTAAGTCGACCAATAGCGATGCCAATTCTTGCTGTCGTGCCAGTATTTTTTTTTCGATCGCAACCGCCGATAAATCTGATCGAACGAGACGTTCGATCCAACATGGGGGAGGTGTCACGTCCTTACGTAACTGCATCCCCGCGAAATAGTTTTCGCCACGTGCCAGAAAAATTCTGCTAAAGATGAAAAGAGTGATCTCGATACATATTCCTAAGCCAAACCAGACTGAACACTCCATATTTCCCCTTACATAAAAAATTATTGAAACAGAGAGTTCCAGATTCCAAGACTGGCCAACACATTGCGACCATGCACAAAGAGTGTATCACATAACCTAGCCGAAGATCTTGGTCGTAAAAATTTGAAACTACGCGACTTCACGGCACAAGACCCGGAGGAACGAATCGGCCTAATCCTCTGCATGCACAAAAAATATATTCTTCCAAAGAAGGGGCTCTGACTCTTGCAGTAATAAAATTAGATGACATAAGCCACGCGCTTTCCCAGGCTGGCCAACTAGCTCCTTCTCTCTCGCGTGACGCATTCCGTCACGAACAAGGCCCTATTTGTCTCCTCTTGGTTTCCCTATATACTCGATAAGAAAAGCTGCGCTGTGTTCTCGGAAATGCAGCGCTGATCTCGACTATATGCGCCCCTACCCAATAATACACCGACAACTCGTTCTCGCTTCCTTCTTCCGGCCAACCACACGAATCAGGCCATGTTTTAGGTCCGGACCACCAATCCAAAAAAACTACGTCATCTAAGTTTCACTCACCCAAAGATTTCTTCCTCCAAAAATTTATCCCACCCTGATTTCTGGTACTCCGAAAGAGTTCTCCTCGCATTAGTCTCCGATTAGAATCCAGCGAGCTCAGACCTAGAGTTCTCTTACCGATATCCATCGCGTAAAACCTTTGTTCTCTTTTTGTCACGCGAACGTTGTCATACGATTCAAACTTAGAACATTTTGTACTTCGGAACTTCTGCAACAGTTACGTGACAATAATAAGAACCTTGGCGTTGTATTCGTTACGCGATAACCATAAGGACCTTGGCGTTGTATTCCGCGCATACTTTATTCTACATTCCATTCTCGATCCGTGAAACTCACAAATATTAGAATCTGTGTCGTCGAACATCTGTATCCGTCTCACTCACACACATACCATCTGCGAGCGTTTCTGGCCCTCCGGCGCAGGGCTCTTAGATTTACGACCGCTACCTGACACCCAAGCGACTGGGTCATCACCGAGGCGCACCAATGTAAGCGAACATACTCTTATATTTTGTTTCCGATTTGTATCCCAAAGAAATGATAGAATTAACCCATACGGTTAATTCTAATAAATTACGAGTCAATCGAACACAAGTGGCACAACCATTATTTCAATAATTGGATAATCCACGGAATCCCTTAAAATTCCCCCTTCCACCAGCACGTCCCCTTTTTAACCCTCATCCCGTGCTATTGCGCTAGGCGTAGGCAAGAAAGAAGGATACCACACATATATATGCCCACGTCCCCTCAGGACGTGACAGTCACTTATGACGAGCAATGACCAGGTCAGTTGAAAAACTGTGCAGGGGCCGAATTGCAAAGTATGCTGCAGGATACATACGCTTCTCAAACACTTGAAGAAATGACTAAACAGCTTATTGTTGACGCCTCAACACTATTCCGACGTTTGCATGCTACGGGGAAGATACGAACCTGACCCAAAGTGATTATTAAGTGTTCCGGTCCATGCAACACGCCTTAGAAGATACACCCTTTCGTATCTACGAGGAAGTCCAAAAATTGGTAGATGAGTGGATAGCGTCAAAAGCAGAACAATCGTTGAACGTTGGATTGCGCTGTTGCCAAAGAGGTTGGAAAAAGTACTAACATCTCCGGGAAAATACTTTTATTAATGTAATTGCACAAGTATTTGGAAATTTGGACCTATTGTCGAACCCGCCGCTCACTCTTTATACAGTAAGGTGGCGTACTAAAGGTCATTTTATAACTTACTCGCGTCGATGTAACGCGAAAACGCATCGACAAATGGACAATCTAATCACATTTAACCAATGCAATGTAATTTTCCACGAAAAACTTTACTCACGTTATTTTTCGATCCGTCCGCTTAATTCAGAGGTCTCATAACTTGACTTATTTTCCGAGCGATTTCTCAATACCTGCGGGTTAATTGAATCGAATCAAGCCATTCGCTTATGTCGTAACCACCCTAGCGGATTAGGAGATCGAAAAAAACGTCGGTCATCGGTCACGGTCATTTTCTGCCCTTTTTTAACCGGAAAAAGTGACCGAGCATTGACCGAACAACGTTTTTTTTACGTTAGTCACTTGACCGGTTTTTTTCGGTTTTTGGTCACTGTAATAAAAGTAAGGTTAGTCACTTGACCGGTTTTCGGTCACTGGGGCGTTTCAGTCACTGAGCGTGGTAATGACCGAAGGCGAACCGAAGTGCATGGGGCAGAGAGAGGATCCTTCTGGAACGCTATTGAAAATGTAATAATAGAAACTCGTACACAAAAACATCAGCGAATTTGAACGTCGTTTTTTAATATCTTGAAATAAACCAAACAACAATAACACTTTTGTATCCATTTAATACTCATCCTCTTCCTCCTCCTCCTCTTCGTCGGAGTCGGTTTCCATCTCGGAACTTCTTTTTTCTTCTTGTCTCTTTTTGGCCTCTGTCCTTTGTTCTTAGCACCTTCGCTCGGTACCTTTCGCTCTTTAATTCGATGGATAACCACTCGCGTACTTTGGCTGCCGTTAGCCTCTCCTGTTGATTTAGACGACGGTAATGTTGGAGTTTCCGGCATGCAACTGTAACATAAACACGGCATTGTTATTTTTTTGTAACAAGGTGAATGGTAGCCTACTTAGAAATATAACCTGCTCCGCTCAAATTGTTTATTATTTGAGATCATTTACCGTATAGACCCTCTGTCTCTCTGTCGCTCACAACCCGAAAGCCCTCGCGCCCCAACGTCCGTTCAAATACGGGTTTGAATCGTTGATTCTAGGACCACAACCCTTCTACCAGCGCACACGACATATAAACGTGGTTATTGCAACGAACTCGTCAAATGTGTCGCTCAGCGTCGCGTTGCTGCATCAGGCAGCGTTCAATATGGCTGCGCATGAAGTGACGTATTGCGCCTGCGTGTACGTTGAGCGACCATCTACTCTATCGAGGACTCCTCGGCGGGATGCGAGGACTGCCGAGAACCCAGAGTACACCACGTGGAATACACTTTTCTATTATTTATATGAAGTGAATACTCAGTGCAAAGGATATTATAACGTATATGTATTGTTAATAGTCTTTTTCTTTTGATGTTTTTTTTTTCATTAAATAGGTAACAATTGATTTAACAAATAGATACTTAATTATATCGGACGCTTGCCTGAAAGGCTAGCTAACGGAGTGTTACTCCGCTCGCTTTAACTTATCAAATTTACGCGGAGCCCCGACCGACCGCGTGGCGGGCTACTCCGATTTCACGTCTCTATCTCTCTCTCGCTTTCAACACGTGCGCTCGCTACGACTTCTCACACTCGACTCCTTTTACTCCGATTTCCTCGACGCCACAGACTCCCGCGTGCCGGCTCCGTTACTATCCGGGAGCTGCCTTAATTCGCCGCGGCTTCCTACCGCGTCCCCGTCGCAGCGGGAATTTCGAAAGTACTTCCCCCCCCCCCCCCCCCCCCAGACCGTTAACACTCGGCCACCCTGCACGACGCTCGACTACATATATATATATATATATATACATTTCAGGTCGCGAAAGGTTCAACACTCACATTCAACATTCAACGTTTAATATTTAAAATTTAATAGTTCCTCCCCTCGCAACGGTTCTTGTCTGCGTTGGCAGTTGCTCTGTAGCGGCGTTCGCGTCGCCGGCGCTTGATCGCAGGCCCGACGAAACCACGCCTTCCTCACCATCATTACTGAGCTCGTCATCGGATTCCTCCTCCGGAGACCATCATTTTAATTGACTCGCGTGCGCGGTGGTAGCGTACCGACATCCACCTTTCCCCGACTGCAGGTCGCATACGTGGTACGTATCCCCAGCAAGCCGCCTAACGACGACCAGGGGTCCTCGGTACCTTTCCTGGAGATGGACAAATTCCTCCAGATGTGGCAGAATACTTCGGGTCTTGGTGTTCCGGACGGCTCGTAAGATGGCGAATTTAGTGAGATTATCGACGATCACAAAAATGAATTTGTTCCCGCGACCGCTTGTTTCAAAGGGCCCCAAATGGTCCATGTGGACGATTTCAAACGGACGCCGTCCTGGTGGAATGGGGTGCAACGTCCCCGCTTGTCGCCCGACCCTGGGCTTGTGAGCAAGGCACTGGACACAAGCCCCGATATGCCTCCGCACATAAGCTTTCATCCTGGGAAAATGATATTGATGACGCAGCCTAGCAACCACTCGTTCCGCCCCTTGGTGGCTTTTTAAGTCGTGGTACCGTACCACTAACCCCTTGCGCATAGGTCGTGGCACCACGTGCAACCGGCGTCCCTCAGTTTTACGATAGACGATTCCCGCCTGTAGCTCCAGCCCTTCGACGCGGCCACGCTCGTCCTTGGTACGCTGATTCATCGGCTTCTCCAGAATGCGCTTCTTGGCTGCCAGCTCGGAATGGCAATGCTGGTACATTTGCACCAGATCTTCTTCGTCGCAAATGGTAGTGATGCGCGGTGGGTCGATCGCCTCCGGATCGTTGACGGGCGCTCGACTCAGTGCATCGACATGGGCCATTTTCGTTCCGGCACGATGGACGATTTTGAAATCATACTCGCTGAGTTGCCCATTCCATCGAACGATCTGCGGGTTAAGAGTTCATTGCGTACTTAAATAAACTAACGCATTGCAATCTGTCACAACCGTAAATGTCAGATTGGCTAACATTTGCCGCAGCCTGCCCACAGCCCAAACCACCGCTAAGAGTTCCAATTTGGAGCTATGGTATGCGCGCTCTACCTCCGTGGTCCGCCTACTAACGGCGTACACTAAGCGCAGGACGCCTTTCGCGTCTCGCTGGAACAGCATTGCCGCCAACCCCTCAGCGCTCGCATCGGTGTGCACTTCGGTCTCCGCACGAGGGTTGAAAGTCGCCAACACCGGATGAGAGGTTAGGGCTTCTCGCAAAACTTCGAACGCTTTCCGTTGAGCGTCGCCCCACACAAATTGGGTCTCTTGCTTCAACAAGCTAGTTAATGGTTCCGCAATCTGGGCAAAGCGCGGCACAAATTTCCGGAAGTACCCGGTGAGTCCCAAATAACGCCGCACCTCGTGTGCGTTTCGCGGCTCTGGAAAGTTCTTAATTGCATCGACTTTATGCATCCCTGGTTCGATACCGTCCGCCGACAATTCGTAGCCTAAATATGAGACCTTTTGGTATAAAAATTTACATTTATTTAACTTAAGAGTAAGACCCGCTGTACCCAACGCTATGAGGACCTGCCTCAATTTGCTCTTAAGTGTCGGCCAGTCTGCTCCGGGTATCAAGATATCGTCGAGATAATATAATATTACCTCGTCCCGCAGAGGCCAAAGTGCGCGCTGCATAGCCTTTGAAAAGAAGGCGGGCCCATTCATAAGACCGAAGACCATTCTAGTGAATTCCGCGGTCTCGTCAGCGGTAATTATCGCCGTCTTCTCTCGGGCCTCAGCGGTCAATGAGATCTGCAGGTATCCCCATTTCAGATCTAGCTCCGTGAGCTAGATCTAAAACAATGAATAGTTTAGCCTGTATCGCGAATACAGGCGAAATGGTCGTCGATATTCGGTAAAGGAAAACGAACTCGCTCTGTTTGTTGATTCAGTTTCCGAAAATCGACGCAAAGGCGCGATTCGCCGTTCTTTTTCTTTACTAATAATACAGGACTTGAATAAGGCGTCTCAGTGTCCTGGATAATACCGGCTTCTCGCCAATCCCTTAAAATAAATTTAATCTCCGTACGCTCTTTTTCCGTGGCACAATACGGTTTGGAGTGGACGGGCACAGCCCCTTCTTTTTCGGGAATCGTCATCGCTACCTGTGTGGCGCAGCCTAAATCCTGCAATCCCACCGAAACACAATCTCGAAATTCGTTAATGACAGCGCACAAATCCCTCACGACCTCGTCTGGTTGCTCCGGTCCCACATCGAGATCTTCAGTCCGTATCTGCGAAGCCCTCGTCGCTACATGCTCTCGGGCTGGCACGCGGCTCAGTTCTCCTCGTACGATGCAACGTTCCTCAGCATCGATTCGCCGCTCCGCTGCTCCCACGTTCATGACTGGTAACGAATACATATCTAAGGAATCGAGTACATCCACGAAACCAATAGAGTACGGGGGTAGCACTGCCTCTCTAACCATCGACGGACCCGCTGCAGCGTCGACGTCCAGCGGCATCGGCTCCTTGGCATTCTCAAACGTAAGCGTACCCCCCACCTTGTGGTAGTTGACCCTCGGGTGGTCGGTGTAAGTTCGCCCAATGATGGCGTCGACAGGCTGTGTATTGTCGGGGACCACTCGCACTACGACATCCGTGACCTCGACCCCATCGATCGAGATCGTTGCCCTCACGACTCCCGGACTCGTGACCACATAATCGGGAGGTCCGAACCCCTTCAAAGGTTGCGGGGCCACCTCCATGGTATATCTCTCCACCAGTGCCTTGGTGGCTCGGATAGTACACTCCGAGCTACCCGGGTCTATAAAAACGGTAACGTGCTTACCGTTGATGCGCGCGTCTTTCATATACTTCAGTGCAGCCGAGTCGTGTGGCTTCCCGATTGTTTGGATTGCAGCTGTGGGGTTGTCGGTGCATCGCCGACTGATGTGACCAAGTTTCCCGCACTTGAAACATTTCAGTTCCCGCCGAGGCTCTGGACAGTCGCGAGACAGATGTCCTCCCTTATTACAATTATAGCATCGTCTCCGGTCGTCGTAGGCCCCTCTCGTGGCACTCGCTGTACGCAGATCTCGAGGTTGCCCCCAGCTGGCTCCGTCGTGGACTTCTCGGTTGCCGGACGCACCCTGGAACCCGTCACCTCTCGCGTCGCTCTGATTCTTTCGGCACGTTCGTTGAGCAACTTCTCGTAATACTGTAAATCGTGGAGTAATTCATTGTAAGAATATTGCGCGGCTGGCATCACCGCACTGGCCAGTTCTTTAGACCACACCCCGACGAGAATTTCCGCTTTTGTTTCGCGAATTGTCAAGTCTAAATCCGCGCACAATTTGGCTATTGAATGAAAGTACGTGGCTAGAGGCTCGGACTTGCCCTACGACCGTGCCTTCATACGAGCCCACCGCATCGATATATCATCCCGCACGATGAATGTTTCCGAAACGCTTCACGAATCTAAGTCCCGCGATTGACCCCGAAGCCAATCACGCGCACCATCCCGCAAATGCATGCGAGCTGCCTCGAAGAGAAAACCTTCCGGCCACTGGTGCAATCGTTGCATCGATTCTAAGTTTTCTATCCACTCCCGAGCACGAGTACTCCCATCGTTCCCCGTACAATTTTCAATGTTTTCTGACAGGTTTGGGATCATATGAAACATCGGAAGCGTCGGCGTTTCCGTTCGCGGCGCGGGTGTCACAGGTGCGCGATTTGCGGCTAGACCCGCCATTAACTGCACGAGGAGCTCATCTTTGTCTCCGTTTGACAGGAGCCTCCGAAAAGCTGACGTGAGATCAGCCTGTGGCGCTTCGATCAAAGACGATTGTTCGGGCGGGGATCCTTGCGGCCCCGTCGTCGCACCGGATTCGTCGTCTCGACCGGCGTCGTCGTTTCTTCCGCGCGGCGCATGCGCCCCAACCGCCTCGCTCGGCTGAGCGAGTAATGGCGGATTGTATACCGGCGCGTCTCCAACCGTCACTCCCGATCGACCGCCATCTTGCAGTGTCTCACTCGCGCGACCCGGCAAAGATGCTCGCGAACCTCTTTCCCCACTCCACCCCCGACCTCTGCCGAGAGTTCGATTCAATCCCATTTTACTGAGCTCCGAACTCACAAATTTTTCGAAATCACTTTCGTCGACCATAGGCGACGCTTCGCGACAAACTTATCCCTCTGTCCCACGTGTTCGTCAATTTTAAACTGCACTTACGTTTGACCCTCGCGCACGCTTTTTCACCTCGTTCCTTCGCACAGCATGATTTCCTCTCTTTTCTCACTTTGTGGAGTATTCTCATCCCACTTCTGAATGTTAATAGTCTTTTTCTTTTGATGTTTTTTTTTATTAAATAGGTAGCAATTGATTTAACAAATAGATACTTAATTATAGTGGACGCTTGCCTGAAAGGCTAGCTAACGGAGTGTCACTCCGCTCGCTTTAACTTATTAAATTTACGCGGAGCCCCGACCGACCGCGTGGCGGGCTACTCCGATTTCACGTCTCTATCTCTCTCTCGCTTTCAACACGTGCGCTCGCTACGACTTCTCACACTCGACTCCTTTTACTCCGATTTCCTCGACGCCACAGACTCCCGCGTGCCGGCTCCGTTACTATCCGGGAGCTGCCTTAATTGGCCGCGGCTTCCTACCGCGTCCCCGTCGCAGCGGGAATTTCGAAAATACTTCCCCCCCCTAGACCGTTAACAGTATAATGTAGTGCACATGCTTGTACTTTTTTTTACAATATTTTAATTTCATTTTGTTTACAAAGCAGCAGCAGCGTGAAACACATATGTGGCATACATATATACTATAACGTGCTACACGAAGTAGCATTAATTGCAAGAAAAGAATGTATATTTCTTTTCATCCTTGTCAACATATAATAATTATTTCCTTTCTCATTTACAGATGGAAAATCGGATGAAACACCTTAAGTGTCAAGTGACTAACATGATTTTTATTTCAGTGACCGAAAACCGAAAAAAAACCGGTCAAGTGACTAACCTAACTTTTATTTCAGTGACCAAAAACCGAAAAATAACGGTCAAGTGAGTAACCTAAAAAAACAGTGTTCGGTCACTGTTCAGTCACTTTTTTCGGTTGAAACGGGCAGAAAATGACCGTGACCGAAATAGGGTCATTTTGACCAATTTTTGGTCTTTTTCTTAGGTCTCCCAATCCACTAGGGCATAGCAAACACATTTTTTTATGGTCAGTTAAGGTAGTTCTGTAGGTACACGTATGAGCCAAAAGTTTCGGTCGAAGCGTCGCGGCGCTAGTTTGTTTCGCCGCGGCGATAGTGAAGAGGAGGCACTTTTGTTTATACCGCGTTTACGGGGCATGGTATGCGCGTAGTTGTGGCGACGGTCGTATGTACGTATGGCCTAACCTCGTTTTGGCGGGGTGATTTCGAGTGTATCGTAGCTACGGTTTTTATTCAATACGGAATAATAAAAGACGAAGTGTCTGTATATTGCGATGCCGAAGCGATGCATGATTCCGGGATAAAGAAGTGGATACATAAATAACCCGGAGCACGTCTCATTCTTTAAAATTCCCAATGATGACGTAAATTTCGAATGTTCTTCCTTTCCGTAAACGAAAAAAAAAATAATTGGATTGAGCGATAGTTAAATCGGCATATCCATGTCAAAGACGATGAGTATCATTAACTAATGGCTCATCGCTCATATTTTCGGTTTATGCTTTTAGTTTTTGTGCTCGACTAATTATTTAGGATGTATGCGCAGTAAGAAATTTGGCGACAACACATTGGCAACACCACGCCAAGCGAGAGCAAGTTGTGACGAAAAAATGCCATCCTTTGCCGCCGCATTAAGCTGTCTTCTAGCAGCACAGCATTGCGCATCCTCGCGTGATTGCTGGTGTTAATATTGCAGTACAAAAATACAGAATATTGGCGGTACATTTGGAGCACGTTTATAGCTAGATTATTGCAGCATTGCGACAGAAAATTTGGAATGCGTTATATCGGCAAGCTGACGGCACATTGGAGGTACGCTGTGGCGCTTCATTGCCGGTAAGAACGAGGCCCGCTATTGCGGTGTTGTGACCGGCTAAATAGGGTTTTGTATTGCCGGTAGCTGCACAGGTGGGAATAAAAGAGGGCAAAATAAATTTTTTTATTAAATACAATTACACACACGTACCGGTTCATGTGTGCTACGCCCGCGTATGACTGAGGGCTATGCGTCATGCCCGTAGTTATTTTTTTCCGAAAGTACGAAGCCGGGATTCGAACCCGCAACTTCACGATAAGCTAGTTTAGAAGGCAAGCACGCTAACCACTTGACCATCCAACTGGTTCTACTTATATAACTAATTGTATGATCTTGACATTTGTCGTAGCGAATCTGCCTATGGTTATAACCATGTACCTTGTTTTTTGCCGGCAATGGAACGTCACAGCGTGCCGCCAATGTGCCCTAACCTTGCCGGAATAACGTATTCCAAATTTTTCGTCTCAATATCGCGATAACTTGCCTCGGTTTTACCGGCATCAGGAGCTTGCCGCATCAGTACCGTTGTTGCAGCAGGTAATTGTTGTGTATATTTGATGCAAACTGGCCATCTTGACATCACACATTTATTTCGCCAAACCACGCACTGTGGCGCAAATTTGCAGCTTAATGCGGAAGCAAAAAACAGCATATTGGTGTCATGGTGTGCCGCCGTATGCTGCCCTCTTGCCGCTATAATGCTGACATGTGAATTTTCATAGCACGTTTTTCTATCAGGGTAAATTCACAATCAGTGTATTGAGGCGTTTATTTTTCAATCTCGACACATTTACCCTCGAGATCAAGGATTTTGGAAACCTCAAATAACCGTACAAAACATATGTACGGGTCATTGCACTCAGAATGGATCATCTTTCGGAATTCAAATAATCAAATTGGAATTGGTGCACATGCACCATTTACTTTCATATCACAGCTATAGTTTTTCACGACGGCGCGAACCATAGTCGAGCATATACAAAATTCTGGAAAATAAACAGGGATCAAATAGAAAATGGCGAACTCACGCATAAATGGAAGACGCAGGGTCGGGATTGTGACAAATGCGATATTCATTGATGAAAATCGTTGAAATAATAGCGATTATAATAATATCAATACGTGCAAGAGACGTTTGCACGATACGAGATAATCTCGTGACTCGATGGTTGAACATCAACTTCGGATTGGACCCCGAGAATTCATACTTGATCGCAGACCTCCGTGTTCTTTGGTCGATGCGGGAAGGACACGATAGGGAATTTAAAAAAAGGATGAGAAACATTTCGATGACACACACATGAGTCGTCTTGTGTTCACGAGACTTGTGGACTTGTGGGGACCTTACAAAAATTAGAAAGAACGCCAAGTAATACAAAACCT
This sequence comes from Ophion ellenae, assembly GCA_963210295.1. Classification (NCBI taxonomy): domain Eukaryota; kingdom Metazoa; phylum Arthropoda; class Insecta; order Hymenoptera; family Ichneumonidae; genus Ophion; species Ophion ellenae. The sequence goes on along the minus strand of OY723390.1, from coordinate 5,515,571 downwards.
CCCGAAAACATTATTGTTTGTTTACTTGCTAAACAAATTTCGATACCTTAAAAAATATTTTTTTTTAAATTCAACCAATAGTTTTGTTATATATTTTCAATTACTCGATTGTACAAAAAATGCAGTAACATTTATAAAATTGTAATATAAAAAATTGCTTTGTATAAAAAAAATATGATAACATCATTGTTCGAATGAAAACAAAAAATTATTAATTTTAGCGTGAAACAAATTTTGATCATCAGGCAAAACAAACAATAATATGTTCAGAGCATTTTTTAATTACTTCGCATTCTTTTTTAAAACTTTTTCAAAGGTTTTTAAACCCATATTTTTTTTTAAGAAAAGGCGTTTAAAGAAAACACCTTTTTTCTTCAGGTTTAGCCCAACGAAGAGCGAATTTTAAATATGTATGGAGAAACTATACGTTTTAAATTCGTATTGAGCAGGCAATAGTGTTTTAAGGTAATTGAACTCGGAGAAACCTGGGAATGAGGCCTGTAAAATAAATTAAACAATCATATCCTAAATTGTTTTTGAACTTTAGTATTTTTTATAATCTTCAAAGTTGGCTTTTTTCTGTTATTGTGCTGAACGGATAACAAAATATTGATATAAACGAAATGGGCGGCGGAACTTTTATTAAATAAATTAATGATTCAGGCATTCACGGTACACTCATCACTTTATTATAGCTGATATCAAAGATAAATAAATAATAAATATTATATATTTAAATATAAAATATATAAATTATGAACGAAAAGTATATCAGCGTGATTGATATTTTTTTTGGTCATAATTGATCGCCTATTATCGCAGGATGTTACGCATAATGTAATGTTAGATTCACATAAAAATTGAAACGGAAACAGAAAATGCCGTTTTCGAAACCTTGTAGGCTAATTAGGGAGTGTTAGGAACATAAATAAAAATATATTTCAGTTACTAGAGTTAGTAAATGTACGGGCGTGATTTACTTCAGCTTCAGTCAGTGACATTCAGAAGTTTTGTTTATACTCATGCATTGGATACACTTGGATGTTGCGTCTGGTTGACACAGCCCGAGGCTGCTGCAAAAGATATGGATTTTTCCTGACTTTGGCAACTTCTGGCCTATGTAGTAGATACTTCCAGAAGTAACCTTGAATTTTTAAAGAGTTTTGAAATGCTTAGAAACCTTTGAGACCTCGACTCTTTCCTAAAAGACCCAATTTACACACCATGTCTCGAAAAATATAGTGGACACAAGGACTGAAGTATTGATACGTTTTCTTTCTTTAAGTTGGTCCTGTTGCCTCGACAATTATGTTCCTAGCACCTACAAAGGTTCGTCAAGAACAAAAATCTATTAAGGCCGTGGAATTCATTAAAAAAATAACTAAATAAAAAATAGATTTCACCTATTAACGTTCTAACAACGTTTGAGCGTCTGCTGCCAAACAAACCACTAGTTCTATTACACATGATATATATCTCGTAAACATTGCTGTTTCAACCACGGTTCTACCTACAGGTTTTGCAACTGTAGTCGTGGGGGATGGTTCTCTCGCCCAAGCTATCCGCTGCAGTCGCTGTAATCGAAGGATTTTCTTTGCGACAAGGACAACTATGCTACGCATTCTTGTTGAAGCCTAACCTGAGAATCTAAATGTTCCACAAGTTATTAAACAACGAATGATATCCCTATGCAGATAGAAAAACATAAACGCATAAACTGGCGAGTATAACTCAAAAAAATGTATCCAGTAATTAATGGGCGAATAGTTCATCAACTCTACCATTGACATCCCAGCGAATTTAATAGGGAAAAAATAATTTTGTTCTTTCACGTATAAAATACATTCTAGGTGAATGGGTGATGCCTGGTTGAAAAGTTTGTTATCATCGGTTCAATTGCCGTGCACTATTTTTGCTCTTGAATGCATATACAGCTGCAGAAAAAGAATGCCAATTTTAATAGATTGTGAATGACACGCAAAATTGAGGTTACTGCTCGCAAGTATTCCCATGAACATGTATACATCCTACAAAAGAGTGAATAAGTCCTACAAAAACAGTGATCTATATCCCTCAAAATTCAAGATGATGGCGGAATGAGGGATATTTATAATCTGCTGTTGTGCAGGTACAAAATAGTCACAGACAAAACGTACAATGTATCGACAAAACCAAAATTTTATTGCCCAGTAAGACATTTGGCGACAACACATTGGCAACACCACGCCAAGCGAGAGCAAGTTGTGACGGAAAAATGGCATCCTTTGCCGCCGCATTGAGCTATGTTCTAGCAGCACAGCATTGCGCATCCTGGCGTGAATGCTGGTGTTAATATTGCAGTACGAAAATACAGAATATTGGCGGTACATTTTGTCATGCAACTCTTTGGGAACCTGGGTCGCAAAGGGATCGCCAGTGCCTGAGAGAGCAGTCACCACTCGCTAGATTTCGCGAGACGCAGAAAACGCGACACAGTTTGACGTAAAAGCAAAGTTTTATTAGTTAACAGCACACAGCTACAGTTTGATTGGCGCTTCGAACACTAGATCAGTATGGAACTGGTCTGTTAACCGACGCACCCCTCGACACGCGTACTTAAAGAATGTCTGTCTTTAGGTCAAAGTTCCCTCCTTATATAAAGGAAAAGCTGTTGGGCGATGCCTTGGCGCAGTTTCCTCTCCTCAGGGAAACTTCAGGAATGGGGCAGTCCTTCTGACACTGGGCCTGGATCTTCGGCGCATAGGTCCTAATGGGCTCGGTAGTTAATGAGAATCTTCCAGACGATTCCCGGGTGCCGTGGGTTGGATTATTACTTGAGTATACTAATGGCCTTGTCATTAGTGGGAATTCCGAAGTTGTCCGAGGAACTTCGATGAGGCCCCTTAATGAGTCTTTCTATTGGCACGTCGTTTAAGGGGGTTTTCCATGCGGATCCTTAATAGGGGTTCTTAATGGCCTCTAAATGTTGTCGTGACGAAGGAGACTAAGGTATAGAAGAATGTAAATACTGTCGCGACAAAAGATCCTTAGTATAAGGGATGCGGAAGTAATATGAAGAATAATACAATAAAAAGGAGTAACATTAATGCCGGGGCGAGGGTCGTGACACCCCCCTGACTGGATCGAGAAGCGTCCTCGTTTCAAGCGTCTAGTTCAAGAGTCAATTCGCGATTGGTCCTTTGTAACCTTTTTAATCGGTCTCTCTCTTGCCTAAGTCGAAGTTCGGTTGCTTTCTTTTTACTACAGTGGTTCAGAAAGCTCTGTAATATGTACATGAATAGACCCGTTTTGATCGCTAGGGCTACGATGCCGAACAGAAATATGGCTGATATCACTGCCCCTATGGTAGGTAATACAATTCTTTTCAAGTTAGCCCATTCATGGTTGACGAGCAATTGAACATGAGTATTTTTTAATTCGCGATTGAGTGACTCTATGGTTTGGCTATAGTCTTTTAAGGTCTCGAGACTCTGTAACGTCGCGAGCAAAGCGCATAAAAATATTGCGTTTTCTCTCTCCTACTTTGTTGAAATCCGGCGAGAACGCTGGCCTGAGCGATTTCCCATGGAAATAGTGAATAACCATTAAACAAATATGGCATTCACATTTTTCGACACATTCTTGTATCTTCTTAAGCTTAGACATACTCCAGCTGCAATGTAACCTATCGATAATAAGCGAACGTCGGGCGTACTTTCGTACGACCCTCCTTACCCACTCGAATCCAACGAGAACATAGTTTTAGGCATGCTTTCTCGGAAAAGTCGTAAAACAAAACTTATCATACTGCAAGCCAGATGACCCAGAGTTCACCCGCCGGCGAAGGCATAGCTGAGCTCCGATTCTTGAATCCGTGTGGAAACCAAGGATAGACCAAAACCGCCGGAAAAGTCCACTCGACTCGGTCATAAAACCGGGCCGCGACGAAAAATAAAATGCACATGGAAGGGCTATGAGGCGCATAGCAGCTGCACTATCGCGGGGCGACTCGGCGCCGGGCCCTAGACCTTAGATAAACAAACACGATCTCATGCGCTTTTTTCCCACGAAAACTCGCTCGGAATAGCTTCATTCCGATTGGTCGCCTTGTAATTAATTTCATGCGCCTAGACTCCCAGATGCAAAGAACTGTCTCCCACGTCGACCGCTCCGATTGGTTAGAAGAGTCAAAAACGAAAATCCCGTTTTTTTTTCTCCTTCTCCACCCAAGAAGGGAAATCTGGAGCAGGAAGGTCCAGAGGATTAAAAGAAAAATCAGTTCAGCATCATCATCCGAACCAGAAAGATCTCTTCTATCGACTCCAACCCTGTATCGCGATTCATACCTCTGTACCGCGTTTAACAATCCAACTCTGCTTTTCGATCATCCATTTGCATATCTATATACTTCGAAAAGTATTGTGAATCTTCTCCGCGCTCTTCACACTCACGAAGTGACCCTCTGACCCATCTGCGGCACCATTGTAAGCACAGCGTGTGTGCGGCCCATCGACCGACATTGTACAAGCGAGCGTAACAGGCCGAGAGCGAAGGCCCTTTCACCCAAGTCCGAAGGACCGTCGTTCAGCAAACGTAAGCTAACTGCATCATTTTTTTTTGTTGTATCATTTTCTTAATCCCCCGAACTGTACTCTTCCCATGTTTCCGACCGGCCAAGTGGACAGCACTTGGTAATAAACGAAAATTTGTAAACGTTAACTACATCTGTCGCAATCACTCACATAACTCTTGACCATCTAGGCACTCGAGACCTAGAACACCCGTTTCACACATTCTCCTTTTACCCTCATCCCGTGCTATTGCGCTTGGCGTAGGCAAGAAAGAGAGAAACGAAAGTGTTATGCTCTCATCCCTTCCGAATGTGACAACTCAATTTGTGCAACACGATTGGGGTTTCTTTGAATTCTGGCAATGTGTAATTCATCACAGTTTCGGTATTAAATACTTCGCACGATACCTTGGTTCTTGATTGCAATAATTTGACTCGAGAGGTTTTGGTATGGAGTTCGCATTTTTCATCAGTTTCAATAATGGAAGGCTTTGTTAGTTCGAACATTTGTTGTGTGTTAGTGCAAATCAACGTTAAAGTTTTTGGTTCACTGCTAGGTATCAGTACTGTGCTTGAGTCGTGATTAAGTAGTCGAAATCTCTGACCTCAAAGTTAGCTATCCTACATTCTTTTATAATGTCACTTGATTTTTCCCATAGTGGAATAGAATTGGACGTATGCTCTATCCCTTGATATTTAGTGACAAAGTCCCCGTCGACGTCCTTGAGTTCCTTAGGTTTCACTTCCCTCGTGAAGTTGTTCCGCTCCATCCGCTCGGCGTATAATGGTAAAATGACGACATACGCGCTGTTGACCGTCTGCGGTATCGGTGTATTCCTTATTAGGGTCCAGGGTTCTTTTTCCAGATTAGGAACTGTGATAATATAGGCGATTTTCCTTTTTAAGGTAAGTATTGCGACGTCAGACATATCGATAAATTTTTGATAGTTTTCTTCTGCTGTTCCCACAATATGCTTCCCATATTGAACCTCGAAGGCTTTGATTGATTGTATTAATTTTCCAGGTGGGAATAGTGATGGTAGTAAGATCCCATGTTTTTCTACTTCGATCGCAAGATTGATCACCATTATGTCCCTTTCCAGGCTTTTTTGTAATCCTCCGAGATATCTTTGTCTATTTTCCAGCAATGTTATATATCGTAGTTGATTTGCTTCGTTTTTTATTCGCCTCATTTCCTTATCCATTGTTCTGACATGGTCGGATATTGTTTTTTTATTCATGTCCAGGATATGAATCTGATCTTGGGTGATCCTCATTTGTTTACGGAGTATGAGGGTCAGTTCTTCGGTCACGTTGGCGAGGTTTCCAATATTAATGTTTATCACTCGTAGGTCTTCCGCGTCCGCCGTCCCCCAGAGAAACTTCTATATCGTTCCAGCGATGTTTAATATTCCCCTTTTTTCGCGACGGCTGGGCTTAAGATGTTCTGGTATATCCCTTTCAAACGAGCTCGATCTTATAAATCCGCCGTCCTTGCGGCGAATGGCGTCCATTACCGCATCTTTTCCAAACACTTTTGCATAGTCGTTGAAGTTACTCCTGTCAGCATCTCTGATGTCCCATTTTATTGCTGGCATCGTTGTTGGGTCCTTGGCAGGAGTTGGCGGGGATGCTGCCATGTGTGTTGAAAGATCGTATAGTCCCATGATCTTGCTGAGGGTGCTTAGGGAGTCTCGTAACCTCTCGTTTTCCATAACGGGTACCCTTTGGTTTAGCTCCAGGTTTCCTGTAGAGTCTGTCACCGAGTTGATCTTGTTCTGCAGGTCCTCACTTGCCTGCTCTATTTCGATCAGGCGTGTGAACACTGGTTCAGTGTCAACGGTCTGGACTATTCTCCATTCTTCTTGATACCCATACACTTTTCCAATCCTCTGCTGGATAAGCGTCCCTTGGATCGACTTCAGCGTATAGTATCCTTCTGCTCCCCGTCTGAAAGTAATACCAACATTGAAAAGCTCTACGATTATATCGGGACTCTCTTATTGATCTTCGGGTTGGATGTGAAATTCATTCCGCCTCTTTTTTATTTTTAATTTCGGTATCGGCGGGTTAGGGTTTTCATGGCGAACATAGGGTTTTGTGTGGGAAATATGGATCCATTTGGGGTCATTGTTGTGCAGTATCATAACGTTATTTTCATCAAGGTTGATGGTCTCTATTGTGTACGGTCCCTGCCATTCTTTGTCGAGCGAGTGTTTCTTAGCGTTGTTGTAAACTAATATTTCGTCCCCTTGATTGTAGATTGGTAGTTGTCGGACTATTCCAGCATCCACTTTTTTTGTGTTTTAATGTCGCTTCTTGGAGCCGTAGATGAGCTTGGTAAATCCTTTTTTCGAGTTCCTTGGCCCATGCTAGTGCTCGGGATTTTATCTTCTCAGGTTCTGGTTTCATGAAGTTGTTCGGTGTATCGGTGCGTGTGGGAACATGAGGCTATGAGGCGCCACGTTCAGTGTCGAGTGTATAGTCGTGTTCCACACTTTATACATTATCGGCAATACGGTATCCCATGTATTCGGTCGATCCCGTATTGTTGTTCGGATATTGTTTTTGAGGAGTCCATCCCGTGAAAAACGACGCAACCGACCCAACCTCGAGCCAGCGTCACGCCAATCACATTCTACTATTGGCCGATGAACGGCAGCACTACCGGTTCAGTGTTGCGCCACGGTAGGAGTGATCTCTTCGGCCCAACGCTGGCATGTACGGTTGGCCAATAGTAGGCTTACCGGAAATCCTAACAGTTGGCCGGCTATTGGCCCAACATTGGGCCCGTGAAAAACGACGGAACCGACCCAACCTCGAGCCAGCGTCACGCCAATCACATTCTACCATTGGCCGATGAACGGCAGCACTACCGGTTCAGTGTTGCGCCACGGTAGGAGTGATCTCTTCGGCCCAATGCTGGGATGTATGGTTGGCCAATAGTAGGCTTACCGGAAGTTCTAACAGTTGGCCGGGTATTGGCCCAACATTGGGCTGAAGAGATCACGTTCATTGGCATCACCGGCCCCTAGTAGGGCTAAGGTCGGCTTCATATTGTTGGCGCAATATTCAGGCTAGTGTTGGCCCAGTGTAGGGCTGTCAAAACCACCCAATGCTTAGTCAACAATTGAACGGATTTGCAAGTTTCTGTGCTCGATGATTGCTCATCGAAAGAATTATTAGATTCACTAACATCGTTAGTGCACAATCACTTGTTCGTGGAATGTTTCCAAATTTATTTCACTATCTACTTGTCTTTTTGTTTCGTTGCCTCCGATCCTAACCTCCTGTAAAGAGTCTTTTAATGTTTGTCGTCGTTTTAACACTCGACGTTTCTTAATACTATCATAATAACTCGGCATTTTTTTAATACACCACAAAACTTTAGTATAAATCAATTTTATTTTCAATAAAGTGAATTTCAGATAACAGTCATTATGAGCGATGCTAAAAATAAGCTCTGGCAAAACCACGGTCAAACGATTGGCTCAGACTCAGGGCCTGCGCTCGCCCCGACAATTGGCAGACGGTCATTAATTAGCACTGGCCCAGCGTTGGCTCTTCGATGGTGTGCCGAGCTTCCATTCGAGACTGGCAAACCCATGATCAACCGATTGGCCCATGTTCGACGGCAACACTGGGACCCGATAGTTGGCTGACAGTTGGTAATCGATATTTGGCCCAAGGTTGGGTGTTCGTTGGTTTGCCATGCTTCAAATGAGCACTGGCAGAATCATGGCCAAATCATTGGACCGTATAAAGGACCAACACTGGGTATTAGTGGATGGTGCTGAATATCGTACCAAGCGTCGGCCGCATCTTAAGCGCCGACAAATTTTTGACGGGATGCATTCTCTCGATTGCTCCGTTGCCTTGTGGGTGGTAAGCAGTGGTCGTTATATGCTTAATACCGTAAAGATTTCCGAATATTCTCAATAGTTCGTTGTTAAACTCCGTACCCATGTCACTGAGAATCTGTTTCGGGAATCCTATTAAACAGAACCATGTATCATGCAACGCTTTGTATACCTGTGTAGCTGATTTCTTTTTTAACGGCGCCAGTAAGATGAATTCAGTTAACGTGTCTTGCATGGTTAGGATGTAGCTGTTATCCGAGTTCGTGGTCGGGAGGGGTCCGACTAGATCAATGGCCACTTTTTCATTTAGTTTAGTGACATATTCCATTTCCCTGCTTTCTGGTTTCTGTCGGACGCTTTCCCTCTTGTAATGTTGACAAATGTCACATTTGGCGGAAAATTCTGCGATGTCCTGATCCATACCTTTCCACCGGGCAATTTGAGTGATGATGCCCCGCATTTTTAGCGTCCCGTTATGTCCCACATTATCACGATGCGCTGCCCTTAATATATCCATTCGTTGTTCTGACGTAGGTGCATTCTGAGAGGTGCGACAGAATTGTACCGATGTAGGGTGGCCTTTGACGAATTCTCGGAGTATCTCTTCGATTCTCGCGGTCTCCAAGGGCGTGAACTCCTTTGGATTAACGTATAATCGAATTTTTTGCTCGTTTTTTTTTGACCTTGTAACCATCCGATTAATTCGTCCTCAAAGTTGTTCTTGTCAATAAAAACCACTCCTTCCTTCTCCTTATTCTTGATTTGTGACGTTATGCGTTTCCATCCTGGGTATTCTGTCCTATTAGGGAAGAGTCTGATATCCTAGTGACTTATTTGTTTCTCCAGCAGGTCAGCCTCTTCTTCCAACTTGCTGATGTGATTCAGTAGATGTAACCCATCATCATTGCTGACTTTCTTCTTCCTTATGTTTGAACGGTGGGGAAAGATGTTACCCCACTGTTCTTTAGTATAGTATCTTTTTTTGTAAGAATCCCAGAACTTGTTGGTGTTGTCGTCCCATTCCTCCGGAGGATTCTTAGTGATATTGAGGATTCTTAGTGATATTGAATTGAGAGTGCATCGGCAACCACGTTATCTTTACCCTTTACGTATTCGATGTCGTAATAGTATTCCTCCATACGCAGTCTCCACCTGAGGAGTCTTTGACTTGGGTCCGTACAATTTTTTAACCATACCAAAGCTCGGTAATCGGTTTGAATAATGAAGGGCTTGTCCTTCGTTGTTAAGAGGTATTGCCGAAGTTTCTTTACGCACCATACGACCGCTAATAATTCTTTCTCGGTCGTGTTGTAATTTCTTTCCGCGTCTTTCAGTACACGGGAAAGGAAATACACAGGGTGTCCGTCCTGCGACAGTACTCCTCCAATTCCAACACTCGAAGCATCTGTTGTTAGAACATATTGTTTCGTTGGATCCGGTGGTCGTAAGACAGGTGGGTCCGTCATCGCTTTCTTAAGAGTGTCGAATGCTGTTTGGCATTTCTCGTCCCATTTGTAGGCAGCGTCCTTTTTGGTTAAATCTGTTAATGGTTTTCCTATTGTTGAGAATTTTTTTATAAATTTTCGATAATATTTTGTCAATCCCAGGAAGCTTCCACTTCTGTCGGGTTTCGTGGTGTTGGAAACTTTTGCACCGCTTCGAATTTTGCTGGGTTTGGTTTTATTCCCTCCGGCGTTATTAGATGTCCTAGATATTCTAACTCATCCTTGAGGTAGTTGCACTTCTCGGGTTGTAGTTTTAGTCCCTTTTCCCGTAAGCGTGTGAACACGGCTTGGACGTTTCGGTTATGTTCCTCGAGCGTATTTCCGAACACGACTATGTCGTCGATGTATGCGTAGCATATTTTGTGGTTAAGTCCCACGAGAGCCATGTCCATCATTCGCTGAAACGTTGCTGGGGCGTTTTTTAATCCGAAAGGCATCCGGTGGTACTCGAAGTGTCCTTCTAACGTTGACAAAGCGGTATACTTCATGTTTTCGGGGTCCATTCCGATCTGATGGAATCCAGATGATAGATCGAACGCACTGAAATACCTTGCATCTTTCAATGAGTCGAATATATCCTCAATAATCGGCATGGGATACGCATCCTGTGTGGAGTACTCGTTCAATTTTCGAAAGTCAATGACGATTCTCCATTTTGGTTTACCGTCTGGACCCGGTTTCTTAGGAACTACCCATACGGGTGAGTTGTACGGGGAGTCAGACGGTTTAATTATTTCTTTCGACAGCATATCCTCGACACCGTCGCTTATGACCTTCTGGTGTATCTCAGGAGCTCTAAAGTTTCGGATATTGATGATTTTCGGCTCGGTTAATTCGATTTCGTGTTTTGTACAATGTGGCATGGGAAGGGGGTCCCCTTCCACAGTAAATATATCGTTCAATTCCTCGATGATTCTCCAGATTTGTGTTTTGGTTTCTTCATACAGGTGTTCCAAATTCGTGATATCCCGTAGTTTTTTATCCGTTCTTTATCTCGGCCAGAGAGATTATTAATGATGTGTTTTTCTTGGAACGTTACCTCTCGAGCGGTGAACTTTCCCTCGGTGAGGATTTTGTCCTTGTCGTAATTAATATATGCTCCTCTGGCGTAACCGCTGTCGTTAGTTTTAACAATTTGCACGGGTGCGTATGTTCCTGGCTCGACTTTTTCTTTGATATAAAGCAAATATTTGCAGCGTGGTTTGGGAAGTTGAAATTCGAACGGTGTGATATAGTTGACCCTAGCGTTGATAGTCGGGTCCCGCAGATTATGCTCAATTCCTGATAATGTCATATTGTTGGTCGTCAGCACATAGTGTCGATTTATCATGAATGATAGTCCTATTAATCCGTCCTCGTCCGGTTGAAGAGGAAAATTGTTAGGCACGACAACAAATTCATCTGAGGATCCCAAGTGAGAGATGTTCACTTTCTCCCTCATAGTATAGGAGGCGTCGCCCATTTTAAATGGTGTGGTTCTCTTGAATGTGGCCTGTCCGGTAGGTACTTTGTTCCTCTTGATGAGATTCAGTGTACTACCGGTGTCGATCAGTAGTCGTGAGGGCTCCTGGAATCCTTCTGATTTGATAGTTACGCGTCTGAGTCGCTGTTGTTGTATATGTAGTATCCTTGGTCCTCCATTTCGCTCGATTCCTTGTAGCTTTCGAAGTTTGCTGATTCGCTTCCGTTCCTTTCTTCGACGTGTTCGCTCATCTCGTGCTGTGAGGTTTGATACTCTGTGGTTATTTCTTCTGATGTGCGGTTGTTTACTCGTTTCTGTTGATATGGGGGTTTTCCACAGGAGGCTATGCCGTGAAAATTTCGGTTTTGGAATGTTTGCCCAGGTAATGGTGATTCCTTGCACTCTCGGACAAAGTGCCCCTTCTTGCCACACCGAAAGCATCCCTTCTCTTGTTGAATAGTGTTCACAGCCTCGTTTCTTGTTTTTTTTCCAGCAAATTGTCGAGTTCCTCCTGTGTTAGGTTATGGATCTTATGAGCCTGTGATGGTTGTGACCTATGAAAATTTGTTCTCTCCGGGAGTCGTGGTGGAGGTCGGGTGTATTCCGTCGTCCGGGCTGTTGGGCGATTATAATGGAATTGACGATAACATTTCTCCGCGTTTGCAGCTGATATTGCGGCTCGTTGTGCATCCGCAAGGCTCGGGTACTTGGAGTTACGGAGTATTCTATTGAGGTCTAGGTCTAGACCGAGGAGAAAATAACTGATGGCCGTTGCATCGATGTGCCTCGTGTCTTCTCCGGCATAACCTCTATTCATCTCCTCGTTTTGGAAGGCAATGATGGCGATGTCGTATTTTTGGTTGAATCGATTCACGTAGTCCATTATATCTCTTCCTCCTTGCAATATACCAGCGAGTTCCGCCATGAGACTTGAGCTACGCGCTCCCGCGAGTTGAATTTTTTTGATGGCGTGGAGGAGTTCCTGAATATTTCGTGCGCTTGCGATTTCCTTGCGTATCGCGAGGGGTCCTCCTATTTTTTGTGATTGTAACAAGTAGAAAAAGAATTGTCGTTCCGACAGGTTTCCGCTAGGCGTGACTCGGCTTTTATCCTCGGGCAGCTTACTGGACGGTGTACTTTCCGACAGATTTCAATGTCTTTTCAACTGCGCGTGAAGTGGTGATTCAAGTTAGTTTGTTCGTTTACTGAGAAATATACTATCATAGGATTTCTATTTCGTTCCAACAGAAAGTTCACTTTACTATCAGCACTCGTTAAACTATGCTTTGGTATTTTCGTCAAGCCATCTCCCGATGTTATTCGTTAATAGTCTTTTTCCAGTTCTGCATGAGAAGCGATTCGTCACGGAGATATACGTAGTAAGAAACATTCGATTTCGCTAGCGTATATCCTGGCAGGATCGCCAAATTGTCATACAACTCTTTGGGAACCTGGGTCGCAAAGGGATCGCCAGTGCCTGAGAGAGCAGTCACCACTCGTTAGATTTCGCGAGACGTAGAAAACGTGACACAGTTTAACGTAAAAGCAAAGTTTTATTAGTCAACAGCACACAGCTACAGTTTGATTGGCGCTTCGAACACTAGATCAGTATGGAACTGGTTTCTTAACCGACGCACCCCTCGATACGCGTACTTAAAGAATGTCTGTCTTTAGGGCGAAGTTCCCTTCTTTCATAAAGGAAAAGCTGTTGGGCGGTGCCTTGGCGCAGTTCCCTCTCCTGAGGGAAACTTCAGGAGTGGGCAGTCCTTCTGACACTGAGCCTGGATCTTCGGCGCATAGGTCCTAATGGGCTCGGTAGTTAGTGAGAATCTTCCAGACGATTCCCGGGTGCCGTGGGTTGGATTATTACTTGAGTATACTAATGGCCCTGTCATTAGTGGGAATTCCGAAGTTGTCCGAGGAACTTCGACGAGGCCCCTTAATGGGTCTTTCTATTGGCACGTCGTTTATGGGGGTTTTCCATGCGGATCCTTAATAGGCGTTCGTAATGGTCTCTAAATGTTGTCGTGACGAAGGAGACTAAGGTATAGAAGCATGTAAATACTGTCGCGACAAAAGATCCTTAGTATAAGGGATGCGAAAGTAGTATAAATAATAATACAACAAAAAGGAGTAACATTAATGCCGGGGCGAGGGTCGTGACAATTTGGAGCGCGTTCATCAGAGATTAGTAGGGAGATGCACAACGCTCCCCTTTTCGGCGTGCCTCGTAAATGGCGCTAAATCGCGGCGGCTAGTTCGAGAGTATGATTTTGTGATCATCGCCTCTGTCGAGGTTGCAGATTCCCTTGTAGCCGCGCGAGTCCGTGATTACCGCTGAAGTCGGTATCGCAGTCAGCGTGAACACGGATGGGTTGCTCGGAAGGGGAAAAGTCTCTGCCCCTCGCAAATCGCGCTCGCTCGACAGGCGAACGGAGCGAGGTTTTCCGTCCGATCGAGCTCGACATATATGTGTGGCCACACTGCGGATTGGAATATGCATTAAATGAATTTGAACGTGAAAAACATGTATCGAGATCATTGTTTTCTCTCGGTTGCCCGTATATGTCGAAAATGCGGGTTAAAAAAATTAATGACGAACCGCGTTGAAAAATAAAACGCCGAAACGACCGTGGAAGGTTCAAAAGGATATCTTGAGCCTTTGCCGCGATCGTTTCGGCATTTTTTTCAACAGTAAACATCATGGATATGGGTGTATCATAAGTGTTTCTCTATCTGCAATGAGCGTCGTGGCTGAGTTGGCAGCGTGACGGATTAACGATATCTACGGTCCGGGTTCAATCCCCGGTGAACCAACTTTTTTCTTCATTTTATATTCAGAAAATTTCGAACTTACTCTCGCTTTAGCTACTCTCGCCTGTCCAGGGATTATTTATGATATTTAATTCGTATATGCTTAATAATAAAAAACAAGACACTGCTACCGGGAATCAGTGCAGCCAGATCTCGCGTAAAAGTTACCCCCTCTCTAGCCTCGTACGCGCCCATCACACAATCATAGTAGCGCCCGTCCGTGAGCGAGCGACGCTCGGACATCTTCGGAAAGAGCCGAGCACGTTCGAAGTTTCCCGACCACGCCTTCGGCAGCTACACCAATACATGGACGCTGAGCACGTTCATGTGCGGCCAAGCCGAACGAAGGCTTCGAGGGAAAAAGCAATCTGAGCACGACTCGCGCGTTTCGTCACCCGACGGCACGCGCGAGGCTTTTAGATTATTTCAATGCTTATTTAGCTCTTGATTCTCTGCGTTATTAATGTATACAAAAAAATGTATCGCGCACTCTGATCGCTTATTTTTTAGTTTGTACGTTAATTTAAATATAATAATAAATCTAAATTACAACTTATTTATCTTATATGAAATTGTTTACGCCTTACTCACACCCGTCCTTATGCCAAATAAATTATAATTCATAAAAGTAAGCGGAAATATATTTATATTTGTATTATTATATTAATTCTCGTACTTTCATCAAGCGATAAAGCATTATCCCCAAAAACAAGCCAATCATCCATCCGGCCGCGAATCGTAAGTACCAGAAAGTGCACATATTCTACAAGCGATGAGATGGTTCCGTTAGTAGCGTTCCTGGCTTCGGTCCGCAGGGGCCCGTAGTGCAAATTTTTCTCCAAATTTTTCATAATTTCTCATATTTCAGTTATATTTGAGATTTTCGGAGAAAAAATGATTCAAAACAGATTCAAGTTCTGGTCTACTTCCCAAAAACACATTTTTTTTCACTGAAAATTCATGATTTCTCATTTTTTTTCCCGGAAATTTCTCTTTTTCCTATGACCTGAGTGAACGGCTGCGGAGATATTCGGAGAAAAGTTCAAGATGAAAAAAAATGAGATTTTCGTGAAAAAAAACTTGGTCTTATTTTTTTCCGGAACTTTTTCTTTTTCCTATTGAGTGAACGGCTGCGGAGATATTCGGAGAAAAGATATAGATAAAAAAAAAGGGATTTTCGTAAAAAAAAATTATTACATATTTTTATCCCTCATAATTCTGAGAAATAATGAATTTCCGAAATCGTTGCAAACATTTTTTTCCTCAAGGGGTAACACCACTGTAACGGCCTGCCACGAAGCGTTTTAGACAAATAATACTTGGGGTAATTATTAAGCATCTATTGAAGTATATTGCAAAAAAAATGTATGGGAACATATTACAAAATGGCGACACTGCAGCAAATTCTTCCGAGGCATGTTGAACTTAAGGTGCTCTGCGGCACGCAGTATAACTTGTGCCAATTTTAATCTGGATGAAATTTTTTTTTTACTTAAATCTAGATAAGTGTAGCTAGTGAACCACGTAGGGGATTTTAGAAATATTGATTTTTAAGTAATTGCCGAGTATTTGACTAAGAAGGTTCAATGTTTTTTAAAGACAGTTATTTGTTAATAAATATTGTTTTAATTAACTGATCGAAAGTCCCCTACGTGGTTCAGTAGCTACACTCGTGTAGACTTAATAAAACAAAATTATTTTTTTTAGATTAAAATTGGCACATTTATACTGCGTGCCGCAGAGGTTCGACATGCTTCGGAAGAATTGCTGCAATGTCGCCATTTTGTAATATTTTCGGATGGAAAATTTATAGCAATATACTTAAATATATGCTCAATAAATACCCCAAGTATTATTTGTTTAACACATTTTCTTCCGCCAAAAAAAAAATATCAAAAAATACACTTCCTGTGAGGCCGTTACAGTGGTGTTACCCCTTAAAGTCTTCATATAATTTCCGAGATTTTCCCGTGATTGTAATCAAAATGATGAAATATTCGGAAAAATTCGAAAAAATTCGGAGAAACTTGGATGTTTGCGTGAAAATAATTGTCCGCAAAACTCCGGATTCTTCATATTTGTTCCAATTTATAGAAAAATTCGGAAAAATTTTCCGAAAAAAATCGGAGTTTTTCGGAAAAAAATTTGCACTAGGGGCTCGGGATCGTTCCCCGCGCTCAGTGATTTTTTTCAAATTATTATTACTATTAATTCTTATTTGATTAGTTATTTTTAGTAGTTATCATTATTATTTTAATGAGTTATCTTTTAGTGTCGAAAATTTTTTCGCGCACTCTGACCGCTTATTTTATTAGTTTATATGTTAATTTAAATATAATAATAAATCTAACTAACAACTTATTTTACTTCTGAAATTTTTTTTGCGCTTTACTCACACCCGTCCCTATGCCAAATAAATTGTAAATCATAAAAGTAAGCGGAAATATATTCGTATTATTATATTTATTCTCATGTACTGTCATCAAGCGATAAAGCATCATCTTTATGTATCCGGCCGCGAATCGTACGTACCAGAAAGTGCACATATTCTACAAGCGATGAGATGGTCCCGTTGGAAGCGTTCCTGGCTTCGGTCCGCAGGGGCGCGGGATCGTTCCCCGCGCTGAGTGCTTTTTTAAAATTATTATTACTATTGCTAATTCTTATTTAATTAGTTATTGAATGAATATAATAATACGAATATAAATATATTTCCGCTCATATGCTTTCATCAAGCGATAAAGCATTATAATAATATTCGTATTATTATATTCATTCAATAACTAATCAAATACTTTCATATACTTACGCTCATATACTTTCATCAAGCGATAAAGCATTATCATAATTCTTTATCGCTTAATGAAAGTATATGAGAATGAATATGATAATACGAATATAAGTAAATTTCCGCTTACTTTTATGAATTACAATTGATTTGGCATAAGGACGGGTGTGTGAGTAAAGCGCAAACAATTTTTTAGAAGATAAATAAGTTGTAATTTAGATTTATTATTATATTTAAATTAACGTACAAACTAATAAAATAAGCGCCAGAGTGCGCAATAAATTTTTCAACACTAAAAAATAACTAATTAAAATAATGATGATAACTAATAAAAATAACTAATCAAATAAGAATTAATAGTAATAATAATTTAAAAAAAAAAGCACTGAGCGCGGGGAACGATCCCACGCCCCTAGTGCAAAGGTTTTTTCGAAAAACTCCGATTTTTTCCGGAAAATTTTTCCGAATTTTTCTATGAATTGGAACAAATATGAAGAATTCGAAGTTTTGCGGACAATTATTTTTACACAAACATCCGAGTTTCTCCGAATTTTTGCGAATATTTCATTATTTTAATTACAATCACGGGAAAATCTCGGAAATTATATGAAGACTTTAAGGGGTAACACCACTGTAACGGCCTTACAGGAAGCGTATTTTTTGATATTTTTTTTGGCGGATGAAAATGTGAAATGTGAACAAATAATACATGCGGTATTTATTGAGCATATATTTTATTGCTCAATAAATACTAAATCAAGTATATTGCTATAAATTATCCATCCGAAAATATTACAAAATGGCGACACTGCAGCAATTCTTCCGAAGCATGTCAAACCTCCGCGGCACGCAGTATAACTGTGCCAATTTTAATCTAAAAAAAATAATTTTGTTTTATTAAGTCTACACGAGTGTAGCTACTGAACCACGTAGGGGATTTTCGATAAGTTAATTAAAACAATATTTTTTAACAAATAACTGTCTTAAAAAAAATTGAACATTTTTAGTCAAATACTCGGCAATTACGCAAAAATCAATATTTCTGAAATCCCCTACGTGGTTCACTAGCTACACTCATCTAGATTTAATTTAAAAAATATTATTTTATCCAGATTAAAATTGGCACAAGTTATACTGCGTGCCGCAGTGCACCTTAAGTTCAACATGCCTGGGAAGAATTTGCTGCAGTGTCGCCATTTTGTAATATTTTCCCATACATTTTTTTTGCATTATTCTTCAATATATTCTTAATAATTACCCCAAGTATTGTTTGTCTAAAACGCTTCGTGGCAGGCCGTTACAGTGGTGTTACCCCTTAAGGAAAATAATGTTTGCAAAAATTTCATTTTTTATCTATAACTTTTCTCCGAATATCTCCGCAGCCGTTCACTCAGGTCATAGGAAAAAGAGAAATTTCCGGAAAAAAAATGAGAAATCATGAATTTTTAGTGAAAAAAAATGTGTTTTTGTGAAGTAGACCAGACCTTGATTCTGTTTGGAATCATTTTTTCTCCGACAATCTCAAATATAACTAAAATATGAGAAATTATGAAAATAATAATAATCCGGAAAATAATAATAATAATAATCAGTTTTTTTTTACGAAAATCTCATTTCTTTTCATCTTTAACTTTTCTCCGAATATCTCCGCAGCCGTTCACTCAGGTCATAGGAAAAAGAGAAATTTCCGGGAAAAAAATGAGAAATCATGAATTTTTAGTGAAAAAAAATGTGTTTTTGTGAAGTAGACCAGAGCTTGATTCTGTTTTGAATCATTTTTTCTCCGAAAATCTCAAATATAACTAAAATATGAGAAATTATGAAAAATTTGGAGAAAAATTTGCACTACGGGCCCCTGCGGACCGAAGCCAGGAACGCTACCAACGGAACCATCTCATCGCTTGTAGAATATGTGCACTTTCTGGTACATACGATTCGCGGCCGTATGGATGATTGGCTTGTTTTTGGGGATAATGCTTTATCGCTTGTTGAAAGTATGAGAATTAATATAATAATACGAATATAAATATATTTCCGCTTACTTTTATGAACTATAATTTATTTGGCATTAGGACGGGTGTGAGTAAGGCGTAAACAATTTCATATAAGATAAATAAGTTGTAATTTAGATTTATTATTATATTTAAATTAACGTATAAACTAAAAAAATAAGCGAGAAGAGTGCGCGATACATTTTTTTGTATACATTAATAACGCAGAGAATCGAGACCTAAATAAGCATTGGAATCATCTTAAAGCCTCGCGCGTGCCGTCGGGTGACGAACCGCGCGAGTCGTGCTCAGATTGCTTTTTCCCTCGAAGCCTTCGTTCGGCTTGGCCGCCCATGAACGTGCTCAGCGTCCATGTATTGGTGTAGCTGCCGAAGGCGCAGTCGGGAAACTTCGACCGTGCTCGGCTCTTTCCGAAGATGTCCGAGCGTCGCTCGCTCACGGACAGGCGCTACTATGATTGTGTGATGGGCGCGTAAGAGACTAGAGAGGGGGTAACTTTTACGCGCGATCTGGGTGTACTGATTCCCGGTAGCAATGTCTTGTTTTTTTTTTATTAAGCATATACGAATTAAATATCATAAATAATGCCTTGACAGGCGAGAATAGCTAAAACGAGAGTAGAGGAACTAGAGCGGTTCTAACTCAGGGATCTCAGGGGGGAGCGGGGCGGGGGAGTCGAGCGCGGGGAAGCCGGGGTATGCTCGGCGGAGGGGGGGGGGGGGGGATCCTGCATGCGGCAGCCGAGTGCGGGGTTCCGGCGGAGGGAAAGGGGAGGGGTGTTAGAGAGTGGGGATGCTAGTTTTTGGTGACGATGTCTTCTCGGCGATAGCTGGACCCGCGGGCGAGAGGGGGAAGCCGCTGTCTACTCTGTGGGGGAGGGGGCATCATAGAGTCGCGGGTCCTTGAAAACCCATAAAATCCGATAATTTATTATCAACATTATAGATGTAAGCGGAGCATTTTTGTCTAGACTATTCACAGGAGTTTATATATATAAAAAAAAACAACTACGACAAATGTGTGCATGTGTGTGTGTGTGTGTGTGTGTGTGTGTGTGTGTGTGTGTGTGTGTGTGTGTGTGTGTGTGTGTGTGTGTGTGTGTGTGTGTGTGTGTGTGTGTGTGTGTGTGGGAAACTTCCATTTATGGCTAGGAAAATTTTCGAGAGTGAGATAACGATAGTTCCCATACGAAGGGTTGCCCTTTAAAGCCCATAAAATGCTTTATTTATTGCATGCAGCTGCAGCGTTATTCCACAACAAGTTTCAACCCGTCGAGGTTTCATTCCACAAGATTACGTCAAGATGTTCACATGTGCGAGTATGTACGCAGTGCATCCGGCCAAGCACCCCCTGGACTTGACCAAAAACGAGCTCGAACAGGTTCCAAAGGTCTTGCTCCTAAAGTATTGGGGTAACTTTATTGGTTTACTGTGGGATCGTTTACCGGAGCATCATCGGAACGATAGTGAAGTGATATCGTATCTTCCATGCATGGGGCATTATAATACGCCACAGATGAAGGACCACATTGATGGTCCCCCACCCCAACGTCGGGACTGTGAAAAGTGTTGCGAGGGGGGAAATTCTCTACGTGCGGGGTTCTTCGAACGTGTTTGAACCTGTTACACATGCCTATGATTGGATAAGTGGGGAGAAGTTTTTAAAATCTGAGTGGAGGGGTTACGAGGGAGCTTATGATTTCGTGGACCAAGCTCAGACTGCACTATTCCACCGCACCATCAACTTCTCCGAAAAGAACTTTGAAAAAGAGCGAAAATGGATCTCTCAAATATCAACAAAGTCAGCCTGATGGCGGAATTCCTCCCAACGAAGAAGCTGTCAGAACTCCACATCCATTCGGATTATCAAATCACGGACATGAGAGCTGTACAGACCAAGTTTGGAAAACGCTACATCGTGGACGTTGCAAATGAGTTTGCCGTCTTCTTGCCAGCGCGGCTGGTAAAGGCCTTCGATCAAGATCTGACAATGTTCGAGAGTATGCTGCAACTGGCGCGCAATGGTCAACTCTACATGAAGTACATTGGTGGAAAATACAACAGCGTCGAGTTCCATCGAGTCTGAGTATGGTGGAAAAGAACGCTCGTGAAGGCCCGGTGGAAACAACGAGTTCAACAGCAGCCAGCATCATCACCATCGTAGAGTGCAAGGACTGTTTGCATCACAGTCATCATCATCGTAGAGTTTTCGACGCTCGAGTCTGAGTAAGGTGGAAAAGAACGCTCGTAATGGCGCGGTGGAAACAACGAGTTCAGCGGTAGCTGGCATCGTCACCATCGTAGAGTGCAACGACTGTTTGCATCACAGTCATCATCGTAGAGTCTTCAACGCTTGATGCTATGTGAAAATGTACAAAAAAAAGTTCTTCATCGAATATAATGTAAAAAAAAAAAAATTGTCGTCAAACTGTATTCGCCGTAGATATAGGAAATAAATGGAGAACGATATTTGTTCAAAATGTTTTTATTCATTTTAAAAAAATCCCTCGCTCACACAACGCTTCGTACACAGACAGCCAGCTTTTTAACGACTTTACATTCGCTTTGGCGCAATTGTATTTTGTATTGAAGGAATGATGGGGACATTTAACGTTTGCGATTTTCGGCAACTTCTGCAGCGATGGACAGTCCAGAGTCTCCAGATCGATGACGTTTGTTGCTGAATCCGTGAATCTCGATAGCCATGAGCACTTCTCGAATCCCTTGGCATAGATCGTAGGAGCTCCTTCCAAGATTCCTCGAATTGTCGTTCTAGCTGCCTCGTATGGTATGCCACTGTGTTCCCATCGTATTCCATGATAATTGCGTTCCAGCCACTTGTTTGTCATTTTGTGCTTGGCCGGTAAAGCGTCCCAGGCGAATGGTGCATCGAAGAAGAATGTCAGCGGTTCAGCGTTCTTCTCATGGAGTTTGACGATGGACATCTCCTTTAGGACAAATTCGTTGACGGGTCTCTTGAACCCTTGCACGTCGACGATAAGCTCCATGATGACTGAAGTGGGCGCGGATCATTGGCATGATTTTATACCAATTTTTTAACCCCACCACTGATTGGATTGTACTCGACAATACGATCATGGAGGATCATGCAGTACGCTGAAGTTTGCGATGGAATATTGTTTTTTAATTCAAACTCAAGGCGCACATCAACAGGACCGGACTTGAGCGAATCGTTTTGTTTTGAGCAGTCAATGACAACGAGGGGGGCTTTTTCTAAAAATTCCATCCTACTCAGCCATGGTTCAGCCTCTTTGTTGTAATAGGTCGGCTGAAAGTTTGCATACATCTCGTAGAGAAGAGCATATTGATTTTGATCAATGTTCAAATTCAAATTTCCATATGGATAACATTGCGAGTTGAGGTATAGCTTGACGTCGCTCAGGTTACAATGATCAAAGTGGCTCGCATTGTGTTGTTTCTTATTTTTCCGATCCGTCTGCAACGCGAGTATGACATATCGTGGCTTCTCCAGCTGATTCGAAGTTTTCACAGACCACACGTGCTTGGAGGTGGCAGGCAGCAATGGATATTCATACAGTTCCCATGTTCGGAAACTCATGGAGATTGATGCGTCTTTGGCGAGAAACTTTAACAGTTGAATTTTTCGCTGGTCCGAGACTGTCACATACGGCACGAGCCATTCTATTTTATGCAATACGAGTTTGTACTCTTCAGGCGCTGTTTGTACAATGGCATTGTCGTCGGTCTTTGATCTCGTGAGAATCAACTCGTGCTTGGCATTTACGACAATTTTCCGATAATCTTCGGCAAATCCGAGGAGCATGCTGAGCGGAATGCACACATCAAAGTTTCCCGATACATCTACAATCTGCTTGGTCTCTTCGACATCGAGCCATCCAGTGTTCTCGAGCATAGAACTTTTGGCCGGTGAGAGAGATGAATATCCCTTAATTACACTCGTAATGCCGACATTCTTATTACGATCGATTTCTATGGCATTCAGCTCATATCGCACTTCCTCAAACAAATGACAAATGGCATTGTTGACGAGACTTGTAGCAGTAGTTGGCGCCCCATCACGCTTGGATAATTTTCCACATATGTGTAGCGAACTCTTGCTTGGCAGGATAGAGAGGTCTTGATGTTGGATGGCAATACGGATTTCATCGCTGTTATTGAAGGTTGAAGATGCATATGGCTGATGAGCGTGAATCTCACAATGGATGATGGATTCATCAAAGACCACGGGAGTCTGAATGTTTACGATTTCTTCTTCCATTTTACGCAACAGATGCACAGAGCACAGACTAAATAATTTTTTACACGCTTTCGCCACGCACTTTGGGACCCAAACTCTTCAAGAGTAGCACGTTTTGAGGTGTTAGCACTTTGGGCGCTGGCCGACGACTGATTGTTTTTATCCATGACCGTTTATTGTTATTGGAAGATCTGTTGAAAACAATGCCCATCACGACTTTATATGCAGGCGTATGGTGATTACTTCACCGCGGAAATTTACCAAATCACCGTCTTGATCCACTATGCGAAGCTGTATCGTGTCAATCGTTCGGCTCGTGATTGGCAGATAAATTACGTGGGAGGGAACTTCAATGATCTTATAGCCCGGTGGCACAGATGGAAAAAATTCGTGAATTGTGTGTACTTTTTGTCCGTTAATATAGGCGCCAGCGGTAATGTTGCACTCAACGCGTAGGGCGTTCACTTTGAGAATGGCTACTGGAAGATCGGATTCGTGTCTTTTATTGGCTTCCAATTTGCGTGCGGTGAAGCCTAGTAGATGACCAATAGAATCTTTTGGCTCAAAATTGACATCACGATCACACTCGATCTCACTGCGTAGCGTGTTATTGTTGGGTTTAATGCTGATGCTGATGTTTTTACGCGCGAGCTCTGCTTGTACAAACGTCTCAATATCCTCTATTTCATAACTGCCCGTAGGTATTGTCAACACCTCATCTCCCACGTAAAGTTTATCGTGGTCAACGTCGATATTTGGAATAGAGTTGAAGGTTAACAATTCCACGAGACCGAGGGTATAATTTTTGTGTGGCGAGAGTTCGATGGGGGGAAAGTACTGCGCCTCGAGTATGGACGATGAGCCAGATATGGTCAATGTTAAACTTTCGTCCATGATGCTGGTAAATTAACAACTGAATTCGCCACGTCATTTCCCTCCTATATATAGTGTATATTTGTCTTTGTGCTGCAGCTGCCGACAAAGAAACTTGAGACACAAATGTCCACATTCAATCGTATCATATTCCTGATATCCCTGATAATTATAATTTACGCTACCGACACGGAAATATCTCATGAGCTCGGATGGTGGTGGAAGATTGCCGAAACTATCAAAGTACATGACTTTCGATCCGGTCTTTTTGTAAGCGACCCAATGCGTGCCAGGACCGACATTTTCATCCAAATTTACAATTGCTGCTTCACATTTGAGAGGTCCGCTCGCAGGCAATGTGTCGCGCATGTAAACTCCGCGAAAATGTGGAATCTTTAGGATTTTTGCATATTTAAGTAGGTCGCGGTCGGTGAGGGGTCGGTGAGGTAGCGTAACTTCTAGTTTTTTGGCTTGATATGAAGGCCCAATCCTTGCTTATATGGTTTCAGATGTAGACCTCGACCTAATGCAATTGCTTCAATTGTCCGATTATGACGCTTACTTTCATCCAATTCACGTTTAGCTGCTTGAGCAGCATTTACAGCTTTAGCTATACTAGCCGCATCACCCGACAAAGCACCCGTAGCGCTAAGACCAGCAAAAATAGGCACGAGGAAGGGCAATAAACCACCAATTTTATGGGGTACAGGTAGAACCCGAGGTGTGCGCACTTTACCACCTTGCAACTTTACAGCTGCACGAGCACCCTTCAAAGCTGATTTAATAATCTTATGCGGATCATTACTTTGAATCATTGTCTTTTTTGCAGCGCCAATTATCTTTTTCAAACAAACGCCACCCTTGCGGGCCGTCATTCCCATGCCAAATTTTCTCTTTGTCTTCATAATATTTGCCACACCCCAAGCACTGGCTTTTTCACCGATACTAGCGTCTCTCGCGGTAACACGTTGCCTAGCCTGTTCAGCCAACACTTTATCCGCCAAATGTCTCGCCTCAAGATTATCCGGATTTTTCGAATACGCAATATCGTGTTGTTTGCAAGCCGTATCCAATGGATTAATGCCCGGATCACCACGAGCAAGGCGCTTGGCCAACTTTGTGCCTGGTCCACAATACTGATATCCAGGCAAATGTAGTTCAACGGGGAGTTTGTTGATTAGGCGGTTGACCAAACCTTTACCACTCTTCCTATGCACAATCATGTCTAAAGACAATACGCGACTGACGGATAGTACCTATAAGAAGCCTATTTATATGATTTCGCCGTTAGTCGTGTGTGAGATGACGTCCAGGAAGCAAACTATCGGAGGCGGACTTCCCGTGATAAATTTCGACGAGTTTGTCGAAGACCGTGGAGGGAAAAAGAAACAAAAACGCCATGGGTATTTATTGCCGGATAGTATACGTGCACTGTTTTGCGGTCCATCGAATTGTGGGAAAACCAACGCTTTGCTCACTCTCATCATCCATCCGAATGGTTTGAGATTTGAGAATATTTACTTGTATTCCAAATCGCTCAAGCAGCCAAAGTATAAGTTGCTCGAACAATTACTCGAACCTGTGAGCGGAGTTGAATATCATCCATTCGAGGCGCATGAACACGTGATAGCGCCAAGTGATGCACGATCCAACTCTATATTCATCTTTGATGACATAGCATGCGAAAAGCAGGATAATGTTCGGGCCTTCTTTTCCATGGGACGACATGAGATTGTTGACAGTTTTTATCTTTGTCAGACGTACACTCGTATTCCCAAACATCTCGTGAGGGATAATGCAAATTTCGTGGTGCTTTTCAAGCAGGACGGATCTCAAGCACGTGTACAATGACCATGTTAATACGGATATGACTTATGCGTGCTTTAAAAACATGTGCGTGAAATGTTGGAATTCTGACAAGTATGCATTTATCACGATTGACAAGGATAGCGATATTAACGGAGGTCGATATAGACAAGGTTTTGATTATTTTCTCACTATTGATAAATGACTCATCGCTGGTAGTTGAAGAGACAGTATTACGCATTCCGTGGTAGTGACAACATGAAGAGCGAACAATTGTTGCGTGAAAAGGATGTGTTGCGTGAAATTGCCAAGGCGAGCGATGCAATCAGACGAAAGCATCGAATGATGAAAATTGGGAAAGATAACGATCAGCAGAGAATGCAGGATGTCTTTAAGCCTATAGTGGGGCCATTGGAGAAATTGGTGTCGTATAAAAACGGTGAGGTGGTGACGGTGAAGGAGGAAATTAAGGATGAAAAAGTGGGAGATAATGTTGAAGAAGAAAAAGAAGATGTGTTAAATAGTGTGAAACATCAAAATGCGGCACATGATTCCTTGAAGAGTGAAACACAAGATTCGTTTAAATTGATATATGAGGATGATGATGACTCGCAAAATGTCGATGAGCTGATCAGCGAATATCTCCTGCTATTACAAACAAATAGAAAGGCAACCTTGGATGTATTATATGGTGTACGAAATCTCGCTAACAACAAATTAATGATTGGCAATTCTCCGATAATTTTCGACTCTGAACATATTCGTGTGGGAGATGCGAGTTATGCGAAAACTGTTGGATTAACGGAGCTCTTGTTTAAAAAAGTGCCGAATGTCGAAACTCTCACACCGGACGATTTGAAAAACTACGAAAAGATTGTTATCTCGACGAATGCGCACAAAAAATTGTATAAGCCTAGTGAGGCTATACGACGTAACACCAGCCACAAATTTAACACATATATCGCCAATATAGTCGATCATCATGTGGGACAGGGTATGCCGAAGTATAAGCTAGCTAGAAAAAACACCCAATTGGACTATATATATTGGGACAATCCAAACGAGCTAGTGGATCGTCTTCGCTTACTTCTGGCATCCCAAGCAGCCGGAAATTCATCACATGCGAATGAAATTATATCGATTATTGAGGAATTGCGCGAAGCTGAAATCATTTATTAACTCGACATCGGGGAATTTACGCATTCTCATCATGAGTGTCGATGTGTTTGGACGTCATTCAAGTAGGAGTGTACTCCACAGTAAGCAAGGTCCTCCAGGTCGACCCGGGATTGGCTTTAGAATTACCGCAGATGGTCATTATGACTTGGGGCAGAAACGATTGTGTAACATTGCAAATCCGGAAGGAGAAGATGACGCCATCACTCTAAGTGCGTTACAAAAGAAATCTCGAACTATCATTAAAAACATACGCAAAGAAATGAATGAGAGTAGTCACTTGTTGGTTAATGGACTTGAAGCTACGATACGAGACATTACGAGGACACTCGAGGCCGATGTCAAAGCTCTACAAGATTTGGTGATTCGTAATTCGAACGTCATTGCTGAATTGGACGCACGACTGAGTGGACTGGAAAATGAACGAAAAAAGGGGCGCTCTCGTGCTGGAGCTACATAAGCCTGCTCGACGAAACTATCCGCGTCGACATGTGGACATCCGTGGCTTGGACGAAACCTGGCAAGCCGACCTCGTCGATATGTCATCATACGCTCGTCAAAACTCCAACCACAAATTTCTTCTCACAGTCATCGATACCTTCTCGAAATTCGCCTGGGCCGTGCCAATGCTGAGTAAGAGTGGTAAAGATGTAGCAGCAGCAATGAAGTCGATCCTCGTTAATGGACGCATACCGCAGAACTTACACGTTGATCGGGGAAAAGAATTCTACAATTGTGACTTTAAGGCCATCATGAAAAAGTACAATATTCACATGTATTCAACGTATAGTAACTTGAAGGCATCCATTTGCGAGCGTTTCAATCGTACATTGAAGAACAAGATGTGGATGCAATTTAGTCTTCGTGGTAATTATAAGTGGATCGATATTCTTGATAATCTAATTGCCGAGTACAACGATTCTGTACACCGCACCATTAAGATGAAGCCGAGAAATGTCAACGCGGAAAATGAGAAGCAATTGCAGCAGATTTTCAATAAGCCTCCAATGAAAAGATCTCCGAAATTCACCGTTGGTGATAAAGTGCGAA
Source organism: Ophion ellenae (assembly GCA_963210295.1). Taxonomy (NCBI): domain Eukaryota; kingdom Metazoa; phylum Arthropoda; class Insecta; order Hymenoptera; family Ichneumonidae; genus Ophion; species Ophion ellenae. Next base: position 5,487,437 of record OY723390.1, on the reverse strand, counting down.
TCAGCAAATTTAAGACTGTTTTCGAAAAGGGTTACACCCCAAACTGGACAACGGAAATATTTACAATCTATCGTGTGAAAAAAACTCATCCCGTGACGTACCACTTGAAGGACCATAAAGATGAACCGATCGCCGGTGGTTTCTACGAACAAGAGCTTCTCAGGGTCAAGCACCCCGATATCTATCTCATTGAAGCGGTATTGAAGAAGCGCGGTAATCGAATGTTTGTAAAGTGGTTAGGTTTCGACAATAGCCACAATAGTTGGATAAGTAAATCCGATTTGTAGTCGATAATAAAGAAAATGGAAAAATATGTATGTTTTATGACTCTTGACCTGCTGGTCGTCCCCGCATCCCTCCAAGGCCTCCGACCGACTCCACAGCAGGCTTGCTTCCCCCTTCTTGCCGTCGCCCTTTTTTCATGGAACGTGAGGAGATGGATAGAGTGAATAAACACATGTGATTATAAAAAGTCCGCTTCTTTATTTATGGAAAATAATAAATCCATTCTTGCACAATATATACAACAAACATAATTTTAACATCGAGTGAACAAAATATATACATAATTTTCACGAGTTTTATACGTCAATATTCACAAAAATATACACAATTTTACATCAAGGTTGTGGAAAAAAAATAATGACGAAACTTTTCACGACGGTATGCTGTAATGCCCCCATGGTAGGGTATCAGAGGTCCCAGGTATGATATACCGCTTATCATCATGAGGACTTAGAGCGATTTTCGTCTCACGAATAGTGTAGACCTTGTGCAACTTCGATCGAATACACGTTTGACTACGCATCATTTCAATGTCCTCCTTCAAACATCGGGCATAATCGTCAAACGTGATTGTCCTCGCCACAACACTGCTCTTGACACCTTTAACTTTTTTCGTGTCCTTCTTACCCTCGACACGTGTCGCATACATTTTCGATCGAAGTCCAATGAACTCGGTCATAATTGCACCATTGCATTCGTCTTTCATGAGACCGGGTACCTTCTTGTTGACAAGCGGCATATCATACCTATTGTCCGCTGAATAGTCGCTCGTATCAAATTTTTCAATGTCACACTTCATGTCTGCGTATACATCTTCGCTCTCAATGGCATATATGAGGCTATCTGTATCGGTATACATCACTTTACATTTATTCCGATACAATGGTACCATATACTCGTGATGAAATCCATACAAGCACGTTTTGGATATGTCGAGTATGCACATACCCACATATATCGGCTTGTTGAACTTCACCTCGAGATTGCGCAATTCTACGGCAACGAGGTTTTCGGAAAAAACGCTTCGGCTGTGGAAGTTTGGCTTCGCAATCATTGCCTCCGCGCCATACCTGCCCTCCCATTTTGTCAAAAGCTTTACATCTACATGATTGCGTACATTCTCCATCGTTTTGCCAAACACAGCATTATTCATCAATTTGAATAAATTCTTTTCAAAATCGTTTTTGGCCAGCGTTCGAAACTGAGTATTTAACTCGATATATGAACGTAGCCATGGGGATTGTGTGAATTGTAATACCCTATGGATTTTCGTGAGGCAAAGTCCATGACGTAAACATTGTTGTAAATTTCTGTAGTGTATGATGTAGCGTTTTTTATCGCAGACGGTTGCTAGCAGCTTTTCCTGCTGCATACCCGGTGGTTTTTCGTGTATTGGGCAAAACGGTAGGTCTTTGTGCGCATCATGTAAAGATTGGGGATATTCCAAGTCGACCTCAAGGATGTAGCCTATAGGTGAGTCTAGCGCGATGGATAATGGATCAAACTTGGACACGTCGTTGACCCATCGAAAATCTGCATATGGCAAGGGTTGACACATTGCCCATCCATACAAATTGTTCACGTCAAAATACATCAAGTATGATGATGCTTTCGATGGATCAAACGACTCCATGTATTTATTATTAGCGTGTGCATATCGGTTTGAGCATTGACTGAGACCACCGCGTATACCCCGCTCAACGAATAAAACCATGTCGATGTCAGTTAGTAATTCAAACTTGACATTCGAGTGTTTCAACATTGCATCCCAGGTATACCCCGGCAATGTGTAGTAATACGCGGGATCTAGCCCATAGCTCTCAATGCACGTATTCCGAAAGTTTTCGAAAATATCAGCTAATAACAAGACATCTGTCTTCAAGTACAAATCGCTATAGTCACCCAGCGTTCGAATGGAGAACCGCTCCCAAACGTTCTCCGCATGTGCGTACTCGCTCTCGGATACTGTAGCATCTGTCAGGGAACTATAAAATGCGTCACGTGGTGGTAAGCAAGTGTCGTCCAACCTGCTCACGTTGTCAATATACTCATAAGGGAAGACCCCTTTTCGCGTCAGCAAATTGAAATTGTCCGTCGATAGAGTTGAAAATTGCATGCGTAAAATTTTGAGTTTATCCTCGGTCAAAAATGAGGCTAATTTGTCGAGACTGGTATTGAGGAATTTGTATGAATCGATGAAGCGCAATTGGATTTTCTGTTTAGAATCGTCTGTGATTTGAATGTGCTTCGTGAAGGAGATGTATTTCTCTTTTGTGATTGGAAGCACATCGGTCTTTCCTTCGAACGCTGTGGCTACTTCCTTGATAATAAAATGTGCATCGTAACCCGATAAATTGTGAAAAACTACTGGAATGAAGAATGACTGTTTGTAGTTTAAATTGCAATTAGAATGGGCAGGGCCTCTATAGCGTCCAGTCAGATGGCAATGATCTCGAACGCGTATATCGTCTTGCGCGAATGGTTTCCTGCATATATGACATTGGGTCGCTTTGTGAAAACTTGTCCACTCGCTCGGTGTCAGATAAATCATTGGAACATTGTCGCAGAAAATTTCTTTTATGCGCAATGCTAGATTTTTCAGTTCTTCGACAAACCACGATACACAATCAGCACTGCGACGCGAGTGATATGAAGACAATGAATCGTCATACGAACAACGCACGTAATATCCAATACTAAACACTTCATGGTGTTGATACATATCTTTTGCTTGGGTCTTCTCATCGGTCTTTGCCAGCACACACTCCAAATCAGCATAAACGATGAAAGGATGTCGCTCTTTCCGGCTAAAGTTGTTGAACTGGAGCCACTTGTTGGTGTCATTCGGTAGTCGGATCGCGCAGTCGTTTATCGCCCCACAATCGACCTCGTGCGATTGCAATTTTTCCTCGGAACCAAAATAGTGCAAACACCTGCAAAAAAAGATTGTTTTTTGTTTAATTCGTCTAGCATATATATATAATTACCTAGATATATATTATGGTAACTACATACCGATCACAGATATATTTTTTATGCTCCATTTTGGTTAGTTGTGCCCTCACGAGTCTCGACAGATTCTTGATCCATACGAAGTGCCCCACATTGTTGTCCTCAGTATCTTGCATGTACAGCAAATTGATGTGCTTTTCCTTCTTATTTTGAGTCACGCGTATTGGAACGATGTCCTTTTTGGTGGTGGTGGTGTACACATTGATGGATAAATTGTTTTGCAGCTCAAATTTTTTTATTTGATGTATGGTTACCGGGAATTGAATATCCTGTAGATTCAGTACGCTTGAGTAATGTGGGTAAGATGACGGACGGTCACTGTTTCGTTCGGCTGGGTATAAAGCAGCGACAACTGCCCACGCGAAACATGCGTTATCGTTGGATTTGACGTTGATCACAGCTCTCTTCATCATTATTTCCCGCGGTAATGATATGGAGCACCCAGCACGCATTGGATTATACTTATTCACATTTATCGTGAGGTTAAGTATTTTCTGTAGAGCCCAGCCACTATCTCGTTCTTGAAATTCGTCGAGTAAGGTTAAAGTGGGCTCCATAACGCGTTGCTGGTACCACTCATTCAAATCGCTTGTGTTAAAGAGTTCGCAGTTTCGCGTGTTGACACTTTTATTAGCATGTTTGTCTCCACTCGCGAATTCACCATTGAACACTGTATTAACTTTGATACTGTTGTGTTTGCAGATAGTATTTTGCACATGTTGAAGCACTAGATCGCGAGCATCGTTCAGAAATTGCCGTGGTTCGATGTGGTTACGATTGATTACGCAGCCGGTCAATATTCGACTATTGAAGGATGTGTCAATCTCTCGCCAGGTTAGCCCATGATGACCGTGTCCTGCACCCGTGTGTATAAAATGATTACGCACAGAATTCCTCAACCCTTCTAGCCGCGCTATTTGGGCTATCAATGACTGTTGAAGTCCAATTGATAGTCGCGGGCGCTTAATCCGGCTTTGCGTTTCCAATTCTTCGATAAACTCAACGCACCGTTGTTCCCACACAGCAAAATCTTCGAATGAACTTAGGAGCGCGGCTTGGTCGTGCAAGATTTGTTCTGACTTCTCCGTGTTGCCCTCCATATTTGATGAAACGAGGCTTCCAAAAAGAGATGATGTTCACTAACTGACTGCTCGATCCAAAGTGCGAACACTTTTGAGCGCAGCAGATCATTAAAAATGGTTTTCCCCTTTAGACATTTTTCGTCTTTCCCTACCATCTCGGAAAATATCACCAACCCACGAGAATTTTCTAATATCGCATTGGATTGCCGGGAAAAATAAAAGAGCATCTCAGTCGAGATGCGTGCAGTGAAAAAAAAATTCATGGGCTCTCCATCGGTGCGCAAGTGGTCCACGGTTGCAGCCTAAAAAGGGTCTTTTTCCATAGATCTTCGAAAGTTTATAGTTTTTCAAAATAAACACCCCGTTATCATATATATGCTCGGAATAGCGAAGCAATAAAAAAAAATCTAATAGCTTGGAGAGTGGTGTTAACGAAGAAAAAAAATCCTTAACCATGGGGCTAACTTGTCCAGACCTGCACGATATCAAGTGTGGGCATCAAGGCTTGACGTTACACTCTCTATAAATATTATCATTCAGAGATGAAAAACTCAAGCCCTGTAAAATGGAAATGCATTTTTTTTCCCCGGATCACTGTCTTCGTAGCATGCTGTCGTAAAATTTTATGGGTTTTCAAGTGTGGACCTATGGAATGATGAGGCCTGAGGTGCACATGCGAAGCGATAGGGTATGACGGTCCGTGGCGCTCGACGTAAAAAAAAAGAGTCGTAAAATTTGAGACTTTCGGACGAGGTGGTTGAAACGTTGCAATGTATAACAGTGTCTCGGACATGAGCCTCCGTCGAGATAGTTGAAAAAAAAGAACATCTGGATAAATTCCTACACCTTTTCTTAGCCCTCTACGTAACTTCTTAAGAGACAACGTCACACACACGCGCGCACACACACACACACACACACACACACAATTAAAAATACAAAGTGATTGTTGTAATAACAAAAATGTATGTTTCATTAACCCTCTCCCTTCTCCCCTCTCGCCCGCGGGTCCAGCTATCGCCAGGAAGACATCGTCACCAAAAACTAGCCTCCCCACTCTCTAACACCCCCCCCCCCTTTCTCTCCACCGGAACCCCGCACTCGGCTGCCGCATGCAGGATCCCCCCCCGCCCTCCGCCATGCATACCCCAGCTTCCCCGCGCTCGACTCCCCCGCCCCGCTCCCCCCTGAGATCCCTGAGTTAGAACCGCTCTAGTTCCTCTACTAGCGAGAGCAAGTTCAAAATTTTCTGAATATAAAATGAAGAAAAAAAAAGTTGGTTCACCGGGGATTGAACCCGGACCGTAGGCATCGTTAATCCGTCACGCTGCCAACTCAGCCCCGACGCTCATTGCAGATAGAGAAACATTTATGATAGATGCTTATCCATAATGTTTACTGTTGATAAAAAATGCCGAAATGATCGCGGCAAAGGCTCAAGATTTCTTGTGAACCTTCCTCAGTCGTTTCGGCGTTTTATTTTTCAACACGGTTCATCGTTAATTTTTTTAACCCGCATTTTCGGCATAAACGGCAACCGAGAGAAAACAATGATCTCGATACATGTTTTTCACTTTGAAATTCATATAATGCATATTCCAATCCGCAGTACGGCCACACATATATGTCGAGCTTCATCGGACGGAAAACTTCGCTCCGTTCGCCTGTCGAGCGAGCGCGATTTGCGAGGGGCAAAGACTTTTCCCCCACCGAGCTACCCATTCGTGTTCACGCTGACTGCGATACCGACTTGAGCGGTGATCACGGACTCGCGCGGCTACAAGGGAATCTGCAACCTCGACAGAGGCGATGATCACGAAATCATACCCAGTAAACCAGTCATGTAACGGCAATATAACGTGGAAGTTACAATTAATATCACAATGTTACACTTGTGCAGTATAACTGTTATGTAATATGGAAATAACACTGCAATGTTTCACATGTGTGTAACAATGCAAGTATAACATTGGTAATATTCAGGTTATGTAAACGTTGTGAAAGGGTATAATATTGCAGTTACATAACCAACATATTGTAGCTGTTACATATTAGGCTGATAACAATGTGAATGTAACATTGATAATATTCAGGTAATGGATATGTTATGAAATGTTGCAATATTGCAGTTGCATAACCAGTACTTGCAACAGTCACATAACATTGTTACAATCATGTGAGTATAACAATGGTAATACGTACATAATGTGGATGTTCTAAAACGGCTAAATGTTGCAGTTACATAGCTAACATATCGTAACCGTTACATATTATACCTGTAACGATGTGAATATAACATTAATAATATTCAGGTTATGTAAACGTTATGAAATGTTGCAATATTGCAGTTGTATAGCCAGTACTTGCAACAGTCACATAACATTGTTACAACCATGTGAGTATAACCATGGTAATACGTACATAATGTGAATGTTCTAAAACAATATAATATTGCAGTTACATAACTAGCATATTGTAACTGTTACATATTATGCTTATAACGATGTGAATATAAAATTGGTCATATTCAGGTATTGTATATGTTATAAAATGTTGCAATATTAAAGTTGTATAACCAGTACTTGCAACAGCCACCTAACATTGTTACAACCATGTGAGTATAACAATGGTAATACGTACATAATGTGAATGTTTTAGAACGGTAAAATGTTGTAGTTACATAGCCAACATATCGTAACCGTTACATATTATACCTGTAACGATGTGATTTTAACATTAATAATATTCAAGTTATGTAAATGATATGAAACGTTGCCGATTTTGTATGATTAGGGGCATGTTTTTCCAACTTCTCGGTAAGCCTCTACCTGCCAGTTATCCTATGCTTGATAATGTATGTTAACATTAATATTAACTTAGGCCGAAAAAAAGAACAATTTTGAGATGTTTTTTTTTCAGCTTCATTATTGGATATAGCTATTAAACTTATTCTTTTACAATATTGTTTCAACCTTCCAAAATACGAAAAAATATTTTTTATTCTGATTCATTGAATATTTTTAGAAGGCGCCAAAGTTGCGTCTTTGAAAATAATACCTGGTCCCATGGCCGACAGTTAATCTCAGGATTGGCAAGTCTGAGACAAAAAAATCAAAAAGCATTTTAAAGAGAAAGGTTTCGTACATAACAATTTACCACAGTTAATACAACATCGATGAGAACAAAAAAATTGCGGATGTTTGAACCAAATTGTCAAAAAATGACCTCTTTTTTCACTCATATTATTTACTATTTTTTCTTGCTAAAATTGTGTAATTTTATTTTTCGGCCGAATTGTGGTAAATTGTTGTGCAGGATATATTAACAAACAAAACGCGCCAATATGAGTCAAGTGAGTCCGGAGATTATAAGTGTATGCTATTTGAAAGAACGTAATTTCGAGAAAATCGCGTTTCAACTTTTTTTCGTCGTATTCTTGTAGTGTACTCTTATGGCGTCGAGTCGCTGCCGCAACTCTTGATAACTCGAATTTCTCAAAAATATTTTAGGTGTTGATTTCTAAAGGTCTAAGGAGAAGAAAAATGTAAAAATTCGATTTTTTCGAAATTCTAATTGGGACCAGTTAACCTTAACGATGTTTTTGCGTTAGACGAATTTAAAGATCAATTGTTTAAAATTCGCACGAACCTTCTTGATAATCATACTCAACTGTGGGTAAAATTTGAGAAAGTCTGACCGTCTAGAAATGGTGTTATTTGTTATAAAATATAATCTTTTTTCGTCACTTCTCATAAGACCTCATGTTCAATTTGCAATTTTAAACAATAAATATCTCGATTACCAGACGGTGAAACCTCCTTAAATTTTTTATACACATAATATGACGCTCAAGAAGATTCACGCAAAATTTCAAAAAATTATCTTTAAAAAATTGTATCTGATAATTTTGACTTTACTTTGTATATACTATTATGATTATGGCGCAAGAACATCCTGAATAAGACTTATTATTAGTACGATCTCGAATTTCGATTTTAACAATTCCCGCCACTATGCAGGGCCAGTGGGGGGAATATTGCTGAGCCTCTGCCGGTGCGTTATTGTACGAAAAAAGGGCGCGCAGTACGAGCATTTTAAAAGTTAGAGGAGATTATAGGGGAAGTTAACTATAGGTGTGCAGCTAGCCTTTTTACGGTGAAAGAAGAAGCCTGTCAAAAAAGCGTAATCGCTATAACATTGCGATTACATACATTATATACTTAAGTTCTGTAATGGTTACGCAGAAAGCTTATAAGAAGTATGTGTGAGCTTTAGGGATTCGCCATAAGCGTCGCTAGTGTCGTACACCGTGTTCTGTGACGTGCGACCTCCGTAGCGTCTCGTGCCTCGTGCTTCGGGTCCAGCGCATCTCATCGTGTTTCCCGTGTTTCGGGAGGGAAGGTATAATCGCTGTTTTCTTTCATCGTCTTTTTTGTTCAGAATATTTTGAAATGTTAAATATAATAAGCCGTGAATACACGTATCTATAATGTGTGTTATTCAAGTGATGAAAAAAAAGAATAACATGCAGATGTCATATTAACCCGAGTTTACAAGCGCGTGATTTGATTGAGGTTATAAAAGTGATGTTCAAGTGAAAGTTATATTCTTATTTGCAAGTGGGGCACATATGGCAATAAATATTATATTTTGTGTAATGTTTTGCTTCAATTAATCAGATTAAATTTGGTGTTTGTTGTTAACCGTCTGTATGTAAATGTCGTGCTCAACCTCAATTCGACCACGTGGATTATTTTTGAACAATTTTAAAACTGTCATTCTGGCAGATTCCATTTAGAAATTTGTCGTACTGAGTTGATTAATTAACCATATATATTTTTTGTCTTGAGTGATTGCACTGAGACGTTTTTTCCCAACAGATACTGCTGAATTATCCTGGCGAAGGGTTGCGCTGTGTTAAAAAAAATTCTGCCAAAGGGTTTTGCTGCGTCAAAAAAAGCTCGTTGATATCAAGTCAGTGAAATATTATCAAATTAATATATACAAAACGATTGATCGTTTCAATAATGAAATCTCCTCCAAACCTCCGAACCGAAGAACCTCCGAACACAGTACCTCTGTTATTATTATTTCTATTTTTTTCACAAATTAAATTCTTTCTTTCATAAATAGAACAGTTTTAGAAACGTATTTGAAAACAGTTATATTTTCACACTGATACAGTTTTTTTTACCTTGCAGTTTTTTGCACTATCTCAGAAAATGCCAAGTATTCTCAATATTACCTATTCATCCACGACATATAAATCCCTTTACCCTTGAACGTAAATAATTGAACTTTCACGTTTTTTCAAATATTAATGTTACATTCTATAAAATGCCGAAGGGTATTAAGAGTATATCAAAGCGTAGAAGGAATCAATTGATTCGCGAGGAAATCTTAAGGCACAGTACAATCGATAGTCGTCCATCTACTCCACATTTCGTATCATTAGATAGTAGTTGCTATACCAATCCGCTCAATAATCTAATCGATAATAATCTACTTCACGAGCAACCATCGACTTCTGCTGCTTTCGATATTCCTTCAGCTGAAACCATTGCTACTATTCGCGCTGACGATATAAGTGATACACCCTCAAAGCTCATAACTGAACCTGGTAGTCTCATGCAAATTGAATCGGACGAAAATTCGCCATGTGATTCTTCTTCTAACGAGACTTCAATCAGAATTTGAAGATGACATTGCAAGTGCTCTCAATGCGAGCTTAGCCGATGATTTACGCTCGTGAACAGTACAAAATGACGTATCACATAGAATTTTTAACACTCTATTAAAGATTCTTCGTAAGCATGGTAATACTAATTTACCGCCAGATATTCGTACTCTTCTCAAAACACCTCGAAATCTGTCATACAAGATTGTCTCGATCAACGGTGGCGAGTACGTGCATTTTGGATTGACAGTCGGACTAAAACGGACTATTCGAAAATATTTTGATGATATTCCGCATTCCATCGAAATAAACATCAATTGTGACGGTTTGCCATTGTTTAAAAGTTCCAGAGGGCAGTTTTGGCCAATTTTAGTATCACTTGCTACGGACTTTTATTCCGAGCCTTTTGCAGTTGGAATACATTATGGTAATAAGAAACCGGATGATGCGAACTTTTTGCTTAAACAATTCATCACTGAAATGGTTGAACTTCGTAACGATGGTCTTGACATTGAAGGTCACACGTGCCGTATAAATATTAAAGCTATTGTCTGCGATGCACCGGCACGGGCTTTTATACAATGGGTTTAGTAGTATAGCTGTAACAGTTCTAACTCAGGGATCTCAGGGGGGGAGCGGGGCGGGGGTTTCACGCGGGGAGGGGTATGACGTCACGCGGGGCCTGGGACTCGGTGGAGAGGCTGACGTCACGCGGGAAGGGGGAAATCGTTGGAGCGGAGGAGGGGGGTATATATCGATTATCGATTAATTGATCATCGATTACTGATCTTTATATATTTGAAATTCATTGTTGATTTATTTTGTCTTATATTGTTTACTTCATGGATTTTATTATTTAGCGACTGTCGCCAGAGAGCCAAGTTGGTTGACCCGTGTCGCTGAGAGAAGCGATCGGATTACACGTATGCATGAGAGAGAGCGAAAATGAGAGATGGAGCGACCGCATCGCATGCATGTGAGATAGAGCGAGATATACATTTAACTTCAGATATTCAACGACTAAAGCAGTTGGGTTTGTTTGGCGGAGGGGGGGTTTATATCGATTATCGATTAATTGATCATGGATTATTGATCTTTACATATTTAAAATTTATTGTTAATTTATTTTTGTCTTATATTGTTAATTTCACGGATTTTATTATTTAGCGACTCTCGCCAGAGAGCCAAGTTGGTTGACCCGTGTCGCTGAGAGACGGGATCGGATTACACGTATGAATGAGAGAGAGAGCGAGAATGTGAGACGGAGCGACCGCATCGCATGCATGTGAGATAGAGCGAGATATACATTTAACTTTAGACATACAACGACTAAAGCGGTTGGGTTTTTTGGGTGAAATCCCAAACAAACCTACGAACGTCTTCGAACATCTATTGAACGCTTTCGAACATCTATTGAACGCTTTCGAACGTCTCTTGAACGTCTGCGAACGTCTCACGAACGTCTCCGAACGTCTTCGAACGTCTCCCGGACGTCTCCAAACGTCTCACGAACGTCTCCGAACGTCTCCGAACGTCTCCCGAACGTCTCCTAAACGTCTCTGAACGTCTTCGAACGTCTCATGTACGTCTCATGAACGTCTCACGGACGTCTCTGAACGTCTCACGAACGTCTCCGAACGTCTCATGAACGTCTCCGAACGTCTCACGAACGTCTCCGAACGTCTCCGAACGTCTCATGAACGTCTCACGAACTTCTCCGAACGTCTCTCGAACGTCTCCGAACGTCTCTTGAACATCTCTTGAACATCTCTCGAACGTCTCCGAACGTCTCACGAACGTCTCTTGAACATCTCTTGAACGTCTCACGAACGTCTCCGAACGTCTCTTGAACGTCTCACGAACGTCTCCGAATGTTTCCGAACGTCTCACGAACGTCTCTTGAACATCTCTTGAACGTCTCACGAACGTCTCTCGAACGTCTCATGAACGACTCACGAACGTCTCTTGAACGTTCGAGAGCAATATTTTATACAAGTGTGTAATCTCAGAACAGATAATGTAACAAAGAATGGGGTGAGGAGAATAAAAAAAATCACATAATGTCACATTTCGTTTATTTGCATGAATCTTTATGATTCGTCCACCAATTAAACATTTTAAATACTGTGACGATCTTTTTACCCCACTTCTCAATCGATGCCAATTCCTCCCCTTACTCACTGCGTCGACCGAAAGGAAGTAACGGGCTAAGGCCCGATCCCGAGACTGGGCTCACGGCATCGTGTTGGGCGCCAGGGATGAAATACCGCCGGTCTACAACCGACTTGATCTTTTTTTTTTTTTTTTTTTTTTTTTTTTTTGCGACACCGCGAGTACAAGGGCCATGCAAACGCAGTAAGAGGGGTGGTGAGGACTGAGGGAGAAACGGCTAACTCAGCTCACCTGAGTGAGAGAATATGGTAGAGGGGCGCAGACGTGTGGAATGAAGAAAATTTCGGAACATAAGTAATAACCGGCGTTTATTTTAGTAGACCACACTTTACATGGCCTCACAGGCTCGCGCATGACAATCGTAAACGCGGAACGCAAAAATGACGCGGGACCAGTAATATAGTTGAGACGCAACGCCAGAAATCACGCGATAGCTCGCCGGGCGCGACATCGCCCAAATTAACCCAAAATAATTCGTTGGGTCCTTTAGACGGAAGGACAACCCTCGAAAGTGGCCAGTAGCCTCCTCAAACGCGTGGTCCTAGGATGGATAAAAAAAAAAAGATAGGTCTCTCCGACGAAGATATGGCACGCCCGATACTCGATATGAATCGGGACTTTTGTCGGTGCGGTCTGCGAACGAGGGCACTAACAGGCAGCGTCACCAGTGATGGCCGGAGGCCAGAGGTGACCAACGGGTGATAGAGACTACGAAAGATAACTGGGGAATGCTGAAGGTTACGGTCAGTAACCAAGGAATAAGGCCAATCACGAAGGGTAACCGGAAGATAACAATAATTACGAGAGGTAACCGGAAAATAATAATAATTACGAAGGTAACGGGAAAATAATAATAATTAGGCAAGGTGGCCGGAAAATCATAACAATTGCGAGGGATAACCGAAAAATAATAATGATTGCGAGAGATAAACGGAATTTAATAATAATTGCGAGAGATAACCGAAATGTAATAATAAGTACGAGAGATAAACGAAAAATAATAATTGTTGCGGGAGATAACCGAAAAGTAATAATAATTACGAGAGATAACCGCGAAATAATAAGAACTGCGCGGGATAAACGGGATATAATGATAATTGCGAAGGTAACCGAAAAATAATAGTAATTACGAGAAATAAACGGGATATAATAATAATTGCGAAGGTAACCGAAAAATAATAATAATTACGAGAAATACGCGGAATATAAGAATAATTGCGAAGGTAACCGAAAAATAATAATAATTACGAGAAATACACGGAATGTAAGAATAATTGCGAAGGTAACCGAAAAATAATAATAATTACGACAGATAACCGCGAAATAATAAGAACTGCGCGGGATAAACGGGATATAATGATAATTGCGAAGGTAACCGAAAAATAATAATAATTACGAGAGATACACGGAATGTAAGAGTAATTGCGAAGGTAACCGAAAAATAATAATAATTACGACAGATAACCGCGAAATAATAAGAACTGCGCGGGATAAACGGAATATAATGATAATTGCGAAGGTAACCGAAAAATAATAATAATTACGAGAAATACACGGAATGTAAGAATAATTGCGAAGGTAACCGAAAAATAATAATAATTACGACAGATAACCGCGAAATAATAAGAACTGCGCGGGATAAACGGGATATAATGATAATTACGAAGGTAACCGAAAAATAATAATAATTACGAGAAATACACGGAATGTAAGAATAATTGCGAAGGTAACCGAAAAATAATAATAATTACGACAGATAACCGCGAAATAATAAGAACTGCGCGGGATAAACGGGATATAATGATAATTACGAAGGTAACCGAAAAATAATAGTAATTACGAGAAATAAACGGGATATAATAATAATTACGAAGGTAACCGAAAAATAATAATAATTACGAGAAATACACGGAATGTAAGAATAATTGCGAAGGTAACCGAAAAATAATAATAATTACGACAGATAACCGCGAAATAATAAGAACTGCGAGAGATAACCGAAAAATAATAATAATTACGAAAGACACACAGGTATTATTCGAGCGCGAGATATTACCCCAGGGCCCTCGAAGTTCTCGCTACTTCGGTGGACCTACGATCGCTCGAAAAATCGATAAGGGTACGATCGACGCAAGAGACCACGCGTTAGAGAGAGACGGAGATATATAAACATCGGCTAGCCTTGGCGCGCTAGCGTACGTGATTGCGCTAACCGAACACATTATGAAATCGAACCACTCGACTATTAATTCGAGTGGCATAGGGCACTTAATATTCAAATGAGTTGCATAGAAAATAAATACGTATCAGATAATACAGGGATTATAATACGATAACGAACAGGGCTTAGACAAGGCAAAATTTGACCGAACTAGAGCGTAGGATTTTTACCTCCCGAGTACGTGATCCTTTAGGCGCGCCTCCAGGCGAACAAAAAAAGAAATTATGACGGGGACTGTTCCCCAAAACTCGCAAAACGACTCGGGAGTGAAAATCCCAGGCTTACCCAGAGATAGAGGATGGAGAATCGGGCTCACCGCTCTGAAGCTTCAGCCGGCACTCACTGACTCTAATTACTTCTTTCCAAAACTCGACTGGACGCGAGCTCGCCAAATTCCCGACTGCCGATTCCTCACCTCACATCCCGAGGCTTGGCGTTCCGCACCCCCTCGCCCCGCCGGAGCAAGGCTTGCCCTAGCGCGACAATGTCGTTGTCTCTCTCTCCTTTGTAATGGAATTCTTAGAATTCGCCGTCTCTTATCGCGACGGTGCCGAATTTCGAACTTCGGCAACCGTGCGATTGACGCGTATGGCCTTCGAGGTCGGCCGAGACCCGGCGCCACCCCGCCGATACCCGCGTGCGGATTTCCCCTCGCAGTATTTGGAGCCGGCACCGTGAACGCCTTCCTCCAGGACCCGGTGAGCGACGACGAACGCGGGGGAGGCCTCCCTCGCAAGGGCAGGGCGTCCCTCAAACCCCGCGGTGGGCCAACAGCTGACGCTAAACGCCAAAAAAAACATCACCCGCCGTCCGCCCCCGCCCACCGCGGTCCCATCACGGAGGCGCCGATTTTCACGGACCGCGACGTCCTCGATGCCGGCAGGAAGGTGCGGCTCCCAGGCCGCGTAGTCCGAGGGGCGGGAGACACGTTACGTTGGTCCTAAACCAGCGTCCCCTCGGGCATCCCTTGACCGCGAGCACCGATGGTCCGTGCTCGCCTGCTCCGATGAGGGAAAACCCGCGTGTACCCGCCTGGGTCAACGCGCGGAGCGGACAATGGCGCTCGCGCCTCCGACCTTCCCTGACGCCGATAATTTTGAAGAGGACCTCCTTATGGGCGCACCACCTTCACTTGAGAGGGCACGGGACGAAGTCACCTCGGGCTCTCGTGGCCTTCCTAAAGGCAATATTTTATTTAAAAGAAAGAAAAAAAAGAAAAAGGTATTTAATCTTTTGGTACCGCTAGCACGCCAAACAGGCACTGCCACCTCGAGCACAGTGTCCCCGGCCGAAGGCCCGCGTTACGCCGCAAATATAATTGGGATTCCCTTAAGGGGGATCCCTTCAATATTTTAATAACAAGCAAAAAAAATAGATAAAATTCGCTGCTCTCCGCCCTTTTCCTGGTCCCGAAGTGTGAGTCGGGAATCTGGCTGCCCGACGCGCCTCCAAAAGGATCGTAAATCCGACCCACTGCTCGAAATCACTCCGCTCGAAGTGACGGGACGAAAAAGTCACGTCACAAATCCCCCACCCCCAGATGCGGCCTACTCCCTCAGAGGTCGGACGGCGCACGTCGGAGGAGCCAGAGTCGGTAGTTTGCCGACCGTGGGGCTGTTTCTTTCGTACTTGGGTTGATCGGTGGTGACTTCGGTGGTGACGTCCTGGGTGACCCGAGCAGGGATCGGACGACGTTGTGGTACCAGCTGAAACACAGAAGCGAGCGAGACCCGATCTCCGGAGCCCAGTTATTCCCTCCATCCACGCATTCAGCGTTATGCCCCATCTCTGCGCAGAATCGGTCCAAAAAAAAAATCCAGAAAGAAGAGCAAGACCCAGTCTTCAACTAGGAATCTAATAAGCAGGTAAATTTTTGCCGAGCGTCTCAACTAGGGTGGCGAGGGATTAGAATGAAACAACGTGGATTTGAGAGAAAACTGTTGCCGGAATCCGGCACACGTCTGTTGTACCAAATTTATTCAGGTATCCGCACCGCGGAAAGACAAAAAAAAAGAAAATGAGACAAAAAAAAACGATTTAAGGCCCAAGAAAGAACGAGTGAGAGAAGGGAAAAAAAACAGCAAACTAGGGCAAGGGGAGCGGTAGATCGGCACTGCCCTCCTCCCCGTTACACCGGGCGTGAGGTACGATCGCGGTACCACTGCTCGCCGTGTCTCGGACACTCGCGGACCGTGACTCCAGGCCAACCACAACGCCAGCATACCCTCCGAGGCGACTTGGGGCATACCTGCCGGGTATGAGTGGGGTCCCCGCAGTTAAAGCAATGCCCGAGGCGCGGTCCGGGCAATATTGGGTTCGGCGCGGGCTTTCTGTGGCAGGGGCTCCGATCGCGCGGATGGAGCGCTGGACCTGTTGGTGCGGTGGAAGCTCCCTCCGGGTTACAAGCCCGCGAGGTAACGCCGACTTCGGCGCCCTCCCCTGGCCTAGGAGAGTCCGACGGAGGACGGGACTCGACCTGGGTTGGGCGGGGTTCCTCTTTTGACTCCCAGGGTTCCGTCTGCGTGCTCGCGTCTCGGACTCCTGGAGTGGCCTCCACTCCAACATCGACCCCTCGCGGGAGGTGCAGAGCCTCCAGGGTTTGTACCGCGGCCTCCACCGATGGCGGTATGTCTCGCACCTCTGCCGACGTAGCCCGACGCACGGGACTCTTTATCTCCTCGAGGATGGGGCACGTTTCGTTGGCCCGGTGCGTGAGGATGCGCACCTGTCGAGCGAGGTCGTCCAGGAACCCTGGCCGGAGATAGGCGACCGCTGCCAGTTCGCGAGCGTAGGGTCGTATGGCATCCCATACGACTCGAGGGTCCATATCCGGTTCATCCTGCAGGTCCCGGGCCAGCAGGAGCTCCTCGATGGCTGACGGCGTCGGGGATGGCAGGCCGTGCAATTCGTCCCTTCCGACGGGTAAGAACGAGCCATGGTTCTCCGGCATGGCGTCGATCGACGAGGTCGACGAAAAGGAGAGGTCGATGGTTGACGGGGGAGTGACCTCGTCGTAATCCGTGTCCACGTCCATGCGGTCAGGATGGACGATCTCTGCCGGACCTCTTTTCACCGACTTAGCGGAGCGGGGATCCATCTTAAGCTACCCGGGTCACTCTCCTCCTAACTTCTGTTAGGTCTTCCCTGCTCGTTACTAGGCTAGTTTATCGGTGGCCCGAAGGGTTCCGTCGAGGAGGAAAAAAAAATCAAACAAATTGTCTGGAAACAGAGTGGCAAGCAAAGAGTGGTATAACTAGCGTGTGATATATGGTTTAAGGTGCTGTATGTGTACTTTGCCGGTCCAAGTTCCGTTCGGATCGGCCAGTTCCACCACCAATGCCGATAACTTCCTGCGAACGATGAAAGGCCCGCTAAATTTTGGGGCTAGTTTGGCCGCAATGTGCTGGGTGGCTGAGGATAATTCGTGTGAACGCTTTAAAACTAACTCCCCGACTTGGAATTCGCACGCCCGACGGCGGAGGTTATAGTGGGCGGCTTGGCGTTGGTGGGCCTCTTCCAGCGAATGTCGAACTGACGCTTGGAGGGTTTGTAGGCGGCTCATTCTCTCGGCCCAACTCTGCGGGGTATTTCTCACGATTTCCGTTC
Source organism: Ophion ellenae (assembly GCA_963210295.1). Classification (NCBI taxonomy): domain Eukaryota; kingdom Metazoa; phylum Arthropoda; class Insecta; order Hymenoptera; family Ichneumonidae; genus Ophion; species Ophion ellenae. The sequence goes on along the minus strand of OY723390.1, from coordinate 5,469,382 downwards.
CCCTAGAAGGTAACACGACGGCGGACGGTGGGGGCTCCCGCCCCATATTGAGGAAGGCGGGGCTGGATTGAAGGGAGCTGTGATAGGAGGTATTATACGCGAACCCAAACTCGTGTAGGTGACGGTCCCACTCGCGATGGTCGTGCCCGAGGTAGGCGATAATCATGGTTTTAAGGGTTCGGTTGACCCGCTCGACCGGGTTGGACTGGGGGTGGTAGGGAGGTGTGATGTGGTGCCAGATACCCACCTGCTCGGTGAGCGTTCTAATGTCGCGATTGACGAACTCTGTACCGTTGTCGGTGAGTAGCACGCGAGGGGCTCCCCAACGGGAGACGACCGAATCGAAAAGGACTTCCGCAATCTTTTTACCGGTTGCTTTCCGGAGCGCGGCGCATTCGACCCATTTGGTGAATAGGTCTTGTATCACCAAGACATAGGCGAATCCCGATTTGCTAGTCGGCAGAGGTCCCACGATATCGGCCGCTACCGTATCCCAAGGTTGCTCGAGAATCCGTTTTCCCATCAAACCCGCCGGGGCGGTCTGGGCGACCTTACAACGTTGGCAGGTGTCGCACGCCCGCACGTATTGTACCACGCTCCGAAACATATTCGGCCAGTAGTAACGTAACCCTAACCTCCGGAAGGTTTTGTCAATGCCGAGGTGCCCTGCCATGGGGGCGTCATGGGAATCGATTAACGCTTGCTGGCGGTTTTCCCGCGGAAGTACGAGCTTCCACGCATCCAGGTCTCCGACCTCGAGCGCCGGAAGTTGGGAGGTCATATGATGATAGAGGCGACCGTCTTCCACTTTCCAATCGGGCTGTCGGGCAGGGTTTCGCTTCACCTCCCTGCACTTGTGGTCGTACCAGGGGTCGGAGCTTGGAATTGCAGGTAACACCAGGGCGCAGGTAACCTCCGGGATACGCGACAGCGCATCAGGTACGTGATGTAGAGCTCCCTTCCGGTGTACTATCTCATAATTATATTCCTGCATTTCAAGGGCCCAACGACCCAATCGCCCCGCGGGATTCTTGAGATTGTGCAACCAACGCAAGCTGGAATGGTCGGTGATAACCGTGAAATGATAGCCCTCGAGGTAGCAGCGGAATTTGCGAATGGCCCATATTACCGCGAGGCATTCCTGCTCCGTGGTGGTGTAGTTCTTTTCTGCGTCATTCAACGACCGGCTGGCATAGGCTATGACGTGCTCCACGTCCCCGATGGACTGGGTCAACACGGCCCCTAAACCGACGCCACTCGCGTCCGTTTGCAAGGTGAATGGACGCTCGAAGTCCGGGCAGATTAAGGTGGGGGGGGGGTGGTCAACCGGTGGCAGATGGCCTGGAAAGCCCTCTGTTGGACCGTTTCCCAAGCCCAGGGGCGGTTTTTCTTGAGGAGCTGAGTTAGGGCGCTGGCCGTGGTAGCAAAGCCGGGAATGAAACGGCGGTACCATGAAGCCATACCTAGGAATCGGCGCAGTTGCTTGACATTGCGAGGGACCGGAAAGTTGATTACGGGAGCGGTTTTTTTCCGGGTCGACCTGGAGACCCTGACGGTTAACCAGGAAGCCCAGATAGCGCACTTCCGCGCAGCAAAAATCGCTCTTCTCTGGATTGATGGTGAGGCCCGCTTGGCGGATACGACGGAGGACTTTCCGCAACCAGGTGAGGTGCTCCTCGAAGGTGGGGGTGACGATTATTATGTCATCCAGGTAGACGTAGACGTTTGGTTGCATTTCGGGACCGAGTAAGCGATCTAATAGTCGTTGGAACGTGGCCGGGGCGTTGGTTAGCCCGAACGGCATGCGGCGGAATTGAAAAAGGCCCATCCCGGGGACAGTGAAGGCCGTGATTTCTCGGCTCCCTCGTTCGAGGGGAACCTGAAAATACGCCTGGCTTAAATCGAGAGTGGTGATGTAATTGGCCCGACGTAGGCGGTCAAGAATGCTGTTCATAAGTGGGATCGGGTAAGCGTCTTTCTTGGTAACCTGGTTGACTTTTCGGAAGTCCAGGCAAAACCTTAACTTCCCGTTGGGCTTCTTTACCATAACAATGGGATTGGACCAGTCGCTGTGTGATGGCTCGATAATGCCGTCGGTGAGCATCTGCCGTACGGCCTCGTGTATGGCGGACTCGATGGCAGGAGAGACTGCGTAATAACGTTGTTTTATGGCAGGGTGTCCACCCACATCAATTCGATGTTCGGTCAGGGACGTTGCACCAGGTTTCTCGGGTGCTGTCGGAACTTCCTCCGCCACGACTTGCTCGAGGAGTCTCAACTGGTCCGTATTCAACTCCCGGAGTGCACAGCACAGGGAGTTGACTGGACCTACGCCCCGTTGAACTTCGAAGGTGTAACTCTGGGCCGGTCGGTATTTACTAAACCATCGGGCTTCCTCAAAATCAACCACCATTCGAGCCGCTGCCAGAAAATCCAGGCCTAGGATACAGGGGAGGACTAGCGCTGGCAGGAGGTACGCGGTAAAGGGGAAAGAGACGCCGTGGATAGAAATTTCGGGACTGACCGTCTCGTAGGCGACGGCCTTCTGGCCCCCGGCCATCTTCACTCCCCGGGGTCGGGTGGTCTGCCGCGGGACCTTCAGATCGTCCATCCATTGAATTGCCGTGGGCCCTAGGAAGGTCCGACTGGAACCAGAATCTACCAGAGCCCGTACAGGCCAACCCCGCACGGTAAAAGTCATGAAGAAGGCCGTGGCACTCTCTTCCGTCTGCAGGTGGCCACACCAAAGAGGTTCCGTCGTGTCAGTGGTCGGAAAATCCGTTTTCCTAAAGTTGTTGTAGGGGGCGGGCGTCTCGCGGATATCAAGCTGGGACCCCGCCCTTAGCGGTTTCCCGAACAGGTACAATTGGTGGTTTTGTATCCGGCCTTGCCACAACGGTAGCAGAAAGTACTGCGCGGCTCGGGGCAAGTGTTAAATCGGTGGCCGGCCTTGTGGCAATTCCAACACACGGTTGGTCCTCGCGCGGGGCCTCCTCGCGGAGCAAAGTCTCTCGTTTCCGCGGGGGTTCCGTTATCCCGGAATGGGTTTAAAGCGTGGAGGTTGGCCGATAGCTCTTTCATCGGCAGAGGATTCTCGGTAATCGCGGACGATTGCGGCGTCGCTCCACGGGGGTTGTTCGCCCTCCGGGGAGCTCGAGTCTGCTGCACCGAGTTCAGAGGGGATAGTCCGGTATGAGGCCGATTGGTTTCGTGTTCCGAAGAAGGACTACCCATGTCGCCTAGGGCTGAGTGCTCGTCGATCTCTTCCAGGGCGGTTTCAATAGCCGAGTAGAGATTTCGTCTAATCGGGGGCCGCGAAGAGGATGGTTGCTGGTTCCCTTTGTACGCTAACTCGGGACACAGCGATTGATCGGGAGAAGGAGGAGCCCGATATGAGCGCGCCAGTTGGTAGCTTTTTTCGATTCGAACCGCGATATGCTCCAGCGAATCGAAGTCGAACAAATCGTCCCGATGGATAGCGATTTGAAGCTTAGGTAGCATATTGCGGTGGGCATACTGGATTTGCTCCGCTTCGCCCCAACGGGGCTGAAGACGACCGAATAACCCGCGCAAGCATGTCAGGTAGTCGGCTACTGGCTCCTCATTGCCCTGGGTACGGCGCATGATTTCTTCTCGCAACGCGTACTGATAGTCCGGGTCCCCGAAACGTCGTTGGCAAGCCGACCGGAATTGCTCCCAGGTCGTCCAGCTCTCGCGATCGTTTCGGAACCACTGAAGGGCAATTCCCGTAAGAAAGAACGGGAGGCAGCGGATGAGGTCGTCGTCCGCTACCGGGATGATGGCTCTACCCTCGGCCACGCGCGTTAGAAATGTATCCACATCGTCGCCCCTCTTACCTGAGAACGAGATGTTCCATTTCCGCATGATGTGCAAGACTGACGACGCCGGGGCCTGACCGCGGTTCCCTTCCGAATGGCCTCTCGGGATAGGTCCCGAGGTGGGCCTTGGAGGTGGCTGTGACCAATGCTGCCTGTCTGCCTGTCCCGAAGGTGGGTATGGATCCCTAGCGAAGGATTGATCTGCTCCGATCAACGAAGGATCAGCGGGTTGGATCCCTGGTCTGCCAGGCGCCGCCGCCCTATGGGACCCCTCACCCTCCTCAGTCCGAGGCAAGGGGATGTATTGATGGGACCGCGAGGTGGCTAAACCGACCATTCCGGTTCGACCGTAGGGACCATACCCGGTACTTGCTCCGTCCGGATGGTACTGGCCAGTAAGCTGTCCGTCCCACGGCAACTCATGGGTCCCCAAACCGGAGTCCCACCCTAACGCTCCGGGCGGGGCCCTTGAGCCGCTCGCTAGGCCGGGCGGGACGCCGCCCGACGGCGCGGGGTTGTCCCCTGCGCTGGGGAAGCCGGCCGGGGGCACCGACAAAGCCGGTCCATTGGACTGATCAGGCGGACCACTCGCGGCGGTATCGTCCATGCTTCGAATCACTCGCGCACCAACTGTCAGATTTTAATTCGGGACGGTTCTATGGCGGCGTGGGGTCCGCGTCGAACGGGCCGAGTAATGCGGGCCGGCGGTTCGCGGGTGAGAGTAGAATCCCGCCAATACGTGCGGTCCCGAGTATTTTAACTAATTAAACTGGGGAACTGAAATTTCAATTAAGCCAGACAATTTAGGCAATTGCACTGGGACAGGAATTTGGGAGCCCCAATCCCAAGTGGATTTGGGGTGATATGCGAAGGACTCGAAGGGACGGGGCTTAGATGACGGAACGCCGTTCCCGGAGTACGAGCGTACTCCAAGGTAGAAATGGGTGAAAATACTCGGAAGTAGTTATAGGGAACCGAAGGTAAACGAATGTCCGAAGGTAAGTATAGGTAACGGGAGGTAACCGAATGTAAACGAATATGCGGACGATTTAGCGGAGTAGCAGGTAACCGAATGTCCGAAGGTAAGTATAGGTAACGGAAAGTAACTGAAAATACGAAGATACGAGAAGCTACGGTACTGGAGGGAATGCTGGGTCGCGACGCGATCTGGATTGCTTTAAGACTGGTCGTTAGCGCGGATCGTCGGAGACTGACTTCCCAGCCCTCACTCTCCTAGGTTCTGTCCCGGGGATCCTGAAGACGGCTACGAGTGGGGGAAAAGGACCTTGATCGGTGGTCTCGACCCGTGCTCAAAAAAAATTGTTGGGGATTTTGGTATTCCGATTCAAACTACCTCGTGAGCTATTCGAGGGCGAACTCGAAAGACGCTGAAAAACGGGTTGTTATTCTTACTGGATTTGACGAAGGAAGGTTCGCAACATGCGACTTGACACGAGGCCACATCGGCTGATCAAAACATTGTTTTTCCTCGCCGAGGCGATAATCCGCGCTGAATAGTAGGATTACGGTCAGGGACAATAGGTTCGGAATCGAGAGTCGCTAATCGTACGCACAAGAAATTCCTTGTTGTGGGTTTTTGCTACCAGCCTAAGCATGGATCCAAAAAAAAAGATTCCTCGACATTCATAACAATGGATTATCCGATAATCTGTTCCTTCCTATAACGGGGAAACAAAAGAACTCGCGCCAACTACGGCTTAAACTACTTTATAAACAGAGGTAATTTCTTCTAACCGAAGTCGAAGAAGAAACCAAAAAAAAAAACAAAGCCTCGATTCACCTAGGCAAGAAACGGCGACAACAACTCGTACGCCAAATTCCGACAAAGCCCTTCCTTGTCTAAGAACTAAAGGCTCCTTCAAAAGAAATAGCGAATTACGGGGATAAACACACGTTTGATAATCCGAGGAAAGTTCCAAAATTTTCATCACTCGGGCCCCACGTTGGGCGCCATTTTGTGACGATCTTTTTACCCCACTTCTCAATCGATGCCAATTCCTCCCCTTACTCACTGCGTCGACCGAAAGGAAGTAACGGGCTAAGGCCCGATCCCGAGACTGGGCTCACGGCATCGTGTTGGGCGCCAGGTATGAAATACCGCCGGTCTACAACCGACTTGATCTTTTTTTTTTTTTTTTTTTTTTTTTTTTTTTTTTTTTTTTTTTTTTGCGACACCGCGAGTACAAGGGCCATGCAAACGCAGTAAGAGGGGTGGTGAGGACTGAGGGAGAAACGGCTAACTCAGCTCACCTGAGTGAGAGAATATGGTAGAGGGGCGCAGACGTGTGGAATGAAGAAAATTTCGGAACATAAGTAATAACAGGCGTTAATTTTAGTAGACCACACTTTACATGGCCTCACAGGCTCGCGCATGACAATCGTAAACGCGGAACGCAAAAATGACGCGGGACCAGTAATATAGTTGAGACGCAACGCCAGAAATCACGCGATAGCTCGCCGGGCGCGACATAAACGACATAACATCGGCTAGCCTTGGCGCGCTAGCGTACGTGATTGCGCTAACCGAACACATTATGAAATCGAACCACTCGACTATTAATTCGAGTGGCATAGGGCACTTAATATTCAAATGAGTTGCATAGAAAATAAATACGTATCAGATAATACAGGGATTATAATACGATAACGAACAGGGCTTAGACAAGGCAAAATTTGACCGAACTAGAGCGTAGGATTTTTACCTCCCGAGTACGTGATCCTTTAGGCGCGCCTCCAGGCGAACAAAAAAAGAAATTATGACGGGGACTGTTCCCCAAAACTCGCAAAACGACTCGGGAGTGAAAATCCCAGGCTTACCCAGAGATAGAGGATGGAGAATCGGGCTCACCGCTCTGAAGCTTCAGCCGGCACTCACTGACTCTAATTACTTCTGTAATTAGATTAGACCCGACTGCCGATTCCTCACCTCACATCCCGAGGCTTGGCGTTCCGCACCCCCTCGCCCCGCCGGAGCAAGGCTTGCCCTAGCGCGACAATGTCGTTGTCTCTCTCTCCTTTGTAATGGAATTCTTAGAATTCGCCGTCTCTTATCGCGACGGTGCCGAATTTCGAACTTCGGCAACCGTGCGATTGACGCGTATGGCCTTCGAGGTCGGCCGAGACCCGGCGCCACCCCGCCGATACCCGCGTGCGGATTTCCCCTCGCAGTATTTGGAGCCGGCACCGTGAACGCCTTCCTCCAGGACCCGGTGAGCGACGACGAACGCGGGGGAGGCCTCCCTCGCAAGGGCAGGGCGTCCCTCAAACCCCGCGGTGGGCCCACAGCTGACGCTAAACGCCAAAAAAAAACATCACCCGCCGTCCGCCCCCGCCCACTGCGGTCCCATCACGGAGGCGCCGATTTTCACGGACCGCGACGTCCTCGATGCCGGCAGGAAGGTGCGGCTCCCAGGCCGCGTAGTCCGAGGGGCGGGAGACACGTTACGTTGGTCCTAAACCAGCGTCCCCTCGGGCATCCCTTGACCGCGAGCACCGATGGTCCGTGCTCGCCTGCTCCGATGAGGGAAAACCCGCGTGTACCCGCCTGGGTCAACGCGCGGAGCGGACAATGGCGCTCGCGCCTCCGACCTTCCCTGACGCCGATAATTTTGAAGAGGACCTCCTTATGGGCGCACCACCTTCACTTGAGAGGGCACGGGACGAAGTCACCTCGGGCTCTCGTGGCCTTCCTAAAGGCAATATTTTATTTAAAAGAAAGAAAAAAAAGAAAAAGGTATTTAATCTTTTGGTACCGCTAGCACGCCAAACAGGCACTGCCACCTCGAGCACAGTGTCCCCGGCCGAAGGCCCGCGTTACGCCGCAAATATAATTGGGATTCCCTTAAGGGGGATCCCTTCAATATTTTAATAACAAGCAAAACAAATAGATAAAATTCGCTGCTCTCCGCCCTTTTCCTGGTCCCGAAGTGTGAGTCGGGAATCTGGCTGCCCGACGCGCCTCCAAAAGGGTCGTAAATCCGACCCACTGCTCGAAATCACTCCGCTCGAAGTGACGGGACGAAAAAGTCACGTCACAATACATTTTGTAATGCACAATTTTTTCATGCTTTTCGCATCGTAGAGGATAGCTTACGCCTAATTTACTTAAGGTATCCTTATCGCCAAAGTTCACGTCCAACGTTTCAATAACTAGATCATTTTTCATATTTAATATATCAGCTAACCATTCTCGTTTTTCATGGCCGTCAACATATACGATAGGATACATATCGTCTTCCGTTGGGCCCACAACTGCAGCCGTTATTAAACCTTGAGCCATGCTATATGGAACGTTTCCATAGGCCCACTTTAGACCATGGTGATTCCGAATCAGCCATGACGCTTCGTATCTCTCAGATTTTGTGAGAATTCTCCATGGTATGATACTCGCGAAAATGTAATGAGAGAGTACACATCCCGCTCCAAGAATCGCTACTTCCTTCACGACAAAGTTTCTCCCAACAATGAACCCTTGTAGATCGACAAATGTAGGTACAGACATAACGAAGATGTATTGGCTCGATCAAGTCGATAGCAAGATCGATTGATGATTGACGTCAATATTTAAGAAACTCGTCTTTAAATTATTTATCCATTGAGCGGGGGTTAATTGCTGATCTATACAATTTTACGAACCATGTTTGTCAATGGACAATATTCAACAACGCGATCGTGCAAGATCAAACAATAGGCAGTAGTATTTGGTGGCAAATCTTCCTTACATTCAAACTCTATTCGCACGTCCACGGTAGCATTTTTCACAGACTTGTTCTGTGAAGGTGACTTGATCTGGCGCGAGCAATCGATAACCGTGAGAGGGCCGTTATATTGAAACTTTGCGATAGTGAGCAAAGAATTATCACTATTACAGCCGTAATGAGATTTACGAAATCGAGAGTTCATATTGAACAAAATGGAGAATCTGTTTTGTCAAAGTCCAAATTCAAATCATCGTAAGGATAGGATTCCGAGTTGAGATGAAGTTTACCATTGGCGAGTTTGCAGTCGTCGAATAATGTAATGTCCTTTGCCATGGAATTTTTTGTTGCCAGTCTGCAGCGCAAATATTACATATCTTGGTTTCTCTAGCTGGGAGGCAGCTTTTACAATCCATGAAGTGGATGCAGTGGATACTCGTATAGATCCCAAGAGCGAAAGCTCATATTCAAGTATCGCCCACTTCGCAATGTTCGAAGTAATGACAATTTAGTTATCTCGTTTAATATTACGTGAGGCATACGCCATTGTATCTTGAGCAATTCAACTTCTGCCTGTACTAATGGATGCTGACCGAATACGCAATTGTTATCATTGCGTGAACGTATCAGAATTAGCTCATGACGAGCATTGATAACAACGCGCTTGTAATCTTCGCAGAATCCTAGCAATATGTTGAGAGGTACACAAAAATTGAAGTATGTTTCCCCATTATTATGTGTTACATCCCGCGCAGCATTTTTCAAAGCATGACTCCTCTCAGGACTTGGAGCGATGTAGTTTTTAATCGTGGTTGTTATTCCAACGTTTCGATTGCGATCAGTCTCCACACCATCGAGCTCATAACGAACTTCATCGGGAGGGGGAAGCCGCTGTCGACGAGTATTTTGTGGGGGCGGGGGTCAGGTAGTGGTGAGTGAACGTTGAAAGCCCATAAATCTCCTAATTTATCATAGACATAAAAAAAGATTAGCATCGATGCAATGTTTTTCTTTCTACACTATTTAGCCTGTGTGAAAATAAAACTAACACACACGATGTGTACGTGTAATGGCCATATATGGGTAGGGAAATTTCGTTAGTTTTATGCGACACATGAAGGGGGCGGCTTTCCAAAGCCGTTTATTTATGTGATGCAGGGGTGGTGCGCTTGGTTTCGTTTCCGAAATCGTTAAAATGTTTGTATGCGTGTCCACTCCTGTCACGACTCTCGCCGACACCCGAGACAGATCCTGACAAGTCAGGAGTTCTTAGAAAAACTATAAACTTTAGAGATCTATCGTCAAAGGGTTTTTGACCCCAGATAGGCCACCGGAGCACAGCTGCACTCGGGAAAAAAAATGTTTCGATGTATCGAGGACTCGTTTTCATTTCGAAATATAACGTCGAGATGTTCAGATGTACGAGTATGTACGCAGTGCATCCGGCCAAGCACCTCCTGGACTTGACCAAAAACGAGCTCGAACAGGTTCCAAAGGTCTTGCTCCTAAAATATTGAGGGGCATATGTTGGCTTATTGTGGGATCGTTTGCCAGAACATCATCAGAACGATAGTGAAGTGATATCATATCTTCCATGCATGGAGCATTATAATACACCACAGATGAAAGATCACATCGATGGCCCCCCGCCTCAGCGTCGGGAATGTGAAAAATGCTGTGGAAATTCTCCACGTACGGGGTTCTTCAAACGTGTTTGAACCCGTTTTTGGGAGTGTGAAAAATGTCGGGGAAATTCTCCACGTACGAGGTTCTTCGAAAGTGTTTGAACCTGTTTTTCATGATTGGAAAAGTAGGGAGAAGTTTGAAAATTTAAGTGGGAGGGTTATGAGGGAGCTTATAATTTCGTAGTCCAAGCTCAGACTGCAGTATTCCATCGCGACATCAACATCTCTCCAAAAAGAACTTTGAAAGTGCGGGGAAAATGGATCTCTCAAGTATCAACAAAGTCAGCGTGATGGCGGAATTCCTTCCAACGAAGCAACTGTCAGAACTCCACGTTCACTCGGATCATCGAATCTCTGACATGAGGGCGGTACAAACCAAGTTTGGGAAACGCTACATCGCGGACATCGCGGATGAGTTCGCTGTCTTGTTACCAGCGCGACTTGTGAAGGCCTTCGATGAAGATTTGGAAATGTTCGACCACTGCGTCAAGCGGCACGTGATCATAATCTCTGGATGACATACGAAGGTGGAAAATACAACAGCATAAACTTTTTCTAAGTCTGAGCACGCACATAGTGGAAAAGACGAAATTCGTTGAAACAACATCGTCAACCGACTGTCCGCATCATCGAGAGTATGCTGCAACTGGCGCGTAATAGTCAACTCTACATGCAGTTGTAGAAAATACAACGGCGTCAAGTTCCATCGGCTTTGAGTATGGTGGCAAAGAGCAAATTCGTTGGTGCAGCATCGTTGAGTGGAACAGCCGTCTGGATCACAGGGGTCTCAACACCTTTTCCGACGTTTTAAGTGTTTGACTATGTAAAAATGTATTTAAAAAAAAACTGTGATATCGAAATGTATGAGAAGGAGAAATGCAAAGCAATTTTCGTCGTAGAGTAAATGAAGAATACAAGTGGTATATATTTTTATCGAAATGTTTTTTATTCGTTTAAAAAAAATCCTTCGCTCACACAACGCTTCGTATACACTCAACCAGCTTTTCAGCGATTTTACATTATCATGGGCGCTGTATTTCGTGTTGAAGGAATGATGGGGGCATTTGGAGTTTATGATTTTCGGAACCTTCTGCAGCTACAGACAGTCCAGAGTCTCCAAGTCAATGACGTTTGTCGCAGGATCCGTGAATCTTGATAGCCATGCGCATTTCTCGAATCCCTTCGCATAGATGGTAGGGGCTCCTTGCAAGATTTCTCGAATTGTCTTTCTGGCTGCCTCGTAAGGTATACCGCTGTGTTCCCATCGGTTTCCATGGAAATTGCGTTCCAGCCACTTGTTTGTCATTTTATACTTGGCCCGTAAAGAGTCCCATGCAAATGGTGCGTCGAAGGCGAGCGTCAGCGGTTCAGCATCCTTGTCGTGGAGTTTGATGATGGACATCTCCTTTAGGACAAATTTGTTGATGGGTCTCTTGAAGCCCTGTACATCGACGATATAAGCTCCATTTTGACTGACGTGGACGCGAATTATCGGCATGATTTTATACCAATTTTTTAACCCCACCGCTGATTGGATTGTACTCGACAATACAATCATGGACGATCATGCAGTATGCTGAAGTTTGTGGCGGAATATTATTTTTCAATTCGAACTCAAGGCGCACGTCAACAGGGCCGAACTTGAGAGAATCGTTTTGCTTTGAGCAGTCAATGATAACGACGGGGGTGGGGGGGGGCGGGCTTTTTCTAAAAATTCAATCCTGCTCAACCATGGTTCGGCCTCTTTGTTGTAATAGGTCCATTGAAAGTTTGCATACATCTCGTAGAGTAGAGCATATTGATTTTGATCAATGTTCAAATTAAAATTTCCATATGGATAACATTATGAGTTGAGGTAAAGTTTAACATCGCTCAGGTTACAATGATCAAAGTGGCTCGCATTTTGTTGTTTCTTATTTTTCCGTCCCATCTGCAGCGCGAGTATGACATAACGTGGCTTCTCCAGCTGATTCGACGTTTTCACAGACCACACGTGCTTAGAGGTGACAGGCAGCAATGGATATTCATACAGTTCCCATGTTCGGAAACTCATGGAGATTGGTGCGTCTTTGGCGAGAAACTTTAGCAGCTGAATTTTTCGCTGATTCGAGACTGTTACATACGGTACGAGCCATTCTATTTTATGCAATACGAGTTTGTAGTCTTCGGGCGCTGTTTGTACAATGGAATTGTCGTCGGTCTTAGATCTCGTGAGAATCAACTCGTGCTTGGCATTTACGACAATTCTCCGATAATCTTCGGCAAACCCGAGGAAAAATAAGAAACAACAAAATGCGAGCCACTTTGATCATTGTAACCTGAGCGATGTTAAACTTTACCTCAACTCATAATGTTATCCATATGGAAATTTTAATTTGAACATTGAGATGTATGCAAACTTTCAACGGACCTATTACAACAAAGAGGCCAAACCATGGTTGAGCAGGATTGAATTTTTAGAAAAAGCCCCTCACCCCCCTCGTTGTCATCGACTGCTCAAAGCAAAACGATTCTCTCAAGTTCGGTCCTGTTGACGTGCGCCTTGAGTTCGAATTGAAAAATAATATTCCGCCACAAACTTCAGCATACTGCATGATCATCCATGATTGTATTGTCGAGTACAATCCAATCAGCGGTGGGGTTAAAAAATTGGTATAAAATCATGCCGATAATTCGCGTCCACGTCAGTCAACATGGAGCTTATCGTCGATGTACAGGGCTTCAAGAGACCCATCAACAAATTTGTCCTAAAGGAGATGTCCATCATCAAACTCCACGACAAGGATGCTGAACCGCTGATGCTCGCCTTCGACGCACCATTTGCATGGGCCTCTTTACCGGCCAAGTATAAAATGATAAACAAGTGGCTGCAACGCAATTTCCATGGAATCCGATGGGAACACAGCGGTATACCTTACGAGGCAGCTAGAAAGACAATTCGAGAAATCTTGCAAGGAGCCCCTACCATCTATGCGAAGGGATTTGAGAAATGCGCATGGCTATCAAGATTCACGGATCCTGCGACAAACGTCATCGACTTGGAGACTCTGGACTGTCTGTAGCTGCAGAAGTTTCCGAAAATCACAAACTCCAAATGCCCCCATCATTCCTTCAACACGAAATACAGCGCCCATGATAATGTAAAATCGCTGAAAAGCTGGTTGACTGTATACGAAGCGTTGTGTGAGCGAAGGATTTTTTTTAAATGAATAAAAAACATTTCGATAAAAATATATACCACTTGTATTCTTTATTTACTCTACGACGAAAATTGCTTTGCATTTCTCCTTCTCATACATTTCGATATAACAGTTTTTTTTTAATACATTTTTACATAGTCAAACACTTAAAACGTCGGAAAAGGTGTTGAGACGCCTGTGATCCAGACGGCTGTTCCACTCAACGATGCTGCACCAACGAATTTGCTCTTTTCCACCAAAGCCGATGGAACTTGACGCCGTTGTATTTTCCACAACTGCATGTAGAGTTGACTATTACGCGCCAGTTGCAGCATACTGTCCATGATACGGACAGTCGGTTGACGATGGTGTTTCAACGAATTTCGTCTTTTCCACTATGTGCGTGCTCAGACTTAGAAAAAGTTTATGCTGTTGTATTTTCCACCTTCGTATGTCATCCAGAGATTATGATCACGTGCCGCTTGACGCAGTCGCTCGAACATTTCCAAATCTTCATCGAAGGCCTTCACAAGTCGCGCTGGTAACAAGACAGCGAACTCATCCGCGATGTCCGCGATGTAGCGTTTCCCAAACTTGGTTTGTACCGCCCTCATGTCAGACATTCGATGATCCGAGTGAACATGGAATTCTGACAGCTTCTTCGTTGGAAGGAATTCCGCCATCACGCTGACTTTGTTGATACTTGAGAGATCCATTTTCCCCGCACTTTCAAAGTTCTTTTTGGAGAGATGTTGATGTCGCGATGGAATACTGCAGTCTGAGCTTGGACTACGAAATTATAAGCTCCCTCATAACCCTCCCACTTAAATTTTCAAACTTCTCCCTACTTTTCCAATCATGAAAAACAGGTTCAAACACTTTCGAAGAACCTCGTACGTGGAGAATTTCCCTGACATTTTTCACACTCCCAAAAACGGGTTCAAACACGTTTGAAGAACCCCGTACGTGGAGAATTTTCACAGCATTTTTCACATTCCCGACGCTGAGGCGGGGGGCCATCGATGTGATCTTTCATCTGTGGTGTATTATAATGCTCCATGCATGGAAGATATGATATCACTTCACTATCGTTCCGATAATGTTCTGGCAAACGATCCCACAATAAGCCAACATATTCACCCCAATGTTTTAGGAGCAAGACCTTTGGAACCTGTTCGAGCTCGTTTTTGGTCAAGTCCAGGGGGTGCTTGGCCGAATGCACTGCTTACATACCCGCACATCTGAACATCTCGACGTTATATTTCGAAATGAAAACGAGTCCTCGATACATCGGAACATTTTTTTCCCGAGTGCAGCTGTGCTCCGGTGGCCCATCTGGGGTCAAAAACCCTTTGACGATAGATCTCTAAAGTTTATAGTTTTTCTAAGAACTCCTGACTTGTCAGGATCTGTCTCGGGTGTCGGCGAGAGTCATGACAGGAGTGGACACGCATACAAACATTTTAACGATTTCGGAAACGAAACCAAGCGCATCACACCTGCATCACATAAATAAACGGCTTTGAAAAGCCGTCCCCTTCATGTATCGCATAAAATTAACGAAATTTCCCTACCCATATATGGCCATTACACGTACACATCGTGTGTGTTAGTTTTATTTTCACACAGGCTCCATACTGTAGAAAGAAAAACATTGCATCGATGCTAATCTTTTTTTATGTCTATGATAAATTAGGAGATTTATGGGCTTTCAACGTTCACTCACCACTACCTGACCCCCGCCCCCACAAAATACTCATCGACAGCGGCTTCCCCCTCCCGATGAAGTTCGTTATGAGCTCGATGGTGTGGAGATTGATCGCAATCGAAACGTTGGAATAACAACCACGATTAAAAACTACATCTCTCTAAGTCCTGAGAGGAGTCATGCTTTGAAAAATGCTGCGTGGGATGTAACACATAATAATGGGGAAACATACTTTAATTTTTGTGTACCTCTCAACATATTGCAAGGATTCTGCGAAGATTACAAGCGCGTTGTTATCAATGCTCGTCATGAGCTAATTCTGATACGTTCACGCAATGATAACAATTGCGTATTCGGTCAGCATCCATTAGTACAGGCAGAAGTTAAATTGCTCAAGCTACAATGGCGTATGCCTCACGTAATATTAAACGAGATAACTAAATTGTCATTACTTCGAACATTGGAAAGTGGGCGATACTTGAATATGAGCTTTCGCTCTTGGGATCTATACGCGTATCCACTGCATCCACTTCATGGACTGTAAAAGCTGCCTCCCAGCTAGAGAAACCAAGATATGTAATTTTTGCGCTGCAGACTGGCAAAAAAAAGTTCTATGGCAACCCAGATAGACAGTCGTGATCATCACGCCGTGCATACAATTGACGAAGCAAATTTTACAGCATATTGGCTACATGTCATGATGCAAAGCCGTGAACTCATCTAGTATAGTGAATGTACAAAGCATTTTGATCTCAATATGTCGTTTACAAATGCATCGTACGTTTGAAGCACGTTGAACTCATATCGCTGTGCTCAAGTTTCCACAATTAATATCTGCAAATTTTACGTCATATGGAAGTTATCCAATGACTGTGTTGATGAATTCACTGGGTTAGCACTGGTAGTAGACATGCCATGCAAGCAATATGACGGCGATATGCATATTTGTCAGTTATACATTCGATGGGCGCAACATGACGGCGATATGGGTGTTTCTCAGTGATACATCCTATGACGGTGATATGCATGTTTCTAAGTGATACATTCGTTGAGCGCAATATGACGGCGATATGTATATTTTATCAGTGATACATCCCAGGAGCACAATATGATGGCGATATGCATGTTTCTCAGTAATACATTCCATGACGGCAATATGCATGTTTTCAGTGATACATTCGGTGAGCG
This sequence comes from Ophion ellenae, assembly GCA_963210295.1. Lineage (NCBI taxonomy): Eukaryota > Metazoa > Arthropoda > Insecta > Hymenoptera > Ichneumonidae > Ophion > Ophion ellenae. The sequence continues at coordinate 5,453,065 of OY723390.1, read as the reverse complement.
CAATATGACGGCGATATGCATATTTCTCAGTGCTACATCCCATGAGCGCAATATGACGGCGATATGCGTGTTTCTGTGATACATCCTATGACGGCAATATGCATATTTCTAGCAAGGAGAAGGCAGAGCCTGGATGTCGCAAATCGGGTTCTCCTTTCGCGTGGTGAAAGTTGAAGACCTCCGAATTAACGTCGCTTTTGATTTTTGTTCCAATAAGCCTTAGTTACTGAGATATCGCGATTTGAAAATTTGGGAGTTTCGTCTCGTGCCGAGAGTACGTTGAGCGTTGACACTTGAGACAAGAGCGGCCGTAGCTAATACGGTAAGACGACAGACCGGCACTCGGAAAGTTCACGGTTCGCGTCCCTATGCTTTTTTTTATTCCATTTTTTTTTCAATTTTATAATCTCTCATAAGACCTTACATGTGCAGGTAAATAAGAAAATTCGAAAATATGTATTGCTAGTTTCATTTATCCGATATATAAAAATAATTAATCCAATAATGAAGTCACAATTACAAAGCAAAATAATACGGTATAAAAAATAAATAATTAATCTAATTCACAGGAAAACATATTTGAAGATATATATCTTCAAATATGCTTTCCTGATAGAATTTGTAAGGTTAAATATAGTTGCCGTGGTATTACGTTCATTTTATGTTCGTGGTGTCGTAAACCTTTGTGCTTCCCTTGCTTTTACGATGGTTTCCACCCTCCAATTTGTCCACATACTGATCTGATAGAAGAAGAATCAGAATAATTACCTGCCGCGAAATTTGCAAGTGTGAATTAGATTAATTATTTATTTGTTATACCATATTATTTTGCTTTCTCATTGTGACGTAATTAATAGATTAATTATTGGTTATAGAATATTATTTTGCTTTGTAATTGTGACTTGATTATTGGATTAATTATTTGTTATACAATATTATTTTGCTATGTAATTGTGACTTCATTATTGGATTAATTATTTTAATATAATAGATTAATTAAACTAGTAATACATATTTTTGAATTGACTTCTTTACCTGCACATGCAAAGTCTTATGAGAGATTATAAAATAAAAATAAAAATTAAATTAAAAAAAAGCATGGGGACGCGAACCGTGAACTTTCAGAGTGCCAGTCCGTCGTCTTAGGGGCCGTCCATATATTACGTCATCGATTTTTGTTGATGTTTGCCCCCCCCCCCCCCCCCCCCGAAATCATCCTATCCTTCCTATGGTCATAATGTAATTATCGTTACCGTCATCCAATGCCTAGACCCCCCCCCCCGTATTTTAAAATGACGTAATTTATGGACGGCCCCTTACCGTATTAGCTACGGCCGCTCTTGTCTCAAGTGTCAACGCTCAACGTACTCTACGCGCGAGCCGGAACTCCCAAGTTTTCAAATCGCGATATCTCAGCAACTAAGGCCTATTGGAACAAAAATCAAAAACGACGTTAATTCGGAGGTTTTCAACTTTCACCACGCAAAAGGAGAACTCGATTCGCGACATCCAGGCTCTGCCTTCTCCTTGTAAGTGATACATTCGATGAGCGCAATATGACGGCGATATGTATATTCGTCAGTGATACATCCCATAAGTGCAATATGACGTCGATGTGCATCCAAATCCAGAATGATACAAATAGACAGACACAAAGAAAATTTGCACAAGTGTTAGAATGGCTAGGTAGGTAGCGCGCTTGGCTCTCGAATTAGAAGACGTGGTTCAAACCGTAGGTAGGTACAACATTTAACTAGGCAGAATACGTTTTTAATCCATTTATCATATAGGCAGGAACATCAATAGAGCGTATGGGGATAATAAAAATCCTACCAGATTTTTTTTATAAATATTTTTGGTTTTTTTTTATTTTCCACGCTATGACACTCATATGAGCTTCACATGAGCACAGCATAGTTACGTCACGCCATGCCGCTAATATGAGCTCCGCATGAGTACAGCATATTTACGTCACGCCATGCCGCTAATATGAGCTCCGTATGAGCACAGCATAGTTCCGTCACGCCATGCCGCTAATATGAGCTCCGTATGAGCACTGCAGTTTCTTCACGCCGTGACACCCATATGAGCCCCATATGCACTCACTTATTGTTAGATATTCGTGGGCCAAATTTGCTAGTCTGATGAATTCACTGCATGCATATTCGCGTGAGAACAACTTTGCTTCATTTGGATGTATTATTGTGAATCATCATATGATGCAAATATGACTTCAACGGGAGCACTCATAAGGGATACACAGCTGTGAGACTTTCTATGCCGCAGTGATGATGTACATATGATGCCAATATGAGGTACATCCGTCTATCTGGGAAAGGACATTACATTATTCGACGACTGCAAACTCGCCAATGGTAAACTTCATCTCAACTCAGAATCCTATCCTTACGATGATTTAAATTTGTACTTTAACAAAAACAGATTCGCCATTTTGTTCAATATGAGCTCTCGATTTCGTAAATCTCATTACGGCTGTAATAGTGATAATTCTTTGCTCACTATCGCAAAGTTTCAATATAACGGCCCTCTCACGGTTATCGATTGCTCGCGCCAGATCAAGTCACCTTCATAGAACAAGTCTGTGAAAAATGCTACCGTGGACGTGCGAATAGAGTTTGAATGTAAGGAAGATTTGCCACCAAATACCTATTGTTTGATCTTGCACGATGGCGTTGTTGAATATTGTCCATTGACAAACATGGTTCGTAAATTTGTATAGATCAGCAATTAACCCCCGCTCAATGAATAAATAATTTAAAGACGAGTTTCTTAAATATTGACGTCAATCATCAATTGATCTTGCTATCGACTTGATCGAGCCAATACATCTTCGTTATGTATGTACCTACATTTGTCGATCTACAAGGGTTCATTGTTGGGAGAAACTTTGTCGTGAAGGAAGTAACGATTCTGGGAGCGGGATGTGTCCTCTCTCATTACATTTTCGCGAGTATCATACCATGGAGACTTCTCACAAAATCTGAGAGATACGAAGCGTCATGGCTGATTCGGAATCACCATGGACTAAAGTGGGCCTATGGAAACGTTCCATATAGCATGGCTCAAGGTTTAATAACGGCTGCAGTTGTGGGCCCAACGGAAGACGATATGTATCCTATCGTATATGTTGACGGCCATGAAAAACGAGAATTGTTAGCTGATATATTAAATATGAAAAATGATCTAGTTATTGAAACGTTGGACGTCATGGCTGATTCGGAATCACCATGGTCTAAAGTGGGCCTATGGAAACGTTCCATATAGCATGGCTCAAGGTTCAATAACGGCTGCAGTTGTGGGCCCAACGGAAGACGATATGTATCCTATCGTATATGTTGACGGCCATGAAAAACGAGAATGGTTAGCTGATATATTAAATATGAAAAATGATCTAGTTATCGAAACGTTGGACGTGAACTTTGGCGATATGGATACCTTAAGTAAATTAATCGTAAGCTATCCTCTACGATGCGAAAAGCATGAAAAAATTGTGCATTACAAAATGTATTTAAAATGCTTAATTGGTGGACGAATCATAAAGATTCATGCAAATAAACGAAATGTGACATTATGTGATTTTTTTTATTCTCCTCACCCCATCCTTTGTTACATTATCTGTTCTGAGATTACACACTTGTATAAAATATTGCTCTCGAACGTTCAAGAGACGTTCGTGAGTCGTTCATGAGACGTTCGGAGACGTTCGAGAGACGTTCGTGAGACGTTCAAGAGATGTTCAAGAGACGTTCGTGAGACGTTCGGAAACCTTCGGAGACGTTCGTGAGATGTTCAAGAGACGTTCGGAGACGTTCGGAGACGTTCGTGAGACGTTCAAGAGACGTTCGTGAGACGTTCGTGAGACGTTCGGAAACCTTCGGAGACGTTCGTGAGATATTCAAGAGACGTTCGGAGACGTTCGGAGACGTTCGTGAGACGTTCAAGAGATGTTCAAGAGACGTTCGTGAGACGTTCGGAAACCTTCGGAGACGTTCGTGAGATGTTCAAGAGACGTTCGGAGACGTTCGGAGACGTTCGTGAGACGTTCAAGAGACGTTCGTGAGACGTTCGGAGACGTTCGAGAGACGTTCAAGAGATGTTCAAGAGACGTTCGTGAGACGTTCGAGACACGTTCTAAGACGTTCGGAGACGTTCATGAGACGTCCGAAGACGTTCATGAGACGTTCGAAGACGTTCATGAGACGTTCGAAGACGTTCATGAGACGTTCGGAGACGTCCGTGAGACGTTCATGAGACGTACATGAGACGTACATGAGACGTTCGAAGACGTTCGGAGACGTTCGTGAGACGGTCATGAGACGTTCGTGAGACGATCGGAGACGTTCATGAGACGTTCGAGAGACGTTTGTGAGAAGTTCGGAGACGTTCGTGAGACGTTCGGAGACGTTCGTGAGACGTTCGTGAGACGTTCGAGAGACGTTCAGAGACGTTCAAGAGACGTTCGGAGACGTTCGCGAGACGTTCGAGAGACGTTCGTGAGACGTTCGCAGACGTTCGATAGATGTTCGAAGACGTTCGTAGGTTTGTTTGGGATTTCACCCGAAAAACCCAACCGCTTTAGTCGTTGTATGTCTAGAGTTAAATGTATATCTCGCTCTATCTCACATGCATGCGATGCGGTCGCTCCGTCTCACATTCTCGCTCTCTCTCTCATGCATACGCGTAATCCGATCCCGTCTCTCAGCGACACGGGTCAACCAACTTGGCTCTCTGGCGAGAGTCGCTAAATAATAAAATCCGTGAAATTAACAATATAAGACAAAAATAAATTAACAATAAATTTTAAATATGTAAAGATCAATAATCCATGATCAATTACTCGATAATCAATATAAACCCCCCCTCCGCCAAACAAACCCAACTGCTTTAGTCGTTGAATGTCTGAAGTTAAATGTATATCTCGCTCTATCTCACATGCATGCGATGCGGTCGCTCCATCTCTCATTCTCGCTCTCTCTCATGCATACGTGTAATCCGATCGCTTCTCCCAGCGACACGGGTCAACCAACTTGGCTCTCTGGCGACAGTCGCTAAATAATAAAATCCATGAAGTAAACAATATAAGACAAAATAAATCAACAATAAATTTTAAATATATAAAGATCAATAATCGATGATCAATTAATCGATAATCGATATATACCCCCCTCCTCCGCTCCAACGATTTCCCCCTCCCCGCGTGACGTCATACCCCTCCCCGCGTGAACCCCCCGCCCCGCTCCCCCCTGAGATCCCTGAGTTAGAACTGTCACAGCTATACTACTGGGTTTGTATACAATAAATATGCAGTACTTGGCGATCAATTTATAAACGATCCTTCAAAAAATAAAATAAGTTCTCACTAATAAATAGATGAAAAACTAAAAAAATTGTACGAATTTATGTTGCGCGGATGATTAGCACAAGCGAAATACATTTTTTTGTAACTGATGCTTTTTGATCAATAAAATGTGTACGAACAATTTTTGAATCCTTACTTGATTTAGCTGATTATGGCGCTGAAGCTTCAACAAATTATTAGCACACTCTTTTATGTAACAGCTTCATCAGTCAAATATGATTGAGAATAAAATTTTCATTTGCAGCACGAAACATATTATCAGATCTGCCAGTGGCCCCAAACGATGCAGTTACTTCACCAGTATCAACGAACTCGCTCAAAATTGCCGTGTCCACAGGAACTGTGTCTTTAAAACCGCACGAAGATGTCGGCTACTCAGATTGCGCGAGTAATGAGTCTCTAGAGCGTGAGTAATGAAATAATATGCTTATCCATGTTTGAAAGTACTAGCTACACACCTGTCAAGTATAATTTATCATGTTTGTGTCTTGAAACTAGTTTCGGACGAACATGTGGGGAAAAGGATTGATCGATCTGGCAAACAAAGTGGTTCATGTGCAAAGTTTCCCGAGCAAGCATCCCTGAAGGCAACAAATGTTTCAAAACTGGTCAACGAGGGTTCCAACAGTGTGGATTCACAGAACCGTACTTTGCAAGGTAGAGCTGAATGGATAACCTACTGACCATTGACATTGACCATATATAATAAAAAATAAGTTACATCTTATTTTATTTTACATTAGTTATTTAATCGACATTAAATAACTGATAAATTGTGTCCGTCTCGTACATCAAGACTCGAATATAAAAAAAGGACAAGGATCAAGAGGCTCTCGGTACAAGCAATCTCAGTCACAATAACAAGCACTGTCCAACCGGTGGCTTGGCCCAAACACCTCAATAAACAATATCGGGTTGAACATTTTTCTCGAGCCGTACATCATCCTTCGAACTGCTTCAGAAAGCATTTTCAATTATTTTCATTGGCTCGCCTCACACTCCCCCATATACTATAGCGGTTTGTATTATAGCAGTAGCACCGAATTTTCTCTCTTTTTTCTGGCCTTTTACGGCCATTTCGCGTAACTATTAAAATTGATGAGAATTTATTATCTCGACGCAACGAGAGCCATTTTCACGCTTCCCTGCTGACGCGCCTATCCGTGTGCTTTCGGTTTACTCATACCTTTTTAACCTTTTTACCTCATACCTTTGTAACCTTTTTTTTATTACATGTTTTGTGTACTCTGCTCTAATACAGATAATCAGAGAGTAATTATTCGGATGATCGCATCGATGGAAATCCACTTACGAGATATTCTACGAAAACTCGATCGTGGAAACCAACCAGAAGCCTCAGGAGACACGAATCTCATTAAATCTGAACTGCCACTAAAATCAATCGTGGAGATAGAAAATTTCGAGCGAGGACTTAGTGAGAAACCAGAAATGCCAAAGCAATTCGTACGCTTATTCATACAATATCTCGACCGTTATAATAGATTTGTGTAGAAGATCATTAATATAATATGATTAATATTAAAGGATACGTTTGTACGAAAAATTGGAGGTCGTTCAGCACGTGAGGACATTCAAAGAATTTGCCGTCAAGTATTTAAAAATGCGTGCGCGCAGTTGTGTTCGTGGAAAGGACGAAAACAAAACTTTTGCATTGAAGATCTTCGTCTCATTACAACTATCAAAGGTGAGTAATTATACAGGGTGTCCCAGAAGTAACATACACCCTTCTAGCATCTGGTAGGAAGAAAATTCTGAGACGAAAAGTCCTCAGTCTTTTTTGAACAGACGCATAGATAATTAATTATGAATTCAAATAAATATCCAATCAGGTGCGCGCTACAGCGGAAAGGCAGCGCAGAGGGGAGGGATAGGGGAATGCGTTGTAATTGCGTTCGCCTGAAAATGTGTGCGGAGGGAAAATTCCGAAAGCATGTGTGCAAGTGTGTGTGTGCGTGTGTGTGTCCTAGTGTGAGTGTGTGTGCGTGCAAGTGTGTGCATACGTGTGTGTAATTGAGAGAGTGCGTGCGTGCGCGTGCTCGTGTGGGTGCCTGTGTGCACGTGTGTGCGTGTGTGTGTCCTAGTGTGAGTGTATGTGCGCACACGCACGTGTGTGCACTTGCACACATGCTTTCGAAATTTTCCCTTCGCACACATTTTCAGGTGCACGCAATTACAACGCATTCCCCTATCCCTCCCCTCTACGCTGCCTTTCCGCTGCAGCGGGCACCTGATTGGCTATTTATTTTAATTCATAATTATCTATGCGTTTGATAAAAAAATGACTAAGGACTTTTCGTCTCAGAATTTTTTTTCCTACCAGATGCTAGAAGGGCGTACGTTACTTCTAGGATACCCTGTATACTTTAAGAGGAGAGGTATAACCAGCAGGAACCTTAGTAAAACGATCTATACCTTAAATTCTCGCAAATTCGATAAAGACTGTTGTCGTATTATTCGTTTTCTGATTCACTGCTTTTAGTTAGATGTTGAAAGTTGTCACATGGCTACAACAATTGAGCAATCGGGATAATAACTCGGCAATCTCTAAGTTTACTAAGGACTTTTGTAGAGGAAAACAAATTTCGAATCGGTCAACCAAAGTGGAGCTGCGAGCACGTAAAATTTCGGTATTTTGAGGTTTCTGAACAATCCACAAAAAAAGCAAAAAAAATGCGCTAATTATATTTATAGAAATATTGAGCTTTCGGGAAAATTAATGGTACATTTACAGCTAAATCAATGTGTGTGATAAAATATACCTTGAGAGTTGAACAAAGTTCTTCGGGCATCTTTTCGAGTGACCCTTGATTTTTTATCTCAAGAAATCTGATACGCTGTTGCGATTTAAGCTCGCGCGTGAGCTAGTAGCATAATAGATAGATATTTTCTGAACATATACGTCAATCAAATTCTGACTCAGAATTTAATTTTTATCGATACGAAAACTTTCATTTTTATGTACATTTTTCCTTCAAGCATTTTAATGTTATCAATTTTTTATTTGCAGAAGCCATTATGGAGGGACATCCGACAACGAAGCAAATCGAGTTTGAAGAAACCGTCGCCGAATGGTTCCGGTTTGCAAAACAGCGGGGAAACCGAGAAGCTGAGCACCAAAGAAAAAAACAAGAGAGGAAGAATTGAAAACGACGAGGACAACTTATACTGTCGTGTTTTTAAAAATTAATATAAACCTACTAAGTATTAATACAGATAAGTTTATCGTGACCGTTGATGTAGTCCTAAAATAGCTCCGAAACCGATTTAATATACTGTTGCCGATTAGACTTAACAGTTTCCTATAATTCTCCAAGAGTTGTTACAAAGATGCATATTATTTATATAAATTTTTTATTTTCGTTCTAAAGTTTTATTTTTGTGAACTCGGGTTAATGTTAAAGACAAGGATTTTTTTTTCGTTCTAAAGTTTTGTTTTTGTGAACTCGGGTTGATGTTAAAGACAAAGAATTTTTTTCGTTCGTTTTTTTTTTCGTTCTAAAGTTTTGTTTTTGTGAACTCGGGTTGATGTTAAAGACAAGGAATTTTTTTTGTTCGTTTTTTTTTCGTTCTAGTTTTGTTTTTGTAAACTCGGGTTGATCTTAAAGACAGAAGGAAGTTTTTTTCGTTGGTTTTTTTCGATCTAAAGTTTTGTTTTTGTAAATTAGGGTTGATGTTAAGGTAGTACGAGCGCGCAATCTTGATTTCTGTAGATTTTGTTCAAGTTTTAACCAGACGTTGTTCATATCATTATGCATGTTTGAGTGAAATTTCAGAACAGTTGGCTATTTAGATTGGGAGATAATGGGTTTTAAAATTGCAACTTTTAACACGACAGGGTCTAAATTGAAATTTAGACTGAATAATTTTCCGTAAACAATATTTGTCCCCTATAATAAGAAGACATATGGCAACACCACAGAACAATATTGTTCAATATTTCGAGAAAAAAATATTTATCGGGTCCCTAACGTAAAAAATTTCGTCATAAAAAAATATTTGCATTATAAATATTAATGTTTTATATTGTTTATTTTATCTTCATTAACAAATAAAAGTGTTGGTTCATTTATAACTAATTAAAAACTTTGTTTGATTAAAAATTACTTCCAAATTAAAATTTGTGTTGTATAATTATTTTAAATATGCCGCGCAAACTCACGTCATTGGATACGTGGAACGATGCGGTGTTGCCATATGTCTTCTTATTATAGAGGACAAATATTTTTTACGGAAAATTATTCCGTCTAAATTTCAATGCAAACCCTGCAGTGTTAAAAGTTGCAACTTTAAAACCCGTTATCTCCCAATCTAAATAGTCGACTGTTCTGAAATTTCACTCAAACATGCATAATGATATGAACAATGTCTGGTTAAAACTTGAACAAAATCTATAGAAACCAAGATTGCGCGCTCGTACTACCTTAAAGACAAAAGAAAGTTGAGTCCTCCTAAGTTGAACGTAATGTATGCGTATGTCACATCACCTTAGCTCTGTTTCTAGATAAAACAATTGATACATCGATTATATTTTTCGTTACATTTTCAGTAATTAGGTGATTAGTACGATTAGTGCGATTATATCGTATAGTATCTAGTCGATCGGCAAAGTAAAAAACAATGTATAGTTCATCATAATTATTATAAAATAAAGAACTTTACTTTTCTATATATATATTACGTTGACTATTGATAATTTTTTATCCATTAAGAGACGCAATGGAAATATTTCAAATTACATTATGGCTTAATTATACTTTGAAATTTAGCAATATATTTCATAAAAAGACTTCAAAGGTATTCATGAAGCAATAAAATGTATAAAGTTGAATATAATCAACAACTAATCACATTTTTACGGTAATTACGAATATAGCTTGGTGGAAAATTATAATTGAACCATAGTGTAAAATGATTTGTATTTTCAGTTGTAGCGAACGTATCTCTTTGACGTAAACATAATGTTATGGTAATATAACAATTGAGAACACTGTAATGTTGCATTTATACCAAATGTATTATAATTCGTGTTACCATAATATTACAGTTATATGAGCTCTCATATAACCGTTCGTGTTAATACAACATTAAATTTACTTCAACTGTTACGTAAACATACATGTAAATGTAACAAAACATTTACATAAACTGTTATCTAACCATTGATGTACTTGTAATATAACATTCATATCAACCATTAAATAACTGTTCAAGTTAAAGTAATATTGCACTTATATCAGCTGATATCAGGTTCACTGTTATATTACATTTTGAAATTGCGGTTACGTAACTGTTGTGCTACTTAATATATTACAGTTACAGTACACGATGAACCAGTAACTTAACTGAAGTATAACGGTTACATAAGATGGTACATAACCAGTACTTATGAGTAGGAAATAAGAACTTACACGTAAGTTGCATGTAATATTCCAGTAATATAACGTGTTACTTTTGTTAACGTTACCGGTACATTTCAGTTACATAGCAGTTGCATTGTACAATAAACAAGTAACATAACAAAAATGTAACGGTTACAGAAAATATTACGTAACGAGTAATACTCATGAGTGGGAAATAGCAACTCACATGCAAGTTGCATGTACTATCCGTTTAATATTACTCGTTATTTTCAGTTACTTTGCCTTTACATTGCCGGTACAGAACTGTGTTTACTAGGTAATATTCGAGTAATATAACTTGTTACTGTTGGTAATGTTACCGTTACAGAACAGTTGCATTGTCCAACAAACAAGTAACATAACAAAAATGTAACGGTTACATAAAATATTACATAACGAGTAATACTCATGAGTGGGAAATAGCAACTTACATGTAAGTTGCATGTACTATCCGGTTAACATTACTCGTTATTTTCAGTTACTTTGCCGTTACGTTGCCGGTACAGAACTGTGTTTACTGGGTACTCTCGAACTCGCCGCCGCGATTTAGCGCCATTTACGAGGCACACCGAAAAAGGGAGCGTTGTGCATCTCCCTACTAATCTCTGTTTTCGGCGTGCCTTGGAAATGGCGCTAAATCGCGGCGGCGAGTTCGGGAATATGATTTTGTGTGCATCGCCTCTGTCGAGGTTGCAGATTCCCTTGTAGCCGCGCAAGTCGTGAGCACCGCTCAAGTCGATATCGCAGTCAGCGTGCACACGAATGGGTAGCTCGGCGGGGGAAAAGTCTCTGCCCCTCGCTCACTCGACAGGAGAACGGAGCGAGGTTTTCCGTCCGATCGAGCTCGACATAGGGTGGCCGTACTGCGGATTGGAATATGCATTAAATGAATTTCAAAGAGAAAAACATGTATCGAGAAAACTGTTTTCTCTCGGTTGGCGGTTTATGCCGAGAATGCGGGTTAAAAAAATTAACGACGAACCGCGTTGAAAAATAAAACGCCGCAACGACCGTGGAAGCTTCAAAAAGAAATCTTGAGCCTTTGCTGCGGTCGTTACGGCGTTTTTTTTTCAACAGTAAACATTATGAATAAGCGTGTATGATAAATGTTTGTCTATCCTCAATGAGCGTCGTGGCTGAGTTGAAAGTGTGACGGATTGACGATGCTTGCGGTCCAGGTTGATCCCTGGTTAATCGACTTTTTTAATCTATTTTTTTTCTTCATTTTATATTCAAAAAATGTCGAACTTACTCTCGCTTTAGCTATTCTCGCCTGTCCAGGCATTATTAATAATATTTAATTCATATATGGTTAATTAAAAAAAAAGACATTGGCTACCGGGGATCGAACCCGCATCGTCTGCACTCAGAGCCCGCACGCTGATATATGAACCGCGAGGCTCTTGTGACTGCAAACCTGCCTTACGTATACACACTTATCCAACCTTAAAAAAACATTTGTTGCACACCAATTACATGTAGTTTTTATGACCCCAAAGTATTATTGAAGACTAATGACAACGATTTTTCCAAATTCCTAGAGGAGGGTTATCCCTTAAAGAAAAGAAATTGATTTTTTGATCATTGTAAATGTATATCCCCTTTTATAGACTTTAAGGCGTCTGGTCACCTTGGCCGATCGAAAAATGGGTATATTTAAGAAAAAATAATAAACTCGAAAGTATGGGCCGGAATATTCTTATTTTTTTACACAGCGTCAGAAAGGGCTCTAAGAATAACGTTAATAAATTTCCGTTCAAAATATTAAAAAATGGCGCCATTATGCACATTGCCCCGGAGGCCCTCCGCATGATACGCGCGGTGGTTGTCCCAGTTGTGACCCGGTCATGTCACGTCTGCAAAAAAAATCAGCTCATCCGTCAGTAGTGTTGCTACAATGTAGCGTAGCGGTTTTTTTTCGACCATTAAAAACATTATGGTGAGCCGAAGAAAAAAATTCGTACTTTTCACCGAAATTATGGCTCACCATAATTTTTTTAATGGTCGGAGCGCCTCCGCGGCAATGTGCATAACGGCGCCATTTTTAAATATTTTGAACGGAAATTTATTAACGATATTCATAAAGCCCTTTCTGACGTTATGTAAAAAAATAAAAATATTCCGGCCCATACTTTCGAGTTCATTATTATTTTTTTTAATATGCCCATTTTTCGATCGGCCAAGGTGGCCAGACGCCTTTAAAAAATCTCGTACGTGTTAGCGAAAACCGGCAGAAAATTATGAAGCAACTCGTCCACTTCTTTGATGTTCGCTATTTCGGTATTTTGGACCATCGCTCGTTTACCTATCTGAGATCTATACTTTCGAAGTTTGTATCCTCGATATATATGTTTTTGTTATATATGGTATTACCCATATTAGATACTTACCGGGCTACCGGGGATCGAACCCGCATCGTCTGCACTCAGAGCCCGCACGCTGATATATGAACCGCGAGGCTCTTGTGACTGCAAACCTGCCTTACGTATACACACTTATCCAACCTTAAAAAAACATTTGTTGCACACCAATTGCATGTAGTTTTTATGACCCCAAAGTATTATTGAAGACTAATGACAACGATTTTTCCAAATTCCTAGAGGAGGGTTATCCCTTAAAGAAAAGAAATTGATTTTTTGATCATTGTAAATGTATATCCCCTTTTATAGACTTTAAGGCGTCTGGTCACCTTGGCCGATCGAAAAATGGGTATATTTAAGAAAAAATAATAAACTCGAAAGTATGGGCCGGAATATTCTTATTTTTTTACACAGCGTCAGAAAGGGCTCTAAGAATAACGTTAATAAATTTCCGTTCAAAATATTAAAAAATGGCGCCATTATGCACATTGCCCCGGAGGCCCTCCGCATGATACGCGCGGTGGTTGTCCCAGTTGTGACCCGGTCATGTCACGTCTGCAAAAAAAATCAGCTCATCCGTCAGTAGTGTTGCTACAATGTAGCGTAGCGGTTTTTTTTCGACCATTAAAAACATTATGGTGAGCCGAAGAAAAAAATTCGTACTTTTCACCGCAATTATGGCTCACCATAATTTTTTTAATGGTCGGAGCGCCTCCGCGGCAATGTGCATAACGGCGCCATTTTTAAATATTTTGAACGGAAATTTATTAACGATATTCATAAAGCCCTTTCTGACGTTATGTAAAAAAATAAAAATATTCCGGCCCATACTTTCGAATTCATTATTATTTTTTTTAATATGCCCATTTTTCGATCGGCCAAGGTGGCCAGACGCCTTTAAAAAATCTCGTACGTGTTAGCGAAAACCGGCAGAAAATTATGAAGCAACTCGTCCACTTCTTTGATGTTCGCTATTTCGGTATTTTGGACCATCGCTCGTTTACCTATCTGAGATCTATACTTTCGAAGTTTGTATCCTCGATATATATGTTTTTGTTATAGATGGTATTACCCATATTAGATACTTACGTCTCTCCATTTCGGAGATATGGATGTTCTAGATTGTTTGAATCTCTATTTGTATGACTCAAACTGCAGACAATATGAATACACGTTCTCGAATAAATGAGCTCTCGAATAAATAATCCTTTGGTGTAATAGTTATTCAATTTCGTCATCGGCCGGAGGATAAAATTTTGAATAATTTACAGTTCGTTACTTTGAGTTTATAATTCTGTCATTTCGAAATCTTTGTCGTTCTATATTTGGCCTTTCAAAGTTTTGACTCCCATCCCAATGTGAAATGTGTTGAAAAAAATTCCGAAACACACTTATCCAATGTGAAATGTGTTTTGAACAAAATGCCGATCGAGAAAGACTCAAAGTTCTCTTCGAGCCTTTCTCGATCGTTTCGGCACTTTTCTTCAACGATTTTTTTAATTAATTTCCTAAGGGGAAAAGTAAAAACTCATTTCCGTATTGGGGGAAACATTTATTTGTTTGTCATATTTTCCAATACTGTTTGCACCAAAATTTGGAACACCCGCTCGGTTTGAGCAACTTCAACAAGCGTCCGGCGGGGCGAACGACTGCTTGTTCGGTCGCGTCGACGATACCCGCGACGTCCTTGCTGCGACTGCTTCCCTCGTTCGTGCCCCTGTTCTTTCGATGGCCTGCCCTTCTCGCGCCCTTGGGCTCCCTCGGGTGGCTCTTGTCGCTGCGACTGCTGCTGACGACCACTTTTCTTTTTGTTGCGGCGTCAAAATGTCTTCTTTGTAACTGTACAAAATAAATAATAAAATGTAGAAATAAAATACATTACTAACACAAATTAAGGGATATTTTTTAAAATCCGAATTTTTGGCTGATTTTCAACACGGGATAACTCGGAAAAGAATGGTCGTACATAAAATAAAAAAAAGGAAATTATAGCTTCAAGTATCTAGTTTTGAGATCTGGACTGTAAAATGTTTTAGCGTGGGTGGTTTTCTTGTAATCATCCGAAAAGCAACAAAAAATTTTTTCCAAATTTTGGCTCGGCTTTAGAATGGTCTGTCGACTTAAAATATTTTTTTTCTTATCATACGACTATAAAAGCCTTTTACATAATTTAATCAGCTTTAATTTGACCTTTTAACGAGCTCCGTACGATGATTTGGCGCAGAGTAATCGTCGATCAAAGCAAAAAAGTCCATTTTAACTTTGACAATGAATTACTCGAGAACTAATGATCATACAGAAAATAAAAGGAGGGTTTTGGAAACTACAAAACATTCTCTATGACATGCAATTAGGGGCTGTTAATAAAACGTTTTTTTCGGAGTGATGATGTTGGCTGAAAAAGAGTTGAAAATTTGCCAATTTAAAGATATTTGGAAAATTCTGTATAACTTTGGATATAATGCATGAACGAAGGATATCGTCGGTAATGTTAATTAACCTCGAAGTGTCTCCAAAAAACCCTCAAAGTTGCAAAGTGCTGCGATTTTTTTTTCTTAGTGCCCCGAAGGTTCAAATTTATCGTTTCTGTCAAAAATCAACGTAACAAGCAATGTTTCTATTTTTAATTATTTTTTCATCCTCAAAATGTTTTTTTAGCAATAATGCGTAATTCATTTATTCAAAGATATCAATTACGAAGAAATTTTTTTTTAATTAAAAAAAATCAAATAAAAAAAATTCAAATTTTTAGGGTAGTTTTGAAAAAAAAACTTTTTTTGTGTTTGTTAAGAAAGTGTATTTCAACGATTGAAGCTGCAAAAAATTAAAATTTCGAGATTTGTGTGAAGAGAATCAGTCAACAGTAGGGGGTATATCAACAACAAAGGTGGTTAGACTGGTAAAAAAAAATCGACCAAATTTTTTTTGACAAGTGATCATCGTTAACACGTAAAAAAAATTAATATTTTTTTATTTGGAAAAAAAAATTTAATAAAAAAATGTAAAAAAAAAGATTTTTTTATTAAATTTTTTTTTCAAATGTAAAAAAAAAAATTATTTCAATTTTTTTTCACGTGTTAACGATAATCTCCTCTTGTCAAAAAAAATTTGGTCGATTTTTTTTACCAGTCTAACCACCTTTGTTGTTGATATACCCCCCTACTGTGGACTGATTCTCTTCACACATATCTTGAACTTTTAATTTTTTTGCAGCTTCAATCGTTGAAATACACTTTCTTAACAAACACAAAAAACAGTGTTTTCAAAACTACCGTAAAAATTTCAATTTTTTTTCGATTTTTTTTTCTCGGTAATTGTTGTCTTTGAATGAATAAATCCGCATTATTGCTAAAAAAAACATTTTGATGATGAAAAAATGAATAAAAACCGAAAAATTGCTTGTTACGGTGATTTTTGACAGAAACGATAAATTTAAGGCTTCGGAGCATTAAGAAAAAAAAATCGCAGCGCTTTGCAACTTTGAGGGTTTTTTGGGGACACTTCGAGGTTAAAACATTACCGACGATATCCTTCGTTCATGCATTATATCCAAAGTTATACAGAATTTTCCAAATATCCTTAAATTGGCAAATTTTCAACTTTTTTTCAGTCAACATCATCACTCCGAAAAAAAATGTTTTATCAACAGCCCCTAATTGCATCATAGAGAATATTTTGCAATTTCCAAAACCGTACTTTCATTTTCTGTACGATCATTAGTTCTCGAGTAATTGATTGTCAAAGTTGAAATGGACTTTTTTGCTTTGATCGATGATTACTCCGCGCCAAATCATCGTACGGAGCTCGTTAAAAAGTCAAATTGAAGCTGATTAAATTGTCTAAAAGACTTTTATAGTCGTATGATAAAAAAAATTCTTTGAAGTCGACTGACCATTTTAAAGACGAGCAAAAATTTGGAAAAAAAAATTCGTTGGTTTTCGGATGATTACAAGAAAACCGCCGACGCTAACAAATTTTACAGTCCAGATCTGAAAACTAGATACTTGAAGCTGTAATTTCCCTTTTTAAATTTTCTGTACGACCATTTTTCTCCGAGTTATCCCTTGTTGAAAATCAGCAGAAAATTTGAAATTTTCAAATATCCCTTAATTTGTGTGAGTATTGTATTTCATTTGTACATTTTATTATTTATTTTTTACAGTTACAAAGAAGAAATGTTAGCGTCGCAACAAAAAGAAAAGTGGTCTTCAGCAGCAGCCGCAGCGGCAAGAGGCACTCGAGGGAGCTTAAAGGCGCGAGAAGGGCAGGCAATCGAAAGAACAGCGGCAGGAGCGAAGGGTGCGGCTACAGCCGCAGGTATCGTCGACGCGACCGAACACGCCATGGAGGCTAGAGTGGGAGGAGGCCGATCTGTGCACTTCAAAATGGCTAAAAAAATGTGGTCAAAAAGGGATGGCGCCACTATCTCTAAGACCTCGAGAAGTAAGCTGAGTATCGATGTCGTGTAAGAGGGATGGAAGAGGATCGAATACGCATCCCAGCAAGCAGTGCAGCGAGGTCGCGCGCAAAAGTTATCCCCTCTCTAGTCTCTTACGCGCCCATCACACAATCATAGTAGCGCGTGTCCGTGAGCGAACGACGCTCGGACATCTTCGGAAAGAGCCGAGCGCGCCGAAGTTTCCCGACCGCGCCTTCGGCAGCTACACCAACACATGGACGCTGAGCTCGTTCATGTGCGGCCAAGCCGAAACGAAGGATTCGGGGGAAAAAGCAATCTGAGCACGACTCGCGCGTGACGTCACCCAACGGACGCGCGAGGCTTTTAGATGATTTCAATGCTTATTTAGCTCTTGATTCTCTGCGTTATCAATGTATACAACAAAATGTATCGCGCACCCTGATCGCTTATTTTTTTAGTTTATACGTTAATTTAAATATAATTATGAATCCAAATTACAACTTATTTATCTTCTAAAAAATTGTTTACGCTTTACTCACACCCGTCCTTATGCCAAATAAATTATAATTAATAAAAGTTAGAGGAAATATATTTATATTCGTATTATTATATTAATTCTCATACTTTCATCAAGCGATAAAGCATTATCCCCAAAAACAAGCCAATCAACCATCCGGCCGTGAATCGTCAGTACCAGAAAGTGCATATTCTACAAGCGATGGGATGGTCCCGTTGATAGCGTTCCTGGCTTCGGTCCACAGGGGCGCAGGATCGATCCCCGCGCTCAGTGGTTTTTTTTAAATTATTATTACTATTAAATCTTGTTTGATTAGTTATTTTCATTAGTTATCATTATTATTTTAATTAGTTATCTTTTAATGCCGAAAAATGTATCGCGCACTCCGACCGCTTATTTGATTAGTTTGCAGGTTAATTTAAATGTAATAATAAATGTAAATTACAAGTTATTTATCTTCTAAAAAATTGTTTGCGCTTTACTCACACCCATCCCTATGCCAAATAAATTGTAATTCATAAAATTAAGCGGAAATATATTTATATTCGTATTATTATATTCATTCTCGTAAGTTACGATTCGCGGCCGGATGGATGATTGGCTTGTTTTTGGGGATAATGCTTTATCGCTTGATGATAGTATATGAGAGAATCAAGAGCTAAATAAGCATTGAAATCATCTAAAAGCCTCGCGCGTTCCGTCGGGTGACGTCACGCGCGTGTCGTGCTCAGATTGCTTTTTCCCTCGAAGCCTTCGTTTCGGCTTGGTCGCACATGAACGTGCTCAGCGTCCATGGATTGGTGTAGCTGCCGAAGGCGCGGTCGGGAAACTTCGGCGCGCTCGGCTCTTTCCGAAGATGTCCGAGCGTCGCTCCCTCACGGACACGCGCTACTATGATTGTGTGATGGGCGCGTGAGAGGCTAGAGAGGGGGTAACTTTTGCGCGCGATCTGGCTATATATCATTTTGCATCTCTCTCGCACGCAGCCTACTTCTCAAGTATCATGCTGCCTTATGCACAGCTCACTTCTCATTATTTGCTTGTTCCGTCTCTGTCATACGCAGCTCACTTCTCGAGGTCTTAGCAATAGTGGCGCCATCCCTGTTTGACCACATTTTTGTAGCCACTTTTTTCAAGTCTCTCCATAAGAGATCGGACTCCTTCCACTCTAGCCTCCCTGGAACACGCAGTCGTTCGCCCTGCCGGACGCATGTTGAAGTTGCTCAAAACGAGCGGGCGTTCCAAATTTTGGTGCAAACAGTATTGAAAAATATGACAAAAAAATTAATGTTTCCCCCAATACGTAAATGAGTTTTTACTTTTCCCCTTAGAAAATTAATTTTAAAAATTGTTTAAGAAAAGTGCCGAAACGATCGAGAAAGGCTCGAAGAGAACGTTGAGTCTTTCTCGATCGGCATTTTTTGCAAAACACATTTCACATTGGAAAAGTGTGTTTCGGCATTTTTTACAGCACATTTCACATTGAGATGGGGGTCAAAACTTTGAAAGGCCAAATATGGAACGACAAAGATTTCGTAATGACAGAATTATAAACTCAATGTAACGAACTGTAAATTATTCAAAATGTTATCCTTCGACCGATGACGAAATTGAATAACTATTACACCAAAGGATTATTTATTCGAGTGCTCATTTATTCGAGAACGTGTATTCAGATTGTCTGCAGTTTGAGCCATACAAATACAGATTCAAACAATCTAGAACATCCATATCTCCGAAATGCAAAGACGTGAGAATCTAATATTGGTAATACCATCTATAGCAAAAAGACATATATATCGAGGATACAAACTTCGAAAGTGTAGATCTGAGATAGGCAAACAGCGATGGTCCAAAATAGCGAACATCAAAGAAGTGGACGAGTTGGTTCATCATTTTCTGCCGGTTTTCGCTAACACGAACGAGATTCTTTTAAGGGGTCTGGCCACCTTGCCCGATCGACAAATGGGTATATTAAAAAAAAATAGTTAAGTCGAAAGTATGGGCCGGAATATTTTTATTTTTTTACATAACGTCAGAAAGGGCTTTAAGAAAGGGCTTTAAGAATTTCATTCCGCAGTACGGCCACACATATGTCGAACTCGATCGGACGCAAAACCTCGCTCCGTTCGCCTGTCCAGTGAGCGGGGGGTAGAGACTTTTCCCCCACCGAGCTACCCATTCGTGTGCACGCTGACTGCGATATCGACTTGAGCAGTGCTCACGACGCGCACGGCTACAAGGGAATCTGCAACCTCGACAGAGGCGATGCACACCAAATCATATTCCCGAACTCGCCGCCGCGATTTAACGCCATTTCCGAGGCACGCCGAAAATGGGAGCGCTGTACATCTTCCTACTAATCCCTGCCGAAAAGGGGAGCGTTGTGCATCTCCCTACTAATCTCTGCGTTTATTGCTGGGTTATTGCAGCATTGCGACAGAAAATTTCGAATGCGTTATTTCGGCAAGCTGACATTGGAGGTACGCTGAGACGCTCCATTGCCAGTAGAAACGAGGCACGTAATCGCGGCATTGAGACGGAAAATTTGGAATACGCTATTCAGCAAGGTGAGGGCACATTGGCGGCATGCTGTAACGTTCCGTTGCCGGCATATTTAGAACACGCCGCAACGCTTCTTCGTCGGCATAAACGAGGCCTGCTATTACGGTGTTGTGACCGGCTAAATGGAGTTCTGCATTACCGGAAGCTGGACAGGTGGGAATACAAAGAGGGCAAAGTAAATCATTTGATTGAATACAATCGCACACACGTACCGGTTTGTGTGTGCAACGCCCGCGTATGACTAAGGGCTACGCGTCATGCCCGTAATTATTTTTTTCCGAAAGTACGAGGCTGGGATTCGAACCCGCAACTCTACGATGGGCTGGTTTAGAAGGCAAGCACGCTAACCACTCCACCATCCAACTGGTTCAACTTATATAACTAATTTTATGATCATGACATTTGTCGTAGCGAATCTGCCTATGGTTATAACCATGTACCTTGTTTTTTGCCGGCAATAGAACGTCACAGCGTGTCGCTAATGTGCCCTAACCTTGCCGGAATAACGTATTCCAAATTTTCCGTCTCAATGCGGCGATAAGTTGCCTCGTTTTTACCGGCAACGGTGTATCACAGCGTGGTGCATTTACGGCTGAAGCGCGATATAAAGATGACATCACTCCAAATCTGGAGCTTGCCTCATTAGTACCGTTGTTGCAACAAGTAATTGATGCGTACATTTGCTGCAAACGTGCCGTCTTGACATCACACATTTATTTTGCCAAACCACGCACTGTGCCGCAAATTTTCAGCTTAATGCGGAAGCAAAAAACAGCATATTGGTGTCATGATGTGCCGCCGTATGCTGTCCTCTTCCCGCTATAATGCTGACATGTGCATTTTCACAGCACGTTTTTCTATAGGGGTGGTTTGTCAATTTACACAATTTTTTCTTCTTCAAATTTCATATAGTTCGGCATTGTTTCTGCCTCATGCGCAACCTAATATAATAAGACAACCGCATATGATAAAATATACGAGCCATGTTCTTTGCATGGGAAAGTAAAGTTATAAGTCGCTAAAACGTTTATTCCACTCGACTGATCACACTATGTGGTAACTATACACGCGGAATCACAGATCACGCAGGTTAAGTTCTCACTATCAAAACAACATCCCTCGATAGAAGTGCCACCAATGACAGCTTCAATACGCGAGTCACCCCTATCATTGAAATTCGATTGAGGTGCAAGACCTGTATGTAAGACAGTGGTTTCGACGGGTAAAGTACAAGTTAGCAGTCAGTTGTGCGAGACGTGCGGGAAAGACCGACCCACAGCAGCACCACGCATGCGTCGGCTATATCAGGGGACGCGAGTCTAGGCACCTCGCCAATCGCGGCCGTTGATAAAATTGTTAAGGTAGTTCTGTAGTTTTGGTAAAATCTTAGGAATTGGCTGAAATCTAAGTATGGTGTAGATATGACCTTCATGGACTGATGCCTAAAAATTCAATTCGATTCACCGTTTAGTTCACGAGATAATTGCAATTGAAAATGGGTATTTTTGTACGTGCTCCCTATACCTTACACGTAAACCGATAGGAGTTTGCTCGCATTTCTCGATATAGGTTCTAAACGGATCTTAGGATTTCATTATAAAAACACACGTGTACGCAGTACTAATGTGGGATTGATTAAAAAAAAATCACCAACTTTGACCGTTTAGTTTCGGAGATATCGACTTATGAAAAGTGGTAATTTTATCCCACACCGAACTTGGGTCCAACCATCTGTAACGAAATGGCAACAGTGTACACTGCAGCCAGCTGATCGGCGCGTGGTCAGGGAACTCGAAGCGTGTTCGTATTCCCGAGTTTTAGTAATTCTGAGGCGGATGCGAAATAAATTGATTTTGCAAACAAATTTAATTTGTTCAATTTATGCATGCATTTATTCGTGTTATATATATTTATATATAAGTGTGTGTGTAAATATAACTTAGCTTATTGCAGAGCACTCGTCGGAGGAAATATTTAAAATAGAATTCATTCCCATTCGGGTTTTCTTAACTGCTTTCCTCAAAAAAATGTTTTTGTTACAGCGAATACAATTTAAACGGCGAATTTTTGTTGCTGATCGTTGAGGTTATAGTTATTCTCATCGCGTTTAGCCGCATTTGCTTAGCACATGGCTGCCACAGCTTTTAGTCTTTTAGCAAGCTCCTTTTCTCTTGTAAACTTTCCTTTGTATCCCATTTGGGTTGACATTTTCACGCTTTTTTTATTTATATAAAATATTTCGCGAAAAACCCCCTATAGGAAAACGTGCTGTGAAAATTCCATTGTCAGCATGATAGCGGGAAGAGGACAGCATACGGCGGCACATCATGACACCAATACGCTGTCTTTTGCTTCCGCATTAAGGCAGTAGTCTGCGTGAGAAGCCGAAAAAAAAGCGTTTTTTCAGCAATTTTTTTGAAAGGGAAGGAAATGATTGCGGTAAATGAAAATTTGAGACGATAGTGTATTATATTCAAGCTTTAAAAAACAATTTTTATTATTAAAAAATATTGAAATTTTTCCAAGTTGTAACGATTTTTCTGGGGCGCCTGGAGTCTGCACTTGTAAATCGGTGCCGGTGATGGAGGTCGTGCGATGCATCTGAAACAGTCGAACCAAATTTTTTTTTTAGTTTTTATAAGTTCCTTTTCTATATGAACTAAAAAAATACCGAATAAATGATGAAATTCCAAATTTTTTCGAAGTTTGAAAAAAAATTAACTTTTTTGAAAAAAAAAATTCACTTTAAGTTGCACAACAAGTAATTTAAATAGGAGTTTTGTCCAACTTTTTTAGTTCAAATAGAAGATAATTTAATACTGAAGCTAGATCACTTTGATTTTTTTCGATCGGACATATATTGTTTTTGCTATCGCCGGCACCGTTTTCTAAAACTTGTGAAAATGAAGACTCGAGAAAACGGGCTTTAAAGTTTTCGGTCCAAAAAAATATAAATTTTTGGATACTTACACTAATTAGATGTTAATCAGCTATCCCTGGACCATACAATAATCCTTCCTCTTCTTCAAATCGATTTTTTGAAGCCTGTAAAGCAGACTACTGCCTTAAGCTGCAAATTTGCGCCACAGTGCATGGTTTGGCGAAATAAATGTGTGATGTCAAGACCGCAAGTTTACAGCAAATATACGCAACAATCACTTGTTGCAACAACGGCACTGATGAGGCAAGCTCCAAATTTGGAGTGATGTCATCTTTATATCGCGTTTCAGTCATAAATGCACCACGCTGTGATGCACCGTTGCCGGTAAAAACGAGGCAACTTATCGCCGCATTGAGACGAAAAATTTGGAATACGTTATTCCGGCAAGGTTAGGGCACATTGGCGGCACGCTGTGACGTTCTATTGCCGGCAAAAAACAAGGTAGATGGTTATAACCATAGGCAGATTCGCTACGACAAATGTCATGATCATAAAATTAGTTATATAAGTTGAACCAGTTGGATGGTCGAGTGGTTAGCTGCTTGTCTTCTAAACCAGCCCATCGTAAAGTTGTGGGTTCGAATCCCAGCCTCGTACTTTCGGAAAAAAATAATTACGCGCATGACGCGTAGTCCTCAGTCATACGCGGGCATTGCACATACGAACCGGTACGTATGTGCGATTGTATTCAATAAAATGATTTACTTTGCTCTCTTTTTATTCCCACCTGTCCAGCTACCGGTAATGCAGAACTCCATGTAGCCAGTCACAACACCGCAATAGCGGGCCTCGTTTATGCCGACGAAGAAGCGTTACGTCGTGTTCTAAATATGCCGGCAACGGAACGTTACAGCGTACCTCCAATGTGCCCTCAGCTTGCCGAAATAACGCATTCCAAATTTTCTGTCGCAATGCTGCAATAACCCAGCAATAAACGTGCTCTAAATGTACCGCCAATATTCTGTATGTTCGTAATGCAATATTAACACCAGCATTCTCGCGAGGGTGCGCAATGCTGTGCTGCTAGAACATTGCTCAATGCGGCGGCAAAGGATGCCATTTTTCCGTCACAACTTGCTCTCGCTTGGCGTGGTGTTGCCAATGTGTTGTCGCCGAATGTCTTACTGGGTAGCAAAATACGTCCTATACGCTTAAGAAATTGCGGCATATTTAAGGTATGAATAATTATTAACTATGATATATTTCGTACGAAACGTGGATGGACGATATATGTGTGTTGATACCGTATTAGTATTAAATAATAGTAATAATACTTTTTTTTAAGCCGGGGGTTAAAATGCAGATTACGCACCGTAAGAGAGTCCAAATGATCCTCTCGTGTGTCGGACTCCCACACATGTGATCTCGTATGTCGGAATGGTGATATACCGACTAAACAATCCCCCTCCATTGTCTACCCGCCGGGTGGCAACACGTTACTATAACCTCACCCACGCGGGTCCTATCGATCGTCCGTCTCGTTTTGTTTGTTAGTCCTACCGCCTACCCCAATTACGTATCCGTCCCCTCATTCGTACTCCAGACATACATCATCTTTCTTACATCTCAGCACTGTCCCGATGAAAGTGGCAACGGCTGTCCATTGGTCTTCGTCTCGTAACATCAGCCCGACTATGTTGTCAGGCGTGATGTGTCCGGTTCTCTGTTCCAGTTGTTGTCTCCATGTCGTCCATCTGTCGCACGCAAAAAACGTGTGTTCTGCGTCGTCCCGTATGTGTCCGCAGTATTTACAGTTCGGCGTCCGTACTTGTTTCATGTTATGTAGATAACCTCGAAAGTATCCGTGGCCCGTTAGAAACTGGGTCAGGTAAAAATTCACCTCCCCCGCTCCCTATTCGGTCCACAGTCTTAGGTCGGTTATCAGTCGTCGTGTCCATCGTCCACTCGTCTCAGCCGTCCAGCGTGCGTGCCAGTCCGTCATGGTCTTTTCTCTTTCGCGCTTTGCCGCGTCAGGCCTTTCAGTCCTTTCGTCGCGTTCGTAAATCGGAGACGGTCCTGTAGGCGCACGCTATCCTTAGTGCCCCCTGTCTTTGTACATACGTCATAGTCTTCCTGTATTTCTTTATGGCCAGCGCGTCCGCCCAGACCTCTGCGCTATACAGGAGGATCGAATGGGCCGTCGTATTGACGGTCTCGGTCCGTGCGTATTGGCCATCAGGCGGCTGAGCGAAGTGACCTTCACCGCCGCCCTCTCGGCCGTCCGTTTTATGTGTGGCCAGAAGGTCAGCTTTGTATCCAGGGTCACCCCCAGATACTTGGCCTCCCCTCTGGTTTCCGTGCGTACTGTTCCGGCTCTCATCGGAATGAGGGTCGGAATTCGTCGTCTCGTGAGCATGAGAAGCTCCGTCTTGTCCAGTGCAAGAGTCAGTCCGTGCTCCGTCATCCATCGGTCTACGCGCCTCATAACTTGATTGAGTGTCAGCTGGGCCAGATCCGCGCTGCGCTCCATAATCACCGCCGCCACGTCATCGGCGTAAGCGACGAGCGATGCGGTTTGCGGCATCTCCAGCCTCAGCAGGCTATCGTACGTCACGTTCCAAAGGTCCGGTCCCAGGATTGATCCCTGCGCTACACCCGCGGTGATCCGTCTAGTCTCCGGTCCGTCCGCCGTCTCGTACGTTATCCGTCTGTCGTTGAGATAATCCCTCGATACCCGGAGAAAGTAGGGAGGAACCCGGAGAGCGCCTTCCAGCGCCCCCAAGATATCCACCCACCTAGCCGAGTTGAAGGCGTTTCTCACATCTAAAGTCACCAGTAACACTAAGGGCTTTGCCGCGGGACAGGCCTCGTCCGTCCTCCTGACGGTGTCGATGACCTCGCGGATTGCCCCTATCGTCGAACGTCCCTTGCGGAAGCCGTGCTGGTTCACGGACAAACCCCCAGCCGCTCTTATCGCGTCAGTTAGTCGCGGTCTCAGTAAAAGTTCGAAAACTTTACCCGTTGTGTCCAGTAAACTGAGCGGTCTGTAGGAAGACGGCATGTACGGCTCTCCCTTTCCTTTGCTAAGGAGAACCAGTCTGGCCATCTTCCAGCGCGTGCTGGATGTCCCTGTCCTTAGGCATTCGTTGTACATCCCCAGGAGGATCCCAGGCCTCAGGCGAGCCATCAGTCGCAGGACCTCCCGGGTATGCCATCCGGTTCCGGTACTTTCCTCGCCTTCAGAGAGGTCGTAGCTTTGATAAGCTCCTCCTCGGTGAAAACGGGGACGTCTAGTCTGTCGTCGGTGTGCGCCGGCTCCTCCCTCACCGGGTGAGTCGGGAAGAGACCGTCGACGATCTGTCCCATGGTCGTTGCGTCATGGAGTTCCGGCGGGCCTCGAACCCCCAGTCTCTGAGTCACAATTTTATATCCCAGACCCCAGGGGTCTCGGTCCACCTCCTCGCAAAGCTGTCTCCAGCATCGCTTTTTGCTCAGTTTTATGGCGTTCGTCAGCGTCTTCCGTGCGGTCTTCTACTCTGTCGTAAGAGCGGCCGCGTTCGGCCTGTCCCCCTCCCGAGCCCGGTACATCCGCCGTTTGGCCCGAATGCAGCCTCTCCGCAGTTCGGCGATGTCCTCTGTCCACCAGTACGTCGCTCGTCTGTCGCGTTCGGTGCTCTTGCGTGGCATTGACGCCTTGCAGAGCCGTCTCGTCAGTTTCAGTGTTTCGTCCACGAGTCGTTCAGTCCTCGTGTGTCCAGTCAGTTCGTCAGACACGCTCACTGAGGGAGCGGCTGCTTCCAGCAACGCCCTCGAGAACCTGTCACCGTCCAATTTCTGTATGTTCCACCGCGGTGCACGCACCAATCCATTAATAGTAATAATACTACCAACAATAATCATAATGATAATAATTATAACCATAACATGAGGGGAATAAAATGGATCAGCAAACTGCACGAAACGTGAGTTTCAATTGTGGGTTCTACTTGGCGCGTGAAACATATTATCTGTAATCAATCATGTAAACGACGATCGAAATAGCAATAACAATTTTAAAAACCACTCACCTGAACACCCGCAACAATGTCCAAAATATTGCGAGACGATAAATCGTGACTCTGCTTCGTTGTGTTCCCCCGCTTCTCATAATAAACGAGGTCCTCCCGCTTATTTCCATCCCCACCATCACCACCGCCACGGGCTAGGTTCAAAGTCGCAGGAGCAGAGGAATAGTTCACGGTACTACGAGCGCGTGGCAATATCTCGAGTTCTACAACCACTTCATTCTTGCGTTGTCTGCGCAACAGTTCGGACCTTTCCGCCCTCATCGCACGAAAATTATCCCGCGATTCATCGCACACGCCAATGCTACTGGGTCTGTCTCGCGGAGTGGCCGAATCCGGCAAAAAATTCCGATCCACCCTCGTTTTACCTTCATTGTCATTGGCTGTGAAACTATTATAGAGCCCAATGCTGCGTCGCGCGATACTCTCGTTCAATGCGAGACGCACACCGAACAACTGTGTTATCGTGTCAGAGCATTGTTTTAGAATGTCGAGACTATCACGATCGACGCGGATGCGCGAAACCTCGCCCATCTCGTTGACATTGGAATTTTGGCGCCGTATACACTATGACGCGCTGAATTTTAACTCTTTCCCTCCCCGCTTCGTACAATTATCAACGGAATGACGTTATCTTCGAGCGTGCTTCTTTTATATTATTCTCGTCTCTCGGATAACCCGGGTTACTCGAAGCACGACATTACCAAACTACCAATCACTTACATAGCGTGTTATGTGTGCGAGCTTTAGCGCTTTCGCGCGGCAGAGAGAACAAAAGCCAAGCTCGAGCTTACTCGCTTACTCTTCCTTTCACCCTCCTCTTGCGTCACTTGCTCGATTCGCATCTGACAGCGAACAATAGGGCGAAATAACCGCTGATCGTTGATTGACATTTCAAATGTCCATCACCCAGGGTTCGAAGCGAAACTTTTTTCTTTTATAATTGCGTGCGATATTCGAACGCTTAGAAAATCCGACGCACTGGATAGCGCCTGCCGTAAATCGACTCGGTAAAACACATGTTAGTCAAGTTGGAATTTCATTGTTTGATCTTCGGGAAATTTGTATTAGTGTTACGACAGCGGCGAGCAGCAATTAAAAATTGCCGCGCGCTAGTGGCGCTGAAGTCGCGAGGAAGAGGCGACCAATAGAGGCGGGCCACGTGAAGAAGATGCGCCGACGAATTCGCGCATCGCGTGACCGAGCACGTGGCGAATAGCGTGTGAGGAAGACGACTGGGGGAAGCCAGAAGGACTGGGGGCAAAAAAAGAAAGGGGCTCGAGACACCGGTTCGAGTCGAGTCAGGAGGAGTAGCGAAACAGAGTCGAGCGAAGACGGTTGCGTGCGAGAATAAAGTGGCGAGAACTGTGTGATCCCAAAAACGTGAAAACTGTACAGCCTGTGTGGTGAAAAAAAAGAAAGGACTGTGTGTCCAAGCGAGGACTGTGTGGTCCAAAAAGTGGACAGAGTGGATTGAGGCCTGCGTGGCCGGACAAACTAACTTTGCGCGTGTTGCGAGTACACGCAAAGAAACCGAGAGACTAATAGTTAATTATCGCGTGTGATCCAAACTAACTTAATTACCGTTGTTTTGTATTCGGGTTATAACTAGTCAAATTACCGTTTGTGTTCCTTTTGTACATCGAGGCTAGCTCCGAAACAGGAAGCCTTCATACTATTGCCAGTTTAACGACAATATATATATAGGCGTATCAGCCAAATTAGCGTTCAAATAAAGCGGTCTCGAGAGTAGGAAATTATTTACCCCTCCCCTCCTCGACAAAAGTGTGCCGAGCCCTGCGTGAAGCAAAGGTAATTAAAGAAAGAGGGAAAAGAATATTTAACATTAGGTTGAATCATTGGAAGAACTAAGTAGGTATGCCAAATTTCTGCGAAAAAATTAGATATATGCATCGTGATTTGCGACATTCGATGACAAAAGCACTTCGACACGATAAAGAACGCACACAATTCGCATTGTGTGTACACGGCCGTTGACGATTTCCGTCTTCTACGCGACGATATAGCCCGCGTTGACGAGCGAACCGGCTCAAGGATTCGTTCATCAGAGACACGTGATTCGATTGAAATGAATAGAGGGAAAAGAAAAGAAAATCGCTGAAGCGTTGATGCGTGGCATGAGGGTCGAGCGTTCCACCAATGGTTGTTGAAGTTTACCCTTTTCAATCGTACCCCGATAGACAAACCAGAGATTAGTAGCAGAGATTAGTAGGGAGATGCGCAACGCTCCCCTTTTCGGCGTACTTCGTAAATGGCGCTAAATCGCGGCGGCGAGTTCGGGAATATGATTTCGTGATCATCGCCTCTGTCGAAGTTGCAGATTCCCTTGTAGCCGCGCGAGTCCGTGATCACCGCTCAAGTCGGTATCGCAGTCAGCGAGAACACGAGTGGGTAGCTCGGAGGGGGAAAAGTCTCTGCCCCTCGCCAATCGCGCTCGCTCGACAGGCGAACGGAGCGAGGTTTTCCGTCCGATCGAGCTCGACATATATGTCTGGCCGTACTGCGGATTGGAATATGCATTAAATGAATTTCAAAGTGAAAAACATGTATCGAGATCATTGTTTTCTCTCGGTTGCCCGTTTATGCTGAAAATGCGGGTTAAAAAAATTAACGACGAACCGCGTTGAAAAATAAAACGCCGAAACGACCGTGGAAGGTTCAAAAAGAAATCTTGAGCCTTTGCCGCGATCGTTTCGACATTTTTTTTCAACAGTAAACATTATGGATAAGGGTATATCATAAATGTTTCTCTACCTGCAATGAGCGTTGTGGCTGAGTTGGCACCGCGGCGTATTGACGATGCTTACGCTCCGGGTTCAATCCCCGGTGAATCATTCATTTTATATTCAGAAAATTTCGAACTTACTCTCGCTTTAGCTATTCTCGCTTTA
Source organism: Ophion ellenae (assembly GCA_963210295.1). Taxonomy (NCBI): domain Eukaryota; kingdom Metazoa; phylum Arthropoda; class Insecta; order Hymenoptera; family Ichneumonidae; genus Ophion; species Ophion ellenae. Next base: position 5,422,546 of record OY723390.1, on the reverse strand, counting down.
GCTATTCTCGCCTGTTCAGGCATTATTTATGATATTTAATTCGTATTTGCTTAATAAAAAAAAACAAGACATTGCTACCGGGGATCAGTGCAGCCAGATCGCGCGTAAAAGTTACCCCCTCTCTAGTCTCTAATGCGCCCATCACACAATCATAGTAGCGCGTGTCCGTGAGCGAGCGACGCTTGGACAACTTCGGAAAGAGCCGAGCACGATCGAAGTTTTCCAACCGCGCCTTCGGCAGCTACACCAATCCATTAACGCTGAGCACGTTCATGTGCGGCCAAGCCGAAACGAAGGCTTCGAAGGAAAAAGCAATCTGAGCACGACGGTCGACGTCACGCGCGAGGCTTTTAGATGATTTCAATGCTTATTTAGCTCTTGATTCTCTGCGTTATTAATGTATACAAAAAAATGTATCGCGCACTCTGATCGCTTATTTTTTTAGTTTATACGTTAATTTAAATATAATAATAAATCTAAATTACAACTTATTTATCTTATATAAAATTGTTTACGCTTTACTCACACCCGTCCTTATGCCAAATAAATTATTATTCATAAAAGTAAGCGGAAATATATTTATATTCGTATTATTATGTTAATTCTCGTACTTTCATCAAGCGATAAAGCATTATCCCCAAAAACAAACCAATCACCCACTCGGCCGCGAATCGTAAGTACCAGAAAGTGCACATACTCTACAAGCGATGAGATGGTCCCGTTGGTAGTGTTCTTGACTTCGGTCCGCAGGGGCCCGTGGTGCAAATTTTTCTCCAAATTTTTCATAATTTCTCATATTTTAGTCATATTTGAGATTTTCGGAGAAAAAATGATTTAAAACAGATTCAAGATCTGGTCTATTTCCCAAAAACACATTTATTTCACTGAAAATTCATGATTTCTCATTTTTTTTCCGGAAATTTCTCTTTTTCCTATGACCTGAGTGAACGGCTGCGGAGATAAGTTAAAGATGAAAAAAATGAGATTTTCGTAAAAAAAACTGATTATTATTTTTTTTTCCGGAAATTTTCCTTTTTCTTATTAGCTGAGTGAACGGCTGCGAAGATATTCGGAGAAAATTTAAAGATGAAAAAAAAGAGATTTTCGTAAAAAAAACTTGTCCTTATTTTTTTTCGGAACTTTTTCTTTTTCCTATCAATAGTGAACTCAAGTGAAAGGCTGCGGAGATATTCGGAGAAAAGTTATAGATGAAAAAAAAATGAGATTTTCGTAAAAAAAACTTATTACATTTTTTTATCCCTCATAATTCTGAGAAATAATGAATTTCCGACATTTTTGCAAACATTATTTTCCTTAAGGGGTAACACCACTGTAACGGCCTGCCACGAAGCATTTTAGACAAATAATACTTGGGGTAATTATTAAGCATATATGGAAGTATATTGCAAAAAAAATGTACGGGAAAATATTACAAAATGGCGACACTGCAGCAAATTCTTCCGAGGCATGTTGAACTTAAGGTGCTCTGCGGCACGTAGATCACTTGTGCCAATTTTAATTTGGACAAAATAATTTTTTTTATTAAATCTAGATGAGTGTAGCTAGTGAAACACGTAAGGGTAAGTAATTTTGAGTAATTGCGGCGTATTTGACTAAAAATGTTCATTTAGACTTAATAAAAACAAATTCTTTTTTTTTTTATTAAAATTGCCACAGTTATGCTGCGTGCCGCAGAGGTTCGACATGCTTCGGAAGAATTGCTGCAGTGTCGCCATTTTGTAATATTTTCGGATAAAAATTTCTAGCAATATACTGAACGCGGTCCTCTAGTTTCTCGGCTGTTTTTTTACGGCTTTTTCAATAATTTTTTACGGGCAAAGCATCGAAATAATCAATCTCATTGTTTCTGCATAATCTTTATTAACATTTAAATAAGCTTTACAAATTTTTTGAAGTCAAAATATATAATAAAATAAAGGTTATAGTGGCCGACAGGAAGACATCAAGTAAAAGAGGTGCTTGACGGTGACCAAGATTGCGGCTGTTCTGCTTATCTGAAATCAAAAAAGCAAACGGCATTTTAATCTTCATATTTAAGACTAGCGATTGAACTAGAGTGAATTCTAAATTACAAAAATTGACTTTTTTATACACTTTTGAAAATGCCATTCTATTTTTTACTCATTTTTTCTTAAGTTTTTCGCTCGTACAAAAAAAACTATCGAAGCAATCATGATAATCCTAGTTCAATCGCTGGCTTATAATATATTAAAGATGCTGTATAAATTTGAACAAGATCGGTGCAGTAGTTTCTGAAACATCGTGGTCACCGTTTCGAAAAATGGTGTTTCGAGAAAAACGCGTTTGAAAGTTCGCGCATGTGATTTATACTAAAAATTTCATCTCACCGTCAATCTGCTATGCCTGGACCATACAATAGGGCTTCCTCTTCATCTTGGAAGTCACGCAGAGCTGCTCCGTCTTCCCTTTTCGCGATTCGGGCCTGTTTTACAACATCACTCGTGCGTCTTTCTGAACGGTCGATCCGAGAGCTATCACGCTGTTGAACATATCCTTTAGCTTGTGGGCCGATTTTCACTCCCATGGTTTCCAAGGTCTCCAGGATAGATTTGAATCCTTCGTTGAAGATTATGACAGCGAGAAAGGCGATTTCAACCACTTTAGGCCCAGAATGGAGGTGCTTTAGAGCAAAAGTCCAGATTAACGAATTGAGCGACTCGTTATTATTTTGAGTTTCCGCTCCCAGGCATCTGCTTAACAATTCTTCTTTGGATAAATCCTCATAAATTGGCTTTATAACTTTTTGAACTGCTTCAGAAAAAGGCGGTTAATTGTGTTTGAATTGCTCAGCCTCTCCGAGAAGCTCATACCTGCTCGGTTCCAGGGCCGTAACTTGTGAACCACTTCGAATATCGAAAAATCCTGTGGCACACATTTTCTACACATGTTCTTGATGTGATTTATGAGAAAAAAAATCGATTTTTTTGACCCGAGAAACTAGAGGACTGCCTTAAGTATATGTGTAGATGTACTAGGGCGGTTCGAACGCTGGGATCTCTGGGGCGAGCGACGCGGCGGGGTCCAGCGGGGGGAAGCCAAGTGCCTGGTGGCGGGGGGCGGTCCAGCGCGGGGACGTGACGTCATGGGTCTCTGTGGAGGGGGTAGCCATGTGGTCCGAAGAGCGACTGTCGGGAGGGGGAAGCCGCTGTCGACGAGTGTTTTGTGGGGGCGGGGGTCAGGTAGTGGTGAGTGAACGTTGAAAACCCATAAATCTCCTAATTTATTATAGACATAAAAAAGATTAGCATCGATGCAGTGTTTTTCTTTCTACACTATTTAGTCCGTATGAAAATAAAACTCACACACACACGATATGTGCATGTAATGGCCATATATGGGTAGGAAAATTTCGTTAATTTGAAGCGATACATGAAGGGGACGGCTTTTCAAAGCTGTTTATTTATGTGATGCAGGTGTGATGCGCTTGGTTTCGTTTCCGAAATCTTTAAAATGTTTGTATGCGTGTCCACTCCTGTCACGCAAGGTCTTCGTTCCCATTCCGAAAGATCATGTTAAGATGTCGCATGTAAGTCCGCCGAATCTCGCTGACTCTTGACACAGGTCTTAACAAGTCAGGGTTGAAGCTTTTTTTTACATTCACAGCCACTCACGATGGGAATTTCTTTTATAGCTCGAATATTCAAAACACAGATGAAAACAACGTATTTTTTGGACAAACTATCAACTTTAGGGATCTATCGTCTTTAGCCTCGATGGACCACTTGAGCAAAGCTGCAGGACCCCATGAAATAAATCTTTTCCCTCGATGCATCCCAACTTGTTATTTTTGTCTCGTTTCCCTCGGTCAATATATGCCAGCGCGTTATCGGAAAATCTGCAGGGGTCTGCTGTCCAGAAAAGGGGTACTCCATGGTCGAGGTGAAATCTAGCCAGACCCATCAAGCATTGATTTTTATGATCTTCACACTTTTTCGGATTACCATGTATGCACAACTTGGCTCCAAAACATAGATGAATACGACGTATTTTCGTGGGAAAAAAAAGATTAACTTGAAGGGTCTATCGTCGAAAGCCTTTGAGGCCAATGGACCACTTGATCACAGCTTCAGGATCCATAAAATACATATTTCAACCCGATGCATCCCGACTTGTTTTCTGTGTCGTTTCTTCCTCAGACAATCTTTACCAACACGATATCGGAAAAAAGTCCGGTTTTTCCCCCGAGATATAGGGAAAGCCGAAATTTTTCTTCTGAACGAGGAGCCATTTTTTTTATTATCTGCTGCGCTCCAAAGTGGCCACACTTTGAACAAAGTAGTCAGTCAGCTAACATCGAGGAAGTCGTCTCCAACTTATTACTATGGATAACAACATTGAACAAAGCTTGCATGATCAAGCCGCGCTTTTAAGTTCGTTCAAAGCTTTTACTGCGTGGGAGCAACGGTGCGTCGAGTTTATCGAAATGCTAGAAACGCAAAGCCGAACTAAGCGCCCGCGCTTGGTAATTGGACATCAACAGTCACTGATAGCCCAAATAGCGCGTCTGGAAGGATTGAAGAATTCTGTATGCAGCCGTTTTATACACACGGGTGCAGGGCATGGTGATCATGGATTAATCTGGCGTGAGATTGACACATCATTCAAGAGTCGAATATCGACGGGTTCTGTAATCAATCGCAGTCACATCGAGCCGAAACAATTTCTTAAGGCAGAACACCACTGTGACCCCCTGTTTTTTTTGAAATTTTTCAAGAATTTTTTTTTTGTGGGAAAAAAAGAGATATTCGAAAAAAAAAATTTGTTTTGTTCGTTGTTTATTGAAGATACATAAAAAAAATGTTTCAAATTTTTCACGCCCCATGGTGACGCTGGGGAAGCTCCCGCGTCAGGTACTGTTGCCTCTGCAGTGGTTCGCGGGACGCAGCAGAAATCTCTTCAAAGTCGATCTGAAAAAAAATACCGAGTGTTTTCGTTAATAATATGATATTTTGAAGAGAAGTCCCCGGGGTTTGAAAAAATATTTATTTTTAAAAAATAGGCACGCTTTTGAAATTAAAGAACGATTTTCGAGCAAAATTTCTCGTCGAAAATAGGCTATAACTTTTTTTATTATTGAGATATCGAAAAAATCCTATGTACTTCTTTAGATAATCTAGTTTTATTGATGCAGTCCAGATTTGAAGTGGATCGGATAAAAATTGCTCGAGTTCTGCTGCGTGCCGCGCTCAAAAAAGTGGTTTTGAGAAAAACGCGTTCAAAGTTTTAGGTTTGATAATTTATGCGATAAATTGGAAAAAAAAATGTTTACCTTTAATCAGCGATGCCGGCACCATATAGCTGGCCTTCAAGAAGCAAATCATTGTCCCTAGCATCTTTTCTCGAACTTGTAGAGGCTCTTCTTGCCTCTTTTGCAGCGTCTGTGAGCGAGCGCTCCGCCAGCTCGATCCGCGCTGCGTCGGTTTCAACGTAAAAATTCAAACAATTTGGGCCGATAGTTATCCCCAACGTCTCCAAAACTTTCATGAGGCTTCTCAGCCCATCATTGAATAATAATACCGCGATATCAGCTGCAATATCGACGATTTTTTTGCTCCCGGACTGACACTTGGAGGCTATTGCCCAAACTGATTTGTTGTAGCTTTCGTTGTTGTTTTGCGTGAAGCCGCCCTAACAACGCTGCAGCAAATCGTCTCCGCTCAAATTTTCGAAGACTGGCGTAATTGCCTCCAATACTTCCTCAGGAAGAGGCGGCTTATGGCGATATTCAGAAATATTACCGCTTGCGACCGCTCGCTGCCACGAACACCACGACTCGGCTCCCTCTGGGCAATCGTCATGTTGTGGCTCACTATCTGTGGATATTTTATGTTTGACAGTTGCCCAAATTGCCTTCCTCATTTTTTCAACATCATCGCTGTTCCTCCAAATAACCAAGCCGTAATATGTGATCAACTCGTCAATCAATTTTCCGGTGAGCTTTCCTCTGCCAGACAATCCTTTTTGTTTTTTTACGATTTCGCAAAGGCGCGTCCCCATACGTTTTTGTACATGATCGATGCACTCTTTTTTTTTATCTCGAAACCGTCGTATGGATCGCTATTCGATATGCCCAGAAACGTTTTAGAATCGCCGTCACCAATATAATATTTATATTTTATGCCATAGAGCTCTTCAGACCGTTGAAACATTTCGACAGCTGAGTCGACTTCCATTTTTCCGGAGGAGCCGCTATGGTTCGCCTGGCACTCATCATCGTGGGTACTTTTCCATTCCCAGTACTCCGCGGTGCTTTCTTTTTTTTCCCAATGCTCGCAAGCTTTGCAATATTTCGATTTCACCATAACGTCGATCACTTTTTTAGTGTACCAGCTGATTAGCGATGTTATGCCGAAAAGCGAGCTGAAACCGCGCTTACGCCACGATCCGTCGCCTGAAACGATAATTCCGTCCTCCACCCCATTTTCCGACGAAATTGTCTCCTCCTCAAGTGCAGCCTTTTGTTTGCTCACTGTGCTCACAGGTTTAGTGGCAATCGAAATCGAATTTAAGATTCGATCGTAGAAAAACTGAAATGTGGGGCGCGGTAGGTCCATAAATGCACAAAACTTCATCAGGCCATTCAAACCGACGCCAAGAAGACGCATACTGAATACGATCCGACGATTTATTTCGTATGCATTGTCAATCATAGGACACGAATTGATTTGCACTTTTTCACAATGGCCGCAATCTACCTCGATTTTGAATCCGAGTCCGCGCAAACTTTTTCCACTAAACTTTATATCACGATCACACACTTTGCACTTCACTAACGTCGATATAATGTTCAATGCATTGACGAGGTGTACTATACGATAACCGAAATCGTTAGTAACACCGACCTCTAAATCGTCCGACGATTTTAACTTTTTCGCCGACGTGGTCACATACTCTGCAGAACTATTTTCGGAGCTATAACGGTTCGGAGGTTTTCGATTCGAAATTTTCGTTCGACTCCTCGTCACATAGCTCCGTTTTGTTCCCTTTTTCCCCGCGTACACTTTCGGATTATCCATTTCGATGTGCAAAGAATAATTCTCAGCGTTCGATATTTATAAACGAAACGATTCGGAGCGTCTAGCCACGAGTAGCGTCGCTTCTATTCGCAAACTGACGCTATGACGCTATCCCTATACCTGCCTTGAAAATTTTTCAATTATTGCCACCTATGGCTTTTTTTCGAAACTATATTTATAACAATAGCCGGTTTTTGTGAAGGGAGACAAAAGAATACCTGGGAAAGACCCGCAGGACCTGGGAAAGGCCCGGTATACCTGCGACCCTGAGGCGCGCAGCTGCGCGGGACCCCGAGCATCACGGAGCGCTGCACCGCTCCACAAAATATTCAATATCTCCGAAAATAATTATTTTTTCGACCTGGGTCCAACGGCATCTTAATCTTAAATGTATTTTAGATTTTTCTAGATGGTTTTCAAAAAATCGATTTTTTGAAGCCGTCACCGTGGTGTTGTCCCTTAATGATGCTCGGGACCTAGTGCTTCAACATGTACAAAATATTATCTGTAAGCAAAACGGTATCAAAGTTAATACGGTGTTCAATGGTGAATTCGCGAGTGGAGATAAACATGCTAATAAAAGTGTCAACACGCGAAACTGTGAACTCTTTAACACGAGCGATTCGAATGAGTGGTATGAACAGCGTGTTATTGAGCCCACTTTAACCTTACTCGACGAATTTCAAGAACGAGACAGTGGCTGGGCTGTACGGGAAATACTTAACCTCACGATAAATGTGAATAAGTATAATCCGATGCGTGCTGAGTGCTCCATATCATTACCGCGAGAAAGAATGTTGAAGAGGGCTGTGGTTAACATCAAATCCACCGATAACGCATGTTTTGCGTGGGCAGTTGTCGCTGCTCTATACCCAGCCGAACGAGACAGTGCCCGTCCATCTTCTTATCCGCATTATTCGACTGTACTGAATCTCCAGGATATCGAATTCCGGTTGACGATACATCAAATTAAAAAATTTGAATTTAATAACAATGTATCGATCGACGTATATACCACCACCACCACAAAAGACATTGTTCCAATACGAGTCACTCAACACAAGAAGGAAAAGCACATCAATTTGCTGTACATGCAAGATACTGAAGACAACAATGTGAGGCACTTCGTGTGGATCAAGAATCTGTTGAGACTCGTGAGGGCGCAACTGACCAAAAAGGAGCATAAAAAATATATCTGTGATCGGTATGCAGTTACCATAATACACACACACACACACACACACACACACACACACACACACACACGCGCGCGCGCGCGCGCGCACACACACACACACGCACGCACGCACACACACACACACACACACACACCACATGGGGAGTCTGAAACCCCTACGTGGCGCGTCCCCAGGCGGCGGATAGGGGGAAGCCCTCGTATATAAATATAGATATAGATGTACAAATATCTATATGGATATAGATATACATATAGAGATATCTATCTGGATATAGATATGGATATTGAAATGTCTATATAGATATACAGGGCAGGAGGCAATTAAAATACCTCCCGTGGACCAACAGACACGGGGAACAAACCTCGATAACAAATGAATATGGGAAGTCCAATAAAGGATATACCGATTAGGGTGCAGGGGCACGGAACCCCAGTACCGGCGCCTTCAGGGAGTGACCAAGCGGGCTCCCGGGCGTCGTCATCGAACAACCGCAGTACCACGGAGGTGGGCCACTTGGCCTCCATGGCGCACAATGTTTCAAGTGAAGAAAAGGAAGAAACAGGTGGAAACCGAAAGGAGATTTTGAAGTTGGTGGAGAGGCACGGAAAGACGCTGGAGAGCCTAGCCTCTTTTATCCAGCAGAAGAAAAACCTCCACAAGGAGATCCAGCGGTGGGTTCCTATGCTTACCAGTACTTGGAAAGGTATAGAGGACCTCGTAGCGTGGAGTGCAAAGCCACAGGCGGCAACGTTGACTGGAGGAACGCAAACCACGCCGACCATAAGCCAAGCGAAATCGACTTTCCCTAACAAGGAGAGGAACGATGAAGGCATGGACGAGGGCGGTACCTCGACGCAAGTAAGCAAGGCGAAGAGGAAAAAGCGGGTTACACCGACGTCGACCGACGGAAAGGAGCCGAAGAAGAAGCAGCTGCTGGAGCCATTGGCTGGTCAATCCGAGGATAAGGGCGAGAGATCAGAGCAGAAGTGGCAGACTGCGCGAAAGAAGAAAAGATCGCACAAGATATCCGAGAAGCAGCCTCAGAAGAAGGCGCAGAAACCTCGCGAACGGCCGACTCTGCCCAACGCTCTCGTCATCCACAAAAAGGCTGACTTGAGCTATGCGGAGATCTTGAGTCGTATAAAGAAGGATCCGGCGCTCAAGGATGCAGGTGAATGCGTCCAAAAGGTACGCAGAACGAACGCGGGAGATCTGCTGATCGTTCTGAATAAGGAGAGCTCAGCCAAAGCACCGGAATTGCGAAACCAATTCGAAGGTGTTCTTGGTGAATCAGCAACGGTCCAGAGTAAAGTCCAGGAAGTTGATCTGGAGATCAAGGACCTGGAAGAGGACGCGACGAAGGAGGAGATATCGGCGGCCCTGCAGAGAGTCTTGGAACCGGACTATTCAGTCACGGAATACTCACTTAAGTCTCTGCGTAAAGCATATGGCAGAACTCAGACCGCGGTAATACGACTCATGGTGCCTGGTGCCCGGAAACTTCTGGATACAGGAATCATCCGAGTCGGCTGGTGTAATTGCAGAATCCGAGAGGTGGTGAGACCACTAAAGTGTTTCAAGTGCTGGAAATTTCGACACTTATCACGGAACTGCAAGAGCAACGTCGACCGGGCTAAAGACTGCATCAAGTGCGGTAACACTGGCCACAAAGTTGCCGAATGCACAGCAAGTGCAAAGTGTGTCATGTGTGCAGAAGCAGGAGATGGGGCACCCACAGCCCACATCGCAGGTAGCAGCCGGTGTCCAGCGTATACGCGGGCTCTCCAGGCTCTCCAGGCACTCCAAAAACGATGCAAATGAGAGTACTCCAGCTGAACCTCAACCATTGTGAAGCAGCACAGGACCTGCTCATGCAGACTGTGCGCGAGCTGAAGCCTGACTTGGCGATACTCTCGGAACCATATAGACATCTAGACACGCAACCTTGGGAATCTGACGCAAGTGGGAAGGCCGCAATTTGGTCCTGCGGAAAACTTCCATTTCAGGATCTTGCGAGTCGGACGGAAACTGGTTTTGTGAGAATAAAAGTCAAAGGAGTTCATTTCTACAGTTGTTACGTACCGCCTAGTCTGACGACTTATGAGTTTGAGAATTTTCTCGACAACTTAGTCGCAGACGCTAAACAACGCTTCCCGGTAGCCATAGCCGGAGATTACAACGCGTGGGCTGTGGAATGGGGTAGTAAAGTGACGAACAGGAAGGGCCAAGCTCTGCTTGAGGCTATGTCCTTATTGGATCTAGTACTACTTAATGCAGGTACAAAGCCCACTTTTGTTAAGGTGAAGCCTCCTCTATAGTGGACCTCACTTTTGTGAGTAGTAGCCTGGCAAGAGGAAACCAGTGCCACTGGGTAGTCAGTGATATCTACACTCACAGTGATCATCAAGCGATTCTCTGGGAGATTCGCGGTGACTTCACCAGAACAGCGAAGGCACCGAAGACAAACGGGAAGGGCTGGAAAGCGAAAATGTTTGACGCGGACTTGTTTCGTGAAACTTTTGACACCAGCCCCCTCGCAGCGGAAAGTGCAACCGAAAAGGTCGAGGTGGTCATGCAGAGGGTCACCGAAGCATGCGATGCCACAATGCCACGGAAACGTAATGTCGACTTCCGACCGGCGGTACACTGGTGGAGCGAACAAATTGCCGGCCTCCGAAGGCAGTGTCATCGAACTCGCCGCCTAGCGCAACGAGCTCGAGGCAAACGCTCGTTCCCCGATTTGGAAGAACAGCACAGGAAGGCGCGCTTGAAGCTTAAAAAGGCTATCAAGCAGAGTGAAGCTGAAAGCTGGCGCGAACTGCTCAGCGAGGTGGAAGATGCTCCCTTGGGCAGGCCGTACAAAGTAGTAATGACTCGGCTGAAAAGCCAGCCAATGCCATCGCCTGTGGACGCAGCTCTGCTGGAAAAGATTGTTTCACATCTGTTCCCTGAGGACCCGAGGAGGACTATCAGCTCGAAGAGGACGTCGATGAAGACATCCCAGCCATTACTGAAGAAGAGCTTCTTACGGCGATTGCCAGGGTGGGCAACAATGAAGCCCCCGGCATGGATGGGATACCCAACATCGCACTCAATGCAGCGATCAAGTTGGCACCGGCAATATTCCTGGGCATGTACAATGCGTGTCTCAAGGAAGGAATCTTCCCGGACAAGTGGAAGTGGCAGAAGCTAGTGCTCCTCCCGAAAGGGAAAAAGCCACCGGACGAACCTTCATCCTATCGTCCGCTCTGTATGCTGGATACCGCGGGAAAGATCTTCGAGCGCATCATCCATAACAGAATTGAGAAGGTCGTGGACCCTCTACTGGCGGAGGGCCAGTTTGGCTTCAGAAAGGAGCGCTCTGCTCTGGATGCCATTAATACAGTGGTGAAGCAGGCGCAGGAGTCGACTGCGGGGAAACGATGGGCAAGAGGGTCCAAGAAGTACTGCGCAGTTGTCGCTCTCGACGTCAAAAACGCTTTCAACTCGGCGATATGGAAGTGTATCATGGATGCCCTAAAAACATTAGGTGTACCATGGTACCTACGGAGAATAGTGGCGAGTTACCTATGTAATAGGTGGCTCATGTACGACACAGAGGATGGACCAAAGACGTATAGGGTGACTGGAGGAGTTCCTCAGGGCTCTGTACTTGGACCGCTTCTGTGGATCATCATGTACAATGATCTGCTGCTATTAAAATTGCCGAAAGGAGTGTCCATCGTAGCGTTCGCAGATGACGCGGCGCTGATTGTCATCGCCAAATTCCTGGAGCAAATCACCGCACTCTTCGGCGAAGCTTTCGCCAAGATAAATGAATGGATGTCTTCTGTTGGACTGCATCTTGCAGCCCACAAAACAGAAGTACTCCTCGTGTCCAGCAGGAAGGTGATGGAAACGGTGACGTTCAGGGTTGGAAACTCCGAAATCACATCCCAACCGTTCATTCGGTACCTGGGTGTGATTCTCGACGCGAGGCTGAACTTCAAAGAGCAAACCGAGCAGATCAGCAGAAAGGCCGCTGGGGTGGCTACCACACTGGCGCGACTAATGCCTAATGTTGGTGGCCCCAGACAGAAGAGGAGGAAACTGCTGTCATCAGTGACGACCTCAGTGCTCACCTATGGCATACCCATATGGGCTGATGCACTGAAAATCCAGGAGTACCGCAGGAAGGCTGCAGCAACGTATCGCGTCAGTGCCTTGAGGGTAGCCTGTGCGTTTCGCACTGTCTCCGAGGACGCTATCAACGTTATCGCGGGAATGCTGCCCATTGAGGTGCTTGCCGAGGAGCGTAGATCGATGTACCAGCAGAAGGGAGCTAGAAACCCCAGTTATGCAAGGACAGAAGCGAGAGCAACCAGTCTCAACCAGTGGCAGACGATGTGGGATGCTTCTCCCAAGGGAAGGTGGACACATCGACTAATCCCGAAGGTGGAGATATGGGTGAACCGTCTACACGGGGAACTCAACTATTATCTCGCTCAAGTGATCTCAGGACACGGCTGTTTTCGGGCTTATCTCTATAAGTTTAATTATGAAGATTCCCCGGACTGCCCAGCATGTGTAGCAGTCGAGGAGAACGCTGAACATGCATTGTTCCAATGCCCACGTTTTAGTGCCTCCCGCGCGATAGTCGAGGATCAGCTGGAGACACGCATCACCCCGGACAACCTGGTTGAGTTGATGCTGAAGTCAGCAGACGCATGGACAGCGGTATCGGCTTATGCTGCCGCAGTGATGAAGGAGTTGCGACGTGCAGAACGTGCGAGGAAGAAGACGACGCCGGAAAACCAGGCAGTCATAGATTAAATCAGCGACACGAACCCCTAAACCACTCATAACATCTAGAGTGGAACGGGGGATGTAAGGTCGTCTGACAACACTGCAGGAAGAGCTACGGCTAAGGCCTCTCCCGCGATGTAATACCTAGCGGTCGTCCCGCGGGAGAATTTGTAAGGCCACAGAGGAATGGGGGTTTTTAGTCGGTGCAAGCCCGACACACGGCAATTATTTGCTACGGTGCGAAGGCATTTTCCCGCTAAACCTCTTTAAAAAAACACACACACACACACACACACAGATATATATATATATATATATATATATATATATATATATATATATATATATATATATATATATATATATATATATATATATATATATATATATATATACGTGCATTGAGAGCTATGGCCTAGATCCCGCGTATTACTACACATTGCCGGGGTATACCTGGGATGCAATGTTAAAACACTCGAATCAAGTTTGAATTACTAACTGACATGGACATAGTTTTATTCGTTGAGCGGGGTATACGCGGTGGTCTTAGTCAATGCTCAAACCGATATGCACACGCTAATAACAAGTACATGGAGTCGTTTGATCCATCGAAAGCATCATCATACTCGATGTATTTTGACGTCAACAATTTGTATGGATGGGCAATGTGTCAACCCTTGCCATATGCAGATTTTCGATGGGCCAACGATGTGTCCAATTTTGATCCATCTTCCATCGCGCTAGATTCATCGACAGGCTACATCCTTGAAGTCCAATACACGAAAAACCACCGGGTAAGCAACAGGAAAAGCTACTAGCAACCGTCTGCGATAAAAAAAACGCTACATCATACACTACAGAAATTTACAACAATGTTTACGTCATGGACTTTGCCTCACGAAAATCCATAGGGTATTACAATTCACACAATCCCCATGGCTACGTTCATATATCGAGTTGAATACTCAGTTTCGAACGCTGGCCAAAAACGATTTTGAAAAGAATTTATTCAAATTGATGAATAATGAGGTGTTTGGCAAAACGATGGAGAATATGCGCAATCATGTAGATGTAAAGCTTTTGACAAAATGGGAGGGCAGGTATGGCGCGGAGGCAATGATTGCGAAGCCAAACTTTCACAGCCGAAGCGTTTTTTCCGAAAACCTCGTTGCCGTAGAATTGCGCAATCTCGAGGTGAAGTTTAACACGCCGATATATGTGGGTATGTGCATACTCGACATATCCAAAACGTGCTTGTATGGATTTCATCACGAGTATGTGGTACCATTGTATCGGAATAAATGTAAAGTGACGTATACCGATACAGATAGCCTCATATATGCCATTGAGAGCGAAGATGTATATGCAGACATAAAGTGCGACATTGAAAAATTTGATACGAGCGACTATTCAGCGGACAATAGGTATGATATACCGCTTGTCAATAAGAAGGTACCCGGTCTCATGAAAGACGAATGCAATGGTACAATTATGACCGAGTTCATTGGACTTCGATCGAAAATGTATGCGACACGTGTCGAGGGTAAGAAGGATACTAAAAAAGTTAAAGGAGTCAAGAGCAGTGTTGTGGCTAGGACAATCACGTTTGATGATTATGCCCGATGCGTAGTCAAACGTGTAGGAAGACATTGAAATGATGCGTAGTCAAACGTGTATTCGATCGAAGTTGCACAAGGTCTACACCATTCGTGAGACGAAAATCGCTCTAAGTCCTCATGATGATAAGCGGTATATCATACGTGGGACCTCTGATACCCTACCATGGGGGCATTACAGAATACCGTCGTGAAAAGTTTTGTAATTTTTTGTTTTCCACAACCTTGATGTAAAATTGTGTATACTTTGTAAATATTGATGTATAAAACTCGTGAAAATTATGTATATATTTTGTTCACTCGATGTTAAAATTATGTTTGTTGTATATATTTAATTGTGCAAGAATGGATTTATTATTTTCCGTAAATAAAGGAGCGGACTTTTTATAATCACATGTGTTTATTCACTCTATCCATCTCCTCACGTTCCTCGAAAAAGGGTGACGGCGAGAAGGGGGGAAGCAAGCCTGCTGTGGAGTCGGCCGGCGGCCTTTGAGGGATGCGGGGACGACCAGCAGGTCAAGAGTAATAAAACATATTTATTTTTCCATTTTCTTTATTATCGACTACAAATCGGATTTACTTATCCAACTATTGTGGCTATTGTCGAAACCTAACCACTTTACAAACATCCGATTACCACGCTTCTTCAACATCGCTTCAATAAGATAGATATCGGGGTGCTTGACCCTGAGAAGCTCTTGTTCGTAGAAACCACCGGCGATCGGTTCATCTTTATGGTCCTTCAAGTGGTACGTCACGGGATGAGTTTTTTTCACACGATATATTGTAAATATTTCTGTTGTCCAGTTTGGGGTGTAACCCTTTTCGAAAATAGTCTTAAATTTGCTGATTCTCACTTTATCACCAACGGCGAATTCCGGTTTTCTTTTTATTGGAGGCTTATTAAAAATCTGCTGCAATTGCTTCTCATTTTCCGCGTTGACATTTCTCGGCTTCATCTTAATGGTGCGATGTACCGAATTGTTGTACTCGGCTACTAGATTATCAAGAATATCGATCCACTTATAATTACCGCGAAGAATAAATTGCATCTACATCTTATTTTTCAATGTACGATTGAAACGCTCGCAAATGGATGCCTTCAAGTTACTATATGTTGAATACATGTGAATATTGTACTTTTCATGAGGGCCTTAAAGTCACAATTGAAGAATTCTTTTCCCTGATCGACGTATAAGTTCTGCGGTATGCGTCCCTTAACGAGTAGCGACTTCATTGCGGCTGCTGCATCTTTGCCATTCTTACTCAGAATTGGCATGGCCCAGGCGAATTTTGAGAATGTATCGATGACGGTGAGAAGAAATTTGTGATTGGAGTTTTGACGCGCGTATGATGACATATCGACGAGATCGGCTTGCCAGGTTTCGCCCAAGCCACGGATGTCCAGATGCCGAAGCGGATAGTTTCGTCGAGCAGGCTTATGTAGGTCCAGCACGAGAGCGCTCCTTTTCTCGTTCATTTTCCAGTCCACGCAGTCGCGCATCCAATTCAGTAATGACGTGTGAATTACGCATCACCAAATTTTGTAGAGTTTTGACATTGGCCTCGAGTGTCTTTGCAATGTCTCTTATCGTAGCTATAAGTCCATTAACCAACAACTGACGACTCTCATTCATTTCTTTGCGTATGTTCTTAATGATAGTTCGGGATCTCTTTTGTAACGCACTTAGAGTGATAGCATCATCTTCTCCTTCTGGATTTGCAATGTTACACAATCGTTTCTGCCCCAAGTCATAATGACCATCTGCGGTAATTCTAAAGCCAATACGAGATGTTGAGGAATCGGCTTCGATTCGGCCAGTGAGATTTCCAAGGTCGTGGTGGAAAGAAAAAGGGAGTTTTTTTCCCGTTTACGTTTCGATCCTTGGTTCGGATCCTCTTCAGAAACTTTATTTGTTCTACAAATTTCGTGATACAAATTCTATTAATAGAGTTTACAGATTTTGTATAATTGTACTTTGTTTTATGAATAAGTTTTAAATGTGTTGAAATGATTTGTGTAAGTTCTGTGTTAGTTTTTTCTCTTATAATTTTTCAATCATGGTGATGTTGTATGAGTGATTATTTGTGAAAAGTCAATTTATTCTTTTTGTTGAGTAACAAGGGTGGTGTGTGTGTGAGTGTGATGTAGGAAAGATAAGAATTACGTTAGATGACCAACCTGAATGTTGTCACTATTCCTAGTTTTCTTTGGTTTGTGCTTGGAGGATGGTTGGTGTAGACAGTATTTTTTATGATAAAATACGAGAGTGCGAGAAAGACACTCTCTGAGACGTCACTACTCGACATGTAGAGCAGAGAAATTTTTTTCTAAATTTCTTCTTTGTGCTTGCGAGGATATATTTATTTTATTTCAATAGGTAATTACCACTTTCACACAACATCTCATAATTCTCATTAATCAAGACAATAGATCGAACTAAAGTTTCTTTCATTATACCAATTTCTCACAGATAATACAATTGCCAAAAAACGATTAAGCTTGTCGATTAAATAACAAGAACGGTTCCGAATCAATCCTCGATTCAACCTCACGAGACTGTATTTTATCATCAAAAAATACTGTCTACACCAACCATCCTCCAAACACAAACCAAAGAAAACTAGGAATATTGACAACATTCAGGTTCGTCATCTAACGTAATTCTTATCTTTCCTACAACATCACACTCACACACACCACCCTTGTTACTCAACAAAAAGAATAAATTGACTTTTTACAAATAATCACTCATACAACATCACCATGATTGAAAAATTGTAAGAGAAAAAACTAACACAGAACTTACACAAATCATTTCAACACATTTAAAACTTATTCATAAAACAAAGTACAATTATACAAAATCTGTAAACTCTATTAATAGAATTTGTATCACGAAATTTGTAAAACAAATAAGGTTTCTGAAGAGGATCCGAACCAAGGATCGAAACGTAAACGGGAAAAAAAACTCCCTTTTTCTTTCCACCACGACCTTGGAAATCTCACTGGCCGAATCGAAGCCGATTCCTCAACATCTCGTATTATCAACACGGCCGCACACTACTCGTACTAATTCTAAAGCCAATGCCAGGTCGACCTGGAGGACCTTGCTTGCTGTGGAGTACACTCCTACTTGAATGACGTCCAAACACATCGACACTCGAGATGAGAATGCGTAAATTCTCCGATGTCGACCTAATAAATGATTTCAGCTTCACGCAATTCCTCGATAATCGATATAATTTCATTCGCATGGGCCGAATTTCCGGCTGCTTGTGATGCCAAGAGTAAACGAAGACGATCTACTAGCTCGTTTGGATTGTCCCAATAAATATAGTCCGATTTTGTGTTTTTTCTAGCTAGCTTATACTTTGTCATACCCTGTCCCACATGATGATCAACTATATTTGCAATATATGTGTTAAATTTGTGGCTGTTGTTACGTCGTATAGGCTCACTAGGCTTATAAAATTTTTTGTGCGCATTCGTCGAGATTACAATCTTTTCATAGTTTTTCAAATCGTCCGGTGCGAGAGTTTCGACATTGGGCACTTTTTTAAACAACAGCTCTGTTAATCCAACAGTTTTCACATAACTCGCATCGCCCACGCGATTATGTTGAGAGTCGAAAATTATCGGAGAATTACCAATCATTAATTTGTTGCTTGCGAGATTCCGTACTCCATATAATACATCCACGTTTGCCTTTCTATTTGTTTGTAATAGCAGGATATATTCACGGATCAATTCATCGACATTTTGCGAGTCATCATCATCATCCTCATATATTAATATAAACGAATCTTGGGTTTCACTCTTGAAGGAATCTTGTGCCTCGTTCTTCAATTGATGTTTCGCACTATTTAACGCATCTCCTTCTTCAACATTATCACTCACTTTTTCATCCTTAATTTCGTCCTTCACCACCTCACCGTTTTTATATGACACCAATTTCTCCAATGGTCTCACGATAGGCTTAAAGACATCTTGCATTCTGTGCTCATCGCTATCTTTTCCAATTTTGATCATCCGATGCTTTCGTCTGATTGCATCGCTCGCTTTGGCAATTTCATGCAATACATATTTTTCTCGCAACAGTTGTTCGCTCTTCATGTTGTCACTGCCACGGCATGCACAATACTGTCTCTTCAACTACCAGCGATGAGTCATTTATCAATGGTTAGAAAATAATCAAAATCCTGTCTATATCGACCTTCGTTAATATCGCTATCCTGATCAATTGTGACAAATGCATACTCGTCGGAATTCCAGCATTTCACGCACATGTTTTTAAAGCACGTATAAGTCATATCCGTATTAACATGATCGTTGTAGACGTGTTTGAGATTCATATCATCCTGCTTGAGAAGCACCACGAAATTTGCATTATCTCTCACGAGATGTTTGAGGATACAAGTGTACGTCTGACAAAGATAAAAACTGTCAACAATCTCGTGTCGTCCCATGGAAAAGAAGGCCCGAACATTATCCTGCTTTTCGCATGCTATGTCATCAAAGATGAATATAGAGTTGGATCGTGCATCACTTGGTGCTATTACTTGTTCATGCGCCTCGAATGGATGATATTTAACTCCACTCACAGGTTCGAGTAATTGTTCGAGCAACTTATACTTTGGCTGCTTAAACGATTTGGAATACAAGTAAATGTTCTCAAATCTCAAAACATTCGGATGGATGATGAGAGTGAGCAAAGCGTTGGTTTTCCCACAATTCGATGGACCGCAAAACAGTGCACGTATGCTATCCCGCAATAAATTCCCATGACGTTTTTGTTTCTTCTTCCTCCCTCCGCCTTCGACAAACTGATCGAAATTTATCACGGGGAGTCCACCTCCGATAGTTTGCTTCTTGGACGTCATCTCACACACGACTAACGATGAAATCATATAAATAGGATTCTTATAGGGATCATCAATCAGTCGCATATTGTCTTTAGACATGATCGTGCATGGCAAGAGCGGTAAAGGTTGAGTCAACCGCCTAATCAACAAACTCCCCGTTGAACTACATCTGCCTGGGTATCAGTATTGTGGCCCAGGCACAAAGTTGGTCAAGCGCCTTGCTCGTGGTGATCCGGGCATTAACCCATTGGATACGGCTTGCAAACAACACGATAATGCGCATTTGAAAAATCCAGATAATCTTGAGGCGAGACATTTGGCGGACAAAGTGTTGGCTGAACAGGCTGGGCAACGTGTTACCGCGAGAGACGCTAGTATCGGTGAAAAAGCCAGTGCTTGGGGTGTGGCAAGTATTATGAAGACAAAGAGAAAATTTGGTATGGGAATGAAGGCCCGGAAGGGTGGCGTTTGTTTGAAAAAGATAATTGGCGCTGCAAAGAAGACAATGATTCAAAGTAATGATCCGCATAAGATTATTAAATCAGCTTTAAAGGGTGGTCGTGCAGCTGTAAAGATGCAAGGTGGTAATGTACGCACACCTCGGGTTCTACCTGTACCCCATAAAATTGGTAGTTTATGGCCCTTCCTCGTGCCCATTTTTGCTGGTCTTAGCGCTGCGGGTGCTTTGTCGGGTGGTGCGGCTAGTATAGCTAAAGCCGTAAATGCTGCTCAAGCAGCTAAACGTGAATTGGATGAAAGTAAGCGTCATAATCGGACAATTGAAGCAATTGCATTAGGTCGGGGTCTACATCTGAAACCATATAAGCAGGGATTGGGCCTTCATATCAAGCCAAAAAAACTAGAAGTTACGCTACCTCACCGACCCCTCACCAACCGCGACCTACTTAAATATGCAAAAATCGTAAAGATTCCACATTTTCGCGGGCTTTACATGAGCGACACATTGCCAGCGAGCGGACCTCTCAAATGTGAAGCAGCAATTGTAAATTGGATGAAAATGCCGGTCCTGGAACGCACTGGGTCGCTTACAAAAAGACTGGATGGAAAGTCATGTACTTTGATAGTTTCGGCAATCTTCCACCACCATCCGAACTCATGAGATATTTTCGTGTTGGTAGCGTAAATTATAATTATGAGGGATATCAGGAATATTATACGATTGAATGTGGGCATTTGTGTCTCAAATTTCTTTGTCGACAATTGCAGCACAAAGACAAGTATACAATATATATAGGGGGAAAATGATGTGGGGAATTCAGTTGTTAATTTACCAGCATCATGGACGAAAGTTTAACATTGACCATATCTGGCTCATCGTCCATACTCGAGGCGCAATACTTTCCCCCCATCGAACTCTCGCCACACAAAAATTATACTCTCCTTCTCGTGGAATTGTTAACCTTCAACTCTATTCCCAATATCGACGTTGACCATGATAAACTTTACGTGGGAGATGAGGTGTTGACGATACCTACGGGCAGTTATGAAATAGAGGATATTGAGACGTTCGTACAAGCAGAGCTCTCACGTAAAAACGTCAAAATCAGCATTAAACCCAATAATCATACGCTACGCAGTGAGATCGAGTGTAATCGTGATGTAAATTTTGAGCCGAAAGATTCTATTGGGCATCTACTAGGCTTCACAGGCACGAAAATTGGAAGCCAATAAAAGGCACGAATGTGGACCTTCCTGTAGCCATTCTCAAAGTGAAAGCCTTACGCGTTGAGTGCAACATTACCGCTGACGCCGACATTAATGGACAAAAAGTACACACAATTCACGAATTTTGTCCATCTGTGCCACCGGGCTACAAGATCATTGAAGTTCCCTCCCACGTAATTTATCTGCCAATCACGAGCCGAACGATTGACGCGATACAGCTTCGCATAGTGGATCGGTGGAGGACGGTGATTTGGTAAATTTCCGCGGTGAAGTGATCACCATACGCCTGCATATAAAGTCGTGATGGGTATAGTTTTCAATAGATCTTCCAATAACAATAAACGGCCATGGATAAAAACAATCAGTCGTCGGCCAGCGCCCAAAGTGCTAACACCTCAAAACATGCTACTCTTGAAGAGTTTGGGTCTCAAAGTGCGTGGCGAAAGCGCGTAAAAAATTATTTAATCCGTGCTCTGTGCATCTGTTGCGTGAAATGGAGGAAGAAATTGTACACATTCAGGCGCCCGTGGTCTTTGATGAATTCATCATCCATTGTGAGATTCACGCTCATCAGCCATATGCATTTTCAACCTTCAATAACAGTGATGAAATCCGTAGTGCCATCCAAACTCAAGACCTCTCCATCCTACCAAGCAAGAGTTCTCTACACATATGTGGGAAATTATCCAGGCGCGATGGGACGCCGACCGCTGCTACAAGTCTCGTCAACAATGCCATTTGTCATTTGTTTGAGGAAGTGCGATAAGAATTGAATGCCATAGAAATCGATCGTAATAAGAATGTTGGCATTACGAGTGTAGATAAGGGATATTCATCTCTCTCACCGGCCAAAAGTGCTATGCTCGAGAACACTGGATGGCTCGATGTCGAAGAGATGAAGCAGATTGTAGATGTATCGGGAAACTTTGATGTATGCATTCCGCTCAGCATGCTCCTCGGGTTTGCCGAAGATTATCGTAAAATTGTCGTAAATGCAAAACACGAGTTGATCCTCATGAGATCAAAGACCGACGACAATGCCATTGTACAAACAGCGCCCGAAGACTACAAACTCGTATTGCATAAAATAGAATGGCCCGTGCCGTATGTAACAGTCTCCGATCAGCGAAAAACTCAACTATTAAAGTTTCTCGCCAAAGACGCACCAATCTCCATGAGTTTCTGAACATGGGAACTGTATGAATATCCATTGCTGCCTGCGACCTCTAAGCACGTGTGGTCTGTGAAAACCTCGAATCAGCTGGAGAAGCCACGTTATGTCATACTCGCGCTGCAGACGGGACGGAAAAATAAGAAGCAACAAAATGCGAGCCACTTTGATCATTGTAACCTGAGCGATGTTAAACTTTACCTCAACTCTCAATGTTATCCATATGGAAATTTGAATTTGAACATTGATCAAAATCAATATGCTCTACTCTACGAGATGTACGCAAACTTTCAATCGACCTATTACAACAAAGAGGCCGAACCATGGCTGAGCAGGATTGAATTTTCAGAAAAAGCACCCCTCGTTGTCATTGACTGCTCAAAGCAAAACGATTCTCTCAAGTCCGGCCCTGTTGACGTGCGCCTTGAGTTCGAATTGAAAAATAATATATAATAATTCGAATTGAATAATAATCGAATTGAATAATAATAATAAAAATAAAACATTTCGATGAAAATATATACCATTTATATTCTTCATTTATTCTACGACGAAAATTGTTTTGCATTTCTCCTTCTCATACATTTCGATAAAACAGTTTTTTTTAAATACATTTTTACATAGTCAAACACTTAAAACGTCGAAACGATGGTGAGACGACTGTGATCTGGACGGCTGTTCCACTCAACGATGCTGCCCCAACGAATTTGCTCTTTTCCACCATACTCCAAGACGATGGAACTTGACGCTGATGGATTTTTCACAACTGCATGTAGAATTGACTATTACGCGCCAGTTGCAGCATACTCTCGATTATGCAGACAGCCCGTCGACGATGGTGTTCCAACGAATTTCGTATTTTTCCACCATGCGTTCTTAGACTTGGAAAAAGTCTATGCTGTTGTATTTTCCACCTTTGTATGTCATCCAGAGACGATGATCACGTGCCGCATACGCTCGAACGTTTCCAAATCTTCATCGAAGGCCCTCACAAGTCGCGCTGGTAAGAAGACAGTCAACTCATCCGCGATGACCGCGAGGTAGCGTTTCCCAAACTTGGTTTGTACGGCCCTCATGTCGGAGATTCGATGATCCGAGGGAACGCGGAGTTCTGACAGCTTCTTGGTTGGAAGGAATTCCGCCATCACGCTGACTTTGTTGATACTCGAGAGATCCATTTTCCCCGCACTTTCAAAGTTCTTTTTGGGGAGATGTTGATGTCGCGGTGGAATTGTGCAGTCTGAGCTTGGACTACGAAATTATAAGCTCCCTCATAACCCTCCCACTTAAATTTTCAAACTTCTCCCCACTTTTCCAATCATGAAAAACAGGTTCAAACAGTTTTGAAGAACCTCGTACGTGGAGAATTTCCCCCGATATTTTTTCACACTCCCAAAAACGGGTTCAAACACGTTTGAAGAACTCCGTACGTGGAGAATTGCCACAGCATTTTTCACATTCCCGACGTTGAGGTGGGGGGGCATCAATGTGATCTTTCATCTGTGGTGTATTATAATGCTCCATACATGGAAGATATGATATCACTTCACTATCGTTCCTATGATGTTCTGGCAAACGATCCCACAATAAGCCAACATATCCACCCCAATATTTTAGGAGCAAGACCTTTGGAACCTGTACGAGCTCGTTTTTGGTCAAGTCCAGGGGGTGCTTGGCCGGATGCACTGCGTACATACTCGCACATCTGAACATTTCGACGTTATATTTCGTAATGAAAACGAGTCCTCGATACATCGAAATATTTTTTCCCCGAGTGCAGCTGTGCTCCGGTGGACCATCTGGCGTCAAAAACCCTTTGACGATAGGTCTCTAAAGTGTATAGTTTTTCCGAGAAATCCCGACTTGTCAGGACCTGTCTCGGGTGTCGGCGAGAGTCGTGACAGGAGTGGACACGCATACAAACATTTTAAAGATTTCGGAAACGAAACCAAGCGCATCACACCTGCATCACATAAATAAACAGCTTAGAAAAGCCGTCCCCTTCACGTATCGCTTCAAATTAACGAAATTTTCCTACCCATATATGGCCATTACATGCACATGTCGTGTGTGTGTGAGTTTTATTTTCACACGGACTAAATAGTGTAGAAAGAAAAACACTGCATCGATGCTAATCTTTTTTATGTCTATAATAAATTAGGAGATTTATGGGTTTTCAACGTTCACTCACCACTACCTGACCCCCGCCCCCACAAAACACTCGTCGACAGCGGCTTCCTCCTCCCAACAGTCGCTCTTCGGACCACATGGCTACCCCCTCCACAGAGAACCCTGACGTCACGTCCCCGCGCTGGACCCCCCCCCCCCCGCCAGGCACTTGGCTTCACCGCGCTGGACCCCGCCGCCCCGCTCCCCCTGAGATCCCGGCGATAGAACCGCCCTAGTACATCTACTTATATGCTCAATAAACACCGCAAGTATTATTTGTTTATCACATTTTCTTCCGCTAAAAAAAATATCAAAAAATACGCTTCCTGTAAGGCCGTTGCAGTCGTGTTACCCCTTAAAGTCTTCATATAATTTCCGAGATTTTCCCGTGATCGTAATGAAAATGATAAAATATTCGGAGAAATTCGGAGAAACTCGGATGTTTGCGTAAAAATAATTGTCCGCAAAACTCCGAATTCTTCATATTTGTTCCAATTCATAGAAAAATTCGGAAAAATTTTCCGGAAAAAATCGGAGTTTTTCGGAAAAAAATTTGCACTAGGGGCGCGGGATCGTTCCCCGCGCTCAGTGCTTTTTTTTTAATTATTAGTCCTATTAATTCTTATTTGATTAGTTATTTTTAATAGTTATTATTATTATTTTAATTAGTTATCTTTTAGTGTCGAAAAATTTATTTCGCACTCTGACCGCGTATTTTATTAGTTTATATGTTAATTTAAATATAATAATAACTCTAAATTACAACTTATTAATCTTCCAAAAAAGTGTTTGCGCTTTACTCACACCCGTCCCTATGCCAAATGAATTGTAATTCATAAAAGTAAGCGGAAATTTATTTATATTCGTATTATTATATTCATTCTCATATACTTTCATCAAGCGATAAAGCATTATGATAATGCTTTATTGCTTGGTGAAAGTATATGAGCGGAAATATTTATATTCATTCAAATATAAAGCGGAAATTATTATATTCATTCAATAACTAATCAAATAAGAATTAAGAGTAATAATAATTTTAAAAAAAGCACTTAGCGCGGGGAACGATCCCGCGCCCCTGCGGTCCGAAGCCAGGAACGCTACCAACGGGACCATCTCATCGCTTGTAAATATGTGCACTTTCTGGTACTTACGATTCGCGGTCGGATACATTATGATAATGCATCCGACCGACCGTTTGATGAAAGTATATGAGAATGAATATAATAATACGAAAATATTTCCGCCTACTTTTATGAATTACAATTTATTTGGCATAGGGACGGGCGTGAGTAAAGCGCAAAAAAAATTTCAGAAGTAAAATAAGTTGTAATTTAGATTTATTATTATATTTAAATTAACATATAAACTAATAACATAAGCGGTCAGAGTTCAGTGGCAGGAAACTACAGATAGTAAAGGAGTACAAGTACCTAGGGGTGTGGCTGTCGTCGGGAAACACGTACGAAAAGCATCTGCGGATGGTGGAAGGCAAAATTGTCAAAGCAATAAACATGGTGTGGGGGCTCTGTAGGAGGGCGAGGATACATAGCCTGAAGCGGAGAATACAACTAGTTGAGGCGTTAGTGAGGAATGGACTACTATACGGAGTAGAAATTTGGGGGTGGAAACGGTCGGAGCGGCTGGATAAGTTGCAGGCAAGATACATGAAAATGATTATGGGACTGAGGAGAAATACACCTGCGTACATTTGGAGACGGGAAGCGAATGTAACTGGGATTGGTATTAAGGCTATGGAAAGGGCAGGAAAATATGCGTACGAAGTGCTAAAAATGGAGAACAATAGGCTGCCAAAAATCTGTCTTAAGGAGGAGGCGAGGGGAGCGACGAACGGAGCTCCATCGAAATGGGGGAGGGAAGTACGGAGGGCAATGGAGGAGGCGGGAGAAGGACAATTCTGGCAGCTTATAAGAGAAGGCAGCGACCGGGATGTCAAGAAGAAAGTAAGCAGGGCAATAATGAAGAGGAAAGAGCAGGAAATACAGCAGGACTGGGCGGGAATTGATAAATCTAACTACTGCAAGGAATATAAAACAAGGAAGTTAAACCAGGAAATGGAATATTATTGGGAGGACAAGCACATAACGGGCGAAATTAAAGAAACTTGGGCCAGGATAAGATGTGGTAGTGTAGGCAGAGAAATAGAAAAAGGTTTTAGGGAAACAGCGTGCCGGCTATGCAAACGGGCGGAGGAAACGTTGGCCCACATCTGTAAATGTGACAAGGGGAGGAGAAAGATAGGCGGAATTATTGCGGAGAGGATGGGGGGATGGATAAAAGGAAAGAAAGAAAACGAAATAAAGGAGGAACTGGAACTCTTGCTACAAGCAGGGCAGCCCTGGGTAGATCTGTGTAGGTACATAAATAAATTCGAAAAAGCGGCGGACAAGCAGGAAGAAAATGTAAAGCGGTCGTAAAATGCTTGTTATATTATATTAGATGTAAGATATATATTAGTTCCTAAGAGAAACCTGTATATGTAAACGCCCGAAAGGGTATACCTGGAATAAACTTATACTAGTACATAAGCGGTCAGAGTGCGCGATAAATTTTTCGACACTAAAAGATAACTAATTAAAATAATAATGATAACTAATGAAAATAACTAATCAAATAAGAATTAATAGTAATAATAATTTAAAAAAAAGCACTGAGCGCGGGGAACGATCGCGCGCCCCTAGTGCAAATTTTTTCCGAAAAACTCCGATTTTTTCCGGAAAATTTTTTTCGAATTTTTCTATGAATTGGAACAAATATGAAGAATTCGGAGTTTTGCGGACAATTATTTTTACGCAAACATCCGAGTTTCTCCGAATTTCTCCGAATATTTTATCATTTTAATTACGATCACGGGAAAATCTCGGAAATTATATGAAGACTTTAAGGGGTAACACCACTGCAACGACCTTACAGGAAGCGTATGTTTTGATATTTTTTTTAGCGAAAGAAAATGTGATAAACAAATAATACTTGCGGTATGTATTGAGCATATATTTAAGTATATTGCTATAAATTTTTCATCCGAAAATATTACAAAATGGCGACACTGCAGCAATTCTTCCGAAGCATGTCGAACCTCTGCTGCACGCAGTATAACTGTGCCAATTATCATCTAAAAAAAAGAATTTTATTTTATTAAGTCTACATGAGTGTAGCTACTGAACCACGTAGGGGATTTTCGATAAGTTAATTAAAACAATATTTATTGACAAATAACTGTCTTAAAATAAATTGAACATTTTTGGTCAAATACTCGGCAATTACTCAAAAATCAATATTTCTAAAAGTCCCTACGTGGTTCGCTACATACACTCATCCAGATGAAATTAAAGAAAAATTATTTTATCCAGATTGAAAGTGGCATAAGTTATACTGCGTGCCGCAGAGCACGTTAAGTTCAACATGCCTCGGAAGAATTTGCTGCAGTGTCGCCATTTTATAATATTTTCCCATAATTTTTTTTTGCAATAAACTTCAATATATGCTGAATAATTACCCCAAGTATTATTTGTCTAAAACGCTTCGTGGCAGACCGTTACAGTGGTGTTACCTCTTAAGGAAAATAATGTTTGCAAAAATTTCGGAAATTCATTATTTCTCAGAATTATGAGAGATGAAAAAATGTTACAAGTTTTTTTTACGATAATCTATTTTTTTTCATCTATAACTTTTCTCCGAATATCTCCGCAGCCGTTCACTCAATAGGAAAAAGAAGAAGTTCCGGCAAAAAATATGAACAAGTTTTTTTTACGAAAATGTCATTTTTTTCATCTTTAAATTTTCTCCGAATATCTTCGCAGCCGTTTACTCAGGTAATGGGAAAATTTCCGGAAAAAAAAATAATCAGTTTTTTTTACGAAAATCTCATTTTTTTCACCTTTAACTATTTTCCGAATATCTCCGCAGCCGTTCACTCAGGTCATAGGAAAAAGAGCAATTTCCGGGAAAAAAATGAGAGATAATGAATTTAAAGTGAAAAAAATGTGTTTTGGGGAAATAGACCAGAACTTGAATCCGTTTTAAATCATTTTTTCTCCGAAAATCTCAAATATGACTAAAATATGAGAAATTATGAAAAATTTGCACTACGGGCCCCTGCGGACCGAAGCCAGGAACGCTACCAACGGGACCATTTCATCGCTTGTAGAATATGTGCACTTTCTGGTACTTACGATTCGCGGCCGGATGGATGATTGGCTTGTTTTTGGGGATAATGCTTTATCGCTTGATGAAAGTATGAGAATTAATATAATAATACGGATATAAATATATTTCCGCTCACTTTTATGAATTATAATTTATTTGGCATAAGGACGGGTGTGAGTAAAGCGTAAACAATTCCATATAAGATAAATAAGTTGTAATTTAGATTTATTATTATATTTAAATTAACGTATAAACTAAAAAAATAAGCGATCAGAGTGCGCGATACATTTTTTTGTATACGTTAATAACGCAGAGAATCAAGAGCTCAATAAGTATTGAAATCATCTAAAAGCCTCGCGCGTGCCGTCGGGTGACGTCACGCGCGAGTCTTACTCAGATTGCTTTTTCCCTCGAAGCCTTCGTTTCGGCTTGGCCGCACATGAACGTGCTCAGCGTCCATGGATTGGTGTAGCTGCCGAAGGCGCGGTCGGCAAACTTCGACCGTGTTCGGCTCTTTCCGAAGATGTCCGAGCGTCGCTCGCTCATGGACACGTGCTACCATGATTGTGTGATGGGCGCGTAAGAGACTAGAGAGGGGGTAACTTTTACGCGCGATCCTGCTGCACTGGACGCGGGTTCGATCCCCGGTAGCAATGTCTTGTTTTTTTTATTAAGCATATACGAATTAAATATCATAAATAATGCCTGAACAGGCGAGAATAGCTAAAGCGAGAGTAAGTTCGAAATTTTCTGAATATAAAATGAAGAAAAAAAAAGTTGATTCACCGGAGATTGAACCCGAACCGTAAACATCGCTAATCCGCCACGCTGCTAACTCAGCCACAATGCTCATTGCAGATGGAGAAAAATTTATGATATACCCTTATCCATAATGTTTACTGTTGAAAAAAAATGTCGAAATGATCGCGGCAAAGGCTCAAGATTTCTTTGTGAACCTTCCACGATCGTTTCGGCGTTTTATTTTTCAACGCGGTTCGTCGTTAATTTTTTTAACCCGCATTTTCGGCATAAACGGGCAACCGAGAGAAAACAATGATCTCGATACATGTTTTTCACTTTGAAATTCATTTAATGCATATTCCAATCCGCAGTACGGCCACACATATATGTCGAGCTCGATCGGACGGAAAACCTCGCTCCGTTCGCCTATCGAGCGAGCGCGATTGGCGAGGGGCAGAGACTTTTCCCCCTCCGAGCCACCCGCTCGTGTTCTCGCTGACTGCGATACCGACTTGAGCGGTGATCACGGACTCGCGCAGCTACAAGGGAATCTGCAATCTCGACAGAGGCGATGCACACAAAATGATATTCCCGAACTCGCCGCCGCGATTTAGCGCCATTTTCGAGGCACGCCGAAAAGGGGAGCGTTGTACATCTCCACGATCTTACATACAGGCTTGAAACTCTGGTGGTGGGGGTATATCCTCGGGTTGAAGCACCGGCCGTTTCGCCTAGTGACCACGATTGTCGCTGCGATAGGGTGATGCAAGAGAGATGGAAATAGATTGTTGACGCATAGGAACCTAACCTAGCTGTACAATTGGCTGGTGTAGGCAAATTATGATATTCAATGTCTAAAATGCATGATGGACCTAAATACAATTAAAAGTAACTTTATCGTAAACCTGAACAAAAAACCAAAAAACTATAGTTATCTAAGTGGGTACAATGAATATGAATGTTTTTTATATAGGTGTCATTGTGAGGTCGTGTCCGTCGAGGGGTTCGGTACAAGCTTCGTAATGCTGCTTTCAGGGGTTCGATCCCTGTGCGCTCGGTTTTTTAAAAACATGTTTTAGCTTTTACAAAAAAAAATAGGCTTTACGTGTTGTTTTTATTGACCGGAAAATAATTAGCAACTATTCGAGACCGAAGTGGAATCCAGACCGAAACACGTGCAGGATGTATTTCTTGAAATTGAAACAAATACTTAAGAAACAGTGCTTCTTCTGCAATTCTTTATTTCCTCTTCGAAAAATTGCATGCATGTCCCAAGAAACATTTTCAATAATCTCTACTTTGCAGTTTCCGAAACGGTTTGCGCTGGTAAATTTAAAAAAACACCTTTTTCCGACCTTAAGGGAAGGACTCTCGAGTAGGATAAATGAAAATAATTCACTAACTTTGTTGTGTGTTTTCCAGCCGGGGAAGTATTTATTGTAATGATCCCAATAATTTTCCATTTTTTTTCAGGTTCCCGGCTCCAACGCCTGTTTCGCCCATTCTCGATGAATATATTTCAGTTCGAAATGATTTTCACACACAACGTGTCTCGGCTCTAATTTCCCACCTCCCGGTAACGCGGCCTCCCATTTTTTAATTGCGCCAAGTCTCTCGGCACCCGAACACTAAGCGTTTCGATTTTTCACTCCGAGAGCCGGTTTTACACGTTGGCACAATACACCACTTAGTCATTTTTCAATATCACCGTTTTTACAAGTTTACAAGTAGAGCACGTCGCGTGTGGTCGCGTGAATGAGCGGTTATGTTTGGGTTTTGTTTACTTTTGAAATAAATTTCCGTCTCTCTCACACAGCCTGCGTCACTCTATAGCAGCGATCCTCGTGGTCACGAGTTGAAATAGTCGGTGCTTCAATAAGAGGCCATCCCCCACCACTGAAATTTTGAACGAGTTTCAAGACCTGTATGTATGACCGTGTACATCTCCCTACTAATCTCTGTTAGTAGGGAGATGTACAACGCACCCCTTTTCGGCGTGCCTCGGAAATGGCGCTAAATCGCGGCGGCGAGTTCGGGAATATCATTTTGTGTGCATCGCCTCTGTCGAGGTTGCAGATTCCCTTGTAGCCGCGCGAATCGTGAGCACCGCTCAAGTCGATATCGCAGCAGCGTGCACGTGAATGGGTAGCTCGGTGGGGGAAAAGTCTCTGCCCCTCGCTCACTCGACAGGCGAATGGAGCGAGGTTTTCCGTCCAATCGAGTTCGACGTATGTGTGGCCGTACTGCGGATTGGAATATGCATTAAATGAATTTCAAAGAGAAAAACATGTATCGAGAAAGTTGTTTTCTCTCGGTTGGCCGTTTCTGCCGAGAATGCGGGTTAAAAACATTAACGACGAACCGCGTTGAAAAATAAAACGCCGAAACGACCGTGGAAGGTTCAAAAAGAAATCTTGAGCCTTTGCCGTGGTCGTTACGGCGTTTTTTTTTCAACAGTAAACATTATGAATAAGCGTGTATCATAAATGTTTTTCTATCCTCAATGAGCGTCGTGGCTGAGTTGGCAGCGCGACGGATTGACGATGCTTGCGGTCCGGGTTCGATCCCTGGTTAATCGACTTTTTTAAATCTATTTTTTGTCTTCATTTTATATTCAAAAAATTTCGAACTTACTCTCGCTTCAGCTATTCTCGCCTGTCCAGGCATTATTTATGATATTTAATTCATATAGGTTTTATTTTAAAAAAGACATTGGCTACTGGTGATCGAACCCGCGTCGTCTGCACTCAGAGCCCGCGCGCTGATATATCAACCGCAAGGCTCTTGGGACTGCAAACCTGCCTTACGTATACACACTTATCCAATCTTAAAAAAAAATTCGCTGCATACCAATTGCATATTGTTTTTATGGCCCCAAAGTATTATTGAAGACAAATGAAAACGATTTTTCCAAATTCCTAGAGTGGTGTTATCCCTTAAAAAAAAGAAATTGATTTTTTGATCGTTGTAAATGTATATCCCCTCTTAAAGACTTTAAGACGTCTGGTCCCCTTGGCCGATCGAAAAATGGGTATATTTGAGAAAAAAATAATAAACTCGAAAGTATGGGCCGGAATATTTTTATATGTTTACACAACGTCAGAAAGGGCTTTAACAATAACGTTAATAAATTTTCGTTTAAAATATTTAAAAATGGCGCCGTTACGCACATTGACGCGAAGGCCCTCCGCACAATACGCGCGGTCGTTGTCCCAGCTGTTACCCAGTCCCAGTACCCAGAGTTGATGGCTCACCATAATTTTTTTAATGGTCGAAAAAAAACCGCTACACTACATTGTAGCAAAAAAAATTATGGTGAGTCGAAGAAAAAAATTTGTACTTTTCACGAAATTATGTCTCACCATCATTTTTCTAATGGTCGAAAAAAAAAGCGCTGCGCTACATTGTAGCGACATTACTCACAAATGAGCTGATTTTTTTTTCAGATGTGACACGACCGCGTAACAGCTCGCCAACGACCGCGCGTATCGTGCGGAGGGCCTCCGCGGCAATGTGCATAACGGCGCCATTTTTTAATATTTTTAACGGAAATTTATTAACGTTATTCTTAAAGCCCTTTCTGACGTTATGTAAAAAAATAAAAATATTCCGGCCCATACTTTCGAGTTCATTATTACCTTTTTTAATATGCCCATTTTTCGATCGACCAACGTGGCCAGACGCCTTTAAATAATCTCGTACGTGTTAGCGAAAACCGGCAGAAAATTATGAAGCAACTCGTCCACTTCTTTGATGTTTGCTATTTCGGTATTTTGGACCATCACTCGTATGCCCATCTGAGATCTATATACTTTCGAAGTTTGTATCCTCGATATATGTCTTTTTGCTATAGATGGTATTACCAATATTAGATACTCACGTCTTTCCATTTCGGAGATATGGATGTTCTAGATTGTTTGAATCTGTATTTGTATGACTCAAACTGCAGACAATCTGAATACACGTTCTCGAATAAATGAGCTTTCGAATAAATAATCCTTTGGTGTAATAGTCATTCAATTTCGTCATCAGCCGTAGGATAAAATTTTGAATAATTTACAGTTCGTTACTTTGAATTTGTAATTACGTCATTTCGAAATCTTTATCGTTCTATATTTGGCCTTTCAAAGTTTTGACCACCATCCCAATGTGAAATGTGATGAAAAAAATGCCGAAACACACTTATCCAATTTGAAATGTGTTTTGAAAAAAATGCCGATCGAGAAAGACTCAAAGTTCTCTGCGAGCCTTTCTCGATCGTTTCGGTACTTTTCTTCAACAATTTTTTAAATTAATTTTCTAAGGGGAAAAGTAAAAACTCATTTCCGTATTGGGGGAAACATTTATTTTTTTGTCATATTTTCCAATACTGTTTGCACCACAATTTGGAACGCCCGCTCGTTTTGAGCAACTTCAACATGCGTCCGGCGGGGCGAACGACTGCGTGTTCGGTCGCGTCGACGATACCCGCGGCGTCCTTGCTGCGGCCGCTCCCCTCGCTCGCGCTGCTGTTCTTTCGATGGCCTGCCCTTCTCGCGCCCTTAGGCTCGCTCGGGTGGCTCTTGCCGCTGCGGCTGCTGCTGATGACCACTTTTCTTTTTGTTGCGGCGCCAAAATGTCGTCTTTGTAACTGTACAAAATAAATAATAAAATGTACAAATAAAATGCATTACTCACACAAATTAAGGGATATTTAAAAAATTCCGAATTTTTGGCTGATTTTCAAGAAGGGATAACTCGGAGAAAAATGGTCGTACAGAAAATTAAAAAAAAAAGAAATTATAGCTTCAAGTATCTAGTTTTCAGATCTGGACTGTAAAATTTTTTAGCGTGGGTGGCTTTCTTGTAATCATCCGAAAACCAACGAAATTTTTTTTCCAAATGTTTGCTCGTCTTTAAAATGGTCTGTCGACTACAAATAATTTTTTTTATCATACGACTATAAAAGTCTTTTAGACAATTTAATCAGATTTAATTTGACCTTTTAACGAGCTCCGTACGATGATTTGGCGCGGAGTAATCGTCGATCAAAGCAAAAAAGTCCATTTTAACTTTGACTATCAATTACTCAAGAACTAATGATCGTACAGAAAATAAAAGTAGGGTTTTAGAAACTACAAAACATTCTCTATGACATGCAATTAGGGGCTGTTGATAAAACATTTTTTTTCGGAGTGATGATGTTGGCTGAAAAAAGTTGAAATTTTGCCAATTTAAGAATATATGGTGGAAAATTTGGTATAACTTTGGATATAATGCATGAACGAAGGATATCGTC
The DNA here is from genome assembly GCA_963210295.1 of Ophion ellenae. Lineage (NCBI taxonomy): Eukaryota > Metazoa > Arthropoda > Insecta > Hymenoptera > Ichneumonidae > Ophion > Ophion ellenae. Next base: position 5,387,807 of record OY723390.1, on the reverse strand, counting down.
GGTAATGTTTTAACCTCGAAGTGTCCCCAAAAAACTCTCAAAGTTGCAAAGCGCTACGATTTTTGTTTCTTAGTGCTCCGAAGGATTAAATTTATCGGTTCTGTCAAAAATCACCGTAACAAGCAATTTTTCGATTTTTAATTCTTTTTTCATCCTCAAAATGTTTTTTTAGCAATAATGAGTAATTTATTAATTCAGACAACAATTACCAAGAAAAAAAATCGAAAAAAATTTTTTAATTTTCAGGGTAGTTTTGAAAAAAACTGCTTTTTGTGTTTGTTAAGAAAGTGTATTTCAACGATTGAAGCTGCAAAAAATTAAAAGTTCAAGATTTGTGTGAAGAGAATCAGTCGACAGTAGAGGGGTATATCAACAACAAAGGTGCAGGTTGTCTGCAGTTTGAGTCATACAAATACAGATTCAAACAATCTAGAACATCCATATCTCCGAAATGGAAAGACGTGAGTATCGAATATTGGTAATGCCATCTATAGCAAAAAGACATATATATCGAGGATACAAACTTCGAAAGTATAGATCTCAGATAGGCAAACGAGCGATGGTCCAAAATACCGAAATAGCGAACATCAAAGAAGTGGACGAGTTGCTTCATAATTTTCTGCCGGTTTTCGCTAACACGTACGAGATTCTTTAAAGGCGTCTGGCCACCTTTGCCGATCAAAAAATGGGCATATTAAAAAAAATAATAATGAACTCGAAAGTATGGGCCGGAATATTATTATTTTTTTACATAGCGTCAGAAAGGGCTTTAAGAATAGCGTTAATAAATTTCCGTTCAAAATATTTAAAAATGGCGCCGTTATGCACTTTGCCGCGGAGGCCCTCCGCACGATACGCGCGGTCGTTGTCCCAGCTGTTACGCGGTCGTGTCACATCTGAAAAAAATCAGCTCATTTTTGAGTAGTGTCGCTAATGTAGCGTAGCGGTTTTTTTTCGACCATTAAAAAAATTATGGTGAGCCATAATTTCGGTGAAAAATACAAATTTTTTTCTTCGGCTCACCATATTTTTTTTCATGGTCGAAAAAAAAACCGCTACGCTACATTGTAGCGACACTACTCACTCACGGATGAGCTGATTTTTTTTTGCAAATGTGACATGACCGGGTAACAGCTGGGACAACGACCGCGCGTATCGTGCGGAGGGCCTCCGCGGCAATGTGCATAACGGCGCCATTTTTTAATACTTTAAACGGAAATTTATTAACATTATTCTTAATGCCCTTTCTGACGTTGTGTAAAAAAATAAAAATATTCCTGCCCATACTTTCGAGTTTATTATTTTTTCTTAAATATACCCATTTTTCGATCGGCCAAGGTGACCAGACGCCTTAAAGTCTTTAAGAGAGTATATACATTTACAACGATCAAAAAATCAATTTCTTTTCTTTAAGGGATAACACCACTCTAGGAATTCGGAAAAATCGTTTTCATTTGTCTTCAATAATACTTTGGGGCCATAAAAACAATATGCAATTGGTATGCAGCGAATTTTATTCAAGGTTGGATAAGTGTGTATACGTAAGGCAGGTTTGCAGTCACAAGAGCCTCGCGGTTGATATATCAGCGTGCGGGCTCTAAGTGCAGACGACGCGGGTTCGATCCCCGGTAGCCAATGTCTTTTTTAAAATTAAACATATATGATTTAAATATCATAAATAATGCCTGGACAGGCGAGAATAGCTAAAGCGAGAGTAAGTTCGAAATTTTTTGAATATAAAATGAAGAAAAAAAAATAGATTAAAAAAGGTCGATTAACCAGGGATCGAACCCGGACCGCAAGCATCGTCAATCCGTCACGCTGCCAACTCAGCCACGACGCTCATTGAGGGTAGAAAAACATTTATGATAAACGCTTATCCATAATGTTTACTGTTGAAAAAAACCCCGTAACGACCGCGGCAAAGGCTCAAGATTTCTTTTTGAACCTTCCACGGTCGTTTCGGCGTTTTATTTTTCAACGCGGTTCGTCGTTAGTTTTTTTAACCCGCATTCTCGGCAGAAACGGCCAACCGAGACAAAACAATTTTCTCGATACATGTTTTTCTCTTTGAAATTCATTTAATGCATATTCCAATCCGCAGTACGGCCACACATATGTCGAGCTCGATCGGTCGGAAAACCTCGCTCCGTTCGTCTGTCGAGTGAGCGAGGGGCAAAGACTTTTCCCCCACCGAGCTACCCATTCGTGTGCACGCTGACTGCGATGTCGACTTGAGCGGTGCTCACGACTCGCGCGGCTACACGGGAATCTGTAACCTCGACAGAGGCGATGCACACAAAATCATATTCCCGTACTCGCCGCCGCGATTTAGCGCTATTTCCGAGGCACGCCGAAAAGGGGAGCGTTGTACATCTCCCTACTAATCTCTGGACAAACGTGCTGTGAAAATTCACATGTCAGGATTATAGCGGCAAGAGGACAGCATACGGCGGCACACCGTGACACCAATACGCTGTCTTTTGCTTCCGCATTAAGCTGCAAATTTGCGCCACAGTGCGTGGGTTGGCGAAATAAATATGTGACGCCAAGACGGTAAGTTTGCAGCGAGTATACGCAACAATTACCTGCTGCAACAACGGTACTCATGCCGCAAGCTCCAGATTTGGAGTAATGTCATCTTTATATCGCGTTTCAGTCATAAATGCACCACGCTGTAACACTCTGTTGCCGGTAAAAACGAGGCAAGTTACGCGACATTGAGACGGAAAATTTGGAATACGTTATTCCGACAAGGTTATGATACGTTGGCGGCACGCTTAACGTTCCATTGCCGTCAAAAACAAGATATGTGGTTATAACCATAGGCAGATTCGCTACGACAAATGTCATGATCCTAAAATTAGTTATATAAGTTGAACCAGTTGGATGGTCGAGTGGTTAGCGTGCTTGCCTTCTAAACCAGCCCATCGTGAAGTTGCGGGTTCGAATCCCAGCATCGTACTTTCGGAAAAAAATAATTACGGGCATGACGCTGGCCCTCAGTCATACGCGGGCGTCGCACACACGAATCGGTACGAGTGTGCGATTGTATTAAATTATTTATTTTGCCCTGTTTTTATTCCCACCTGCCAAGCTACCGGTAATGCAGAACCCCATTTAGCCGGTCACAACGCCGCAATAGCGCGCCTTGTTTATGCCGACGAAGGAGCGTTACGGCGTGTTCTAAATATGCCGGCAATGGAAAGTCACAGCATGCCGCCAATGTGCCCTCACCTTGCCGAATAGCGTATTCCAAATTTCCCGTCTCAATGCCGCGATAACGTGCCTCCTTTCTACCGGCAATGGAGCGTCACAGCATACCTCCAATGTGCCCTCAGCTTGCTGAAATAACGCATTTCAATTTTTCTGTCGCAATGCTGCAATAACTCAGCAATGAACGTGCTCCAAATGTACCGCCAATATTCTGCATTTTCGTACTGCAATATTAACACCAGCATTCACGCGAGGATGCGCAATGCTGTGCTGCTAGAACACAGCTTAATGCGGCGGCAAAGGATGCCATTTTTCCGACACAACTTCCTCTCGCTTGGCGTGGTGTTGCCAATGTGTTGTCGCCAAATGTCTTACTGGGTAGATAAGTCCAATAAGTATTCAGTTTCGTAATTTTTATTAGGTCACGGTATAGGGTTCGCGAAAAAATCAGTATATCTGAGCAATTTTTTATGGAATTTCTTAAGCAAGAGCGTGCATTTACGCACAGTTGATATATCTAATTCTCTAGATTTCTCTAGATTCTCGCTCGACGTATAGACGTCGCATAGACGTACCCGAAGACACTGCAACATTTTACGAGAATTTTTAATCTTCGAATATAAACGACGCATAGACGTACCCGAAGACACTGCAACATTTTACGAGAATTTTTAATCTTCGAAATCGAGCGATTCGTTCAAACCTTACGAAAAAAATGCAATAAACTAGAGGTGCGATACAAAGTATAAATCATGCAGAACCGTAATGACTCTTGCGATAAATCGAACAACATATTCATTCAGTAGATTTTTTTCAAAATGAAATCGGTACGGTCAGGCGCTATCGATCGGCCAACACAGTAATCGAATCCAACTTACCGTAGGTCAGTAAGACCCATTCCTACATTGCCGGTGGCAGGTAAAAATTAACTTTTTTTTTTAAACTTGTCGGAGAAAAATGTAGAGTATTTTCGTAATAAACGCAGAAAAATCATATATTTCATTTCCTAATAAATTAGGTACCTATAATTTATGTTACCGAACGTACTCCGAAATTTCCTGCAAAACACCGAAAAATAATCAGTATTCAAAGATCTCTCGATCGCGCTTGTATTGTTTTTGTCTTGAGTATCCAACACCGAAAAACAATTTCCTAAGTATATCTGCAATTACGAACAAGCACGAAACGTTTTGCAGAATCTTCGTATCTCGCGGCTACAGAGACGCGGGAGTATCCGAGTTATCGATGAAAAAAAAGAATGCACATGAACGCTCGAGTATTAAGAAGGTGCGACCCATCCACCGAATGTGTTCTCCAGCTCTTTGGCCACCGCAATGCAGAGATGATCGTTGTACGGGGCGGCGACGACCTGCGATATGCGATAGCGATTAGTTAACTGGAAAACAATTGCGATAACGTCAGTCTTGTCGAAGCTTTAAATACGCGATTACCTGTACACCAACTGGCAATCCTTCGGAATCTAAACCAACCGGTACTTGACAGACCGGGAGTCGCAGAACGTTGAATATACACCAGTAGCCAAAGTTGAATGGTCTCAGAAAATGGGAATAATGATAACCGGCTGGGAACGGCGAAGATGGATAAAATAGAACTCCGTTCTTGCCAAGTTTGTCCTGAACTCGGAACGAAATCAAACGGTCAATATGTCAAATCGAAATTCCTCCCAAAAATAAGTTTTTTTTGACCATTTTTCTCACTCAAATATATCATATCAATTGGTATTGTGGAAGAAAAAGCCCTAAGAACTCACCTAAATCCAAACGAACTTCTATTATACAACAGTCTGTCTTTTATCAACAGAAGTATTCTATTGTACAACAGTAGGCGCAAAGATGTGAATTCTACACATTTCTTGTAAACTAGTAGTAGTAACCCAACAAACAACCGAAATAAACGCAAATGAAACACTTGCGCATATTTACTGTACGATAGCAGTAGTATTAATTGCTTTGGGTTTTTTGGCTTTCGCCCTCCATAATATCAATAGTTGTATAATTTTAAACTCTTCGAGTGCACACAGGGTCATTTTGACTTGAACATTTCGCAAAGTTTTTCGAGAAATTATATTTCTTAAATAAAAAATCAAACTGCACAACCTAGAAGACGAATTAATTTTCTACGGAGAGGTATGTACATATATTTTTAGTCACTTAAAAAGCGCATAGTTTACAATATATACGCAGCCGGAGATAGCTTGCGGTTAATTAGACCATATGTGCACTTTAATTCACTGCTATGAAAGCGTGCGCTCGAAGAGTTGAGCAATAAGAATCGTTGAAAAATATATTCCTGCCGATGTTTGGGTAGAACCCCGATTGGACATCTATACCAATCAAAAGATCAATAAATAAAGACGTAGTTAGGAATAAACCTCTGAACAAAATCGAACGATCGGACGATGAAGAGGTTGTAGCTGTATAACAGTAAAAACAGATTTACAAGACCAACTCACGAGTAAAAATTGTTTCATCTTTTCAGTAATGCTCGTTGCCCATTCATCGCTCTCCTGGGGGAAAAAATCATCACTCATAAGCTTCATTAGAGCCCCGAACGTTATTTCCGAGCTGTTTGTCACAAGCTTCTTTAATTCTGCCACTGCACTTGTGCGCGACTGAAACGTTCAACAAAAAAAAAACACATCAATCTAATGCTTTCATTCTCAAGAGTAAGTAAGGCACAACGCCAACCAAACCGCGGTCCGCGCGCGAGAGAGGTAGTTGTTCTGCTGATGCAAATTTTCTATTCAACTGATATTTTTAAAAACGCAACCAACCACTTTACATTTGTTGAAATAGTAACAGAGCGTATTTCGTCATTTTCTCGAAATATAATCCGTCTGGGAGAAGACGTTGCCCGAGAGAAATGTAATCGCAGGCAAAAGTAGCCAGATTAAATATTCTCAAATATACGTCCTACGTAGATCAAGCCTCATATTTTCATTTAAAAGTACCTTTCTGAAAAACATTATTGTTTCACCTGGATTCGTTAATATTTAGCATTATTAGAGCAAAACTCTTCGGGATGAAAATGCCGAAATTTTCGAGCCACTTTACTCTTAATTGCGTTGCCATACATTTTGGTAAGAGGGTATGGGAAAGCTGGACGAAAAAATAAGCTCAATTTTAGTATGTTACAATTAATTACACCAAAATTATTGTGAAATTTTCCAAGTTTCTCGCAAACATAAATTCCCTACACAAAAATCTAAAATACTTTACCATTACTCAATTGTGCGTTCCCTCATTATATCGAACAGTGAGACTGTCACGTCGCGACCAAATGCGCACAATGTCTTTTTAACCGTAATACGCACGATAGCGGCATTCTCATTTTTCGACGGATTTTTATATTTTCTTTAGACTTAGGCCTACCACGGCGGAAATGTAGCCTATCAATGATAAGTAACCGTCTCGCGTACTTTCCCACGCGAGAGCACAGCGGTCTTAACTATATCACGGACAAATATACAAACAGAAAAACTTCGGATTACAAGAGCGTCCAACGCATGAGGCGGCACTCTAAATATACATAGAATAGGTTACGATAAGATACTTTAGTTATAAAACGAGACTGCACAGCGACTCGAAGGATACGGAGAATATTGACGAACGAAACGTTCAAATACACCAAAAAATATACACTCGCTAGAAGAAAATCCTCCGACCCAGGAAGATGACCAGATCTTAAAAACCGCTGTAGACCACATGCGCTCTCACACCTGGGTCAAAAAAGCCTATCTTGGGGTAAGCGCTACGACGCGACCAATGCCCTTTTTCCTCCCCGTATTTTTCCGCGCTCGAGATAAAGAAGCGCAGCTCCAATTCCTGGGAATAGAGCGACGAATATGACTCGCAGGCTACGTCCTGCTCGCACTCTCTATTTTCGACCAGTCATCCGAAGAGACCTATATTTGATGCCTTTTCCACCAATCCCTAAGAAAAACGCATCATGGAAATGCGCTCCTTCCCCCATTGACGAAACCTCTTCTATTTTCCACTTGATGAAGAAGTATCCTACAGGAAGTCAGTCTCCCATCAGCTTCCATCGCGTTCGGACAAAGTCTCCCAACAAATTTCATCGGAACAAGTACGAAAACTGTCTTCTGACGGCAAACGACGAGTTCGAACTTTAAAAATCTTCAGTAAAATTGTTACAAATATTTCATCTATACTTTGCAAAAGCGCGACTTATAAAAACTTTCCCAAGTGTCTACATTGAGCGTTTCACTTACATCGTATTGCGTAAATCATCAATTAATTCAAATCGACTCGCGATAAATACTCGTGTAATAAAAAGTGTATCAACGCGAAGAATACCAGCTCCGCCAATCCTGTAACGAAGCGTACACAACCGAGCAGTCCGGCCCACCTACGGAAACCCGAACTCGAACCGTTGTAAATCCAACCACTGGACCATCGGCGCACCAATAAACGTAAGCGAACTGTCTTGTATTTTCAAATCTACCAAATTAACCCGATTGGTTAATTTTAATCAACCCCTAATTGTGAGAAACTTGAGTTGTCCAATTCATTTCGTAATTGGATCACTGCGTTATTCCTACCCTTCCATGCACTATCCCTTCTTACACCCTCATCCCATGCTATTGCGCTAGGCGTAGGCAAAAAGGATGAAATCGCGATTAACATATGTCCACGTCCTTTCAGGACGTGACAAGACAACGTCTCCAGAACGCATGCGCAACGATACGAAACGTTGACGTAATGTAAAACACATTCTCTATCTCCGTAAGAAAACTTGCAATCAACTACTTTCAAAGGTTTTCGAGTTTTGGAGAAATAGCTAAGTTCTCTACTCTGCGCCCTTTGACTCTACAAGTTCTGAAAAATTATTTTACTCCTGAAAATAGCTGTATCCAAGATTCCGAGCGAGAGGCAAAGCATAAATGGAAGTTTCGAATCATGTTGAACGCTTATGAAATACTTTAAGACTGACCTTTCGATTCATGATATCCGATTTGAAATCGCCCGGTTCCTTGCTCATCCAGTACCTCCACAATCTGAAGCTGTACTGGGAGCCGGGCAATTTAATCTTGTGCGCGGATCCGGTGATTTCGCGAAAATGCTCGACTGCCCTTATGAGTGCGAGACGCAAGTCGTTATTCACTTTGCTCGCTCTCAGATCGCCGGAGCCTTCCTGATAAAAAATATCCAAGTTCTTTAAATTGACGGGTGCGTCGAGCTTGATCTTTGAGACGTTACTGCCAATGAAAACTCTCAGCAGGGGTGCTAGGTCATCGGCTCGTTTGCACATTGGGCCGGCTTCGGCCATCGATGAGTGAAAATCCACGGACCTCAAGCCAATGCCTTTGAGTGGCGAAAGACCGCCGCTCGGTTTGTGACCGAAAACACCATTGAAGAAAGCAGGCATTCTTATCGAACCACCGATATCGCTACCGATAGAGATCGGCGTACCGCATGCGGCCAAGATCGCCGCCTCGCCACCGCTGCTACCACCCACAGTCCTCGTTGTGTTGTAAGGATTGCACGTTTGGCCGTAAACATTGTTTCGCGACTCCACCCAAAGATTCATCTCCGGAATATTCGTTTTGGCTATGAGAATTCCTCCAGCGTCTCTCAGGTAACCAACCACTGTAGCGTCCTCCGTCGACACGTAATCTTTTCTACACGTCATTCCCATCGTGTGAGGTAATCCTGATAACAAGTTTTCAACAACGATCGTCAGTCAGGAAATCATACTGCATTTGCAATTATAGAATTTATAAATCAATTCTCCCGTCATATCAATTTTTCATCGATATTTTTTCATACTTTTATTCTACGTATCTCAAGAACGCTCTGTCGAAATTTCTAGTCAATGTTCCATATACCTTAGACTTTATAGACACTCTAAACGTACGTAGACGTCGCTCTAAACGCACATTATCAATGCAAAATCATGAAACAAACAAACCTTCACTTACGTTTTTCTATAAACGGTTTTTGTTAAACGGTTGAAAGAGTAGTTGCTACAATTGTTAACTGATTGGAAAAATTCTACTCCAATCTCTTTCTAATCCCAATCGCTATTGCGTGTGCTATATTTATGAATTCATAGCCACTCGTTGTTTACTTTTCTAAACTAATATATGCGCCGGAAAAGGCTTTTTTTGGAAACATAATTTTTTACCTGCGGGAAAATTCATCAAATTGGTTTTTTCACCCGAGTGTAACACTCGCCATAACCACAAACATATATTCTGTATATGAATGTGGATATTGTACACAATGTGTACACATGCCTCTTTTCAATAACAAATGCGTAATAAAAACAAAAATAATCATTCTGTGTAGTACAAATATGTGTGAATCGAAGTTGGAAGGTTTTTTTTCGATACATAGATTTCAAAGAAACAAATGTGAAAAAAAAACAAACCTTTTTCCGTCGCTTTGACTAGAGGGTACCCTTAAACTATACGGCGTACCCAAATAGAAAAAACTCAGTTGGAACTTAGCTTTCTGTATTTTTATTAGTTTTAAAGGCTTATTTCTATCAAATCTTGATTTGGTCGTGATGTATAAAATAAATTAATTGCATGCCTAGCATCCTTAACCAACCGTTCGGCGATTCATCATTGTGTTACTTCCAGAAGATTATCAACCTGGGTCCCAACACATTTGGCAACTCACCTCGAGTTTCGTTACTCTCTTTCGTCGTGAACGGTACACCCAGAAAAGGCTTGGACTTCTTCAAAACCTCCAAGTCCACGTTTGATTTAAGCAGTTTGTCAACGTTCTTCGCTTCCTCCAGAGCAGCTTCGTAACAGTCGACGACGACAGCGTTTATTAACCCATTAACCTCCTTGCATCGATCTATAAAAGCTGTGACTACATCCTCTGCAGAAACTTCCCGATTCCTGGATCGATTCCAATAAATACTCCATTAGTCATCGTTTTTTCTTCTTCCTCGTGTTTGATAGAAACGTGGAAAACAAGTCACCTCGTACATCTTCTTATAAAGATACAAAAGCATTGAAAGGATTTATACATGAAATTTGAGTGCCCTGAACTTTTGTAGGTCAGCGGCAACATGTTTGGCCGCTTCTTTCCATTTCGGTGCCAAAGTTTCGGCAAATAAAAAGCCAACTTATGAGAGATACAATACCAGACGAACGTAGAAAAAAATTTGACATTCTGAAATATATTAGGTTTAGTAAAAAGAAATCCACTATTTTTGCATCAAATTGAAGGCAAAAATCATTAATTTCTTTTTACTACACCTAATATGTTCTAAATATAAAGTAAAATCATATTTCAGTGGCATAACCTGTAGACCAAGGCTTGCATTACCAGATAAGCGTATTTATGTAAATTTTGTTTCGGTATTTAACTTTATTATGGGAAAACTCTTACAAGTAAATATGCAGCACCTAACGATTGGTGCAATTCGTGAGCTGCTGAATCGTTCACTTTGTTACTATACAGTTTTGTATGAATGAATGGGAAAAAACGTGAAAATAAGCAGATTTTTAGTACGTTTCAATGAATTGTCCTACAACTACGATACAAATGATTGTGTAATTTTTCTAAACAATTTATGGCATATATAAATTGGCCCTACAAAAAATATAAAAGATACTGTATCGCTTTTTCATTATGATTTACTCCATAAAACCCAAATAATCGATTCCTAAAATAAAACCATACATACAGGCTTAGTACAATTATAGGAATAATGCACCAGATTTGATTCACTATGGAAGTGTTTATAGAAGACCCCAATCCCTTTTGAACTGAAATATCTTTCTGTCTGACACAATTAAAAAGTGTTGGTTTATATAAGCGATAAATATATATACCCATGTATACATACATACATATATAACAGCTGTATACAGCCATTAGCGTAAACAACATTTTTTTCTGGTGGGGCCTAGGAGGGGGGGGGGGGGGGGTCTGATAAAAAAATTATTTTCTTATCTTTTTTTCTAAGAGAATTTACATAATAGTAGATAATAACACAACACACAGAAGATATAAAGCTCTAATCACACGTTTATGTTAACATCGATATCAAACTCTTGCAATACCTTGAAAAATAATCAACTAATTTTTCTACATTCTTTAATCCAGTTACCAGTCTTTAAACTTTACTTTCAGTAGGTACTCAATTAAATAAGTCTTAGTTTTGTTTTTTTCTGTAAATCAGCAAACCAGTTGGCATTTTTATTAACGGTATCATTCTCTATGTTCTATTGCTTGTAAGCCATGTTTTTATCCGCCTCATGACAGAAAAACTGCTCTCACAGCCAGCGGAGATCATTGAGAGTACTATTGCTGCTTGAAAAAGTTTATTTAAGTTAGAGCAGTACTCCTCTTTAATATGCTCTCTCGAAATACCGGGGTTTATTTTATGATTTTTAAATGAAAGTCTTGGTTTTTATGACCATTGCTTCAGCATCCAAGGCTGACAAATTAATAATTAAATTTTTTAAATAATGATTGGTGATGTCCGCTCCGGTCTTCCTATTCACTTTCAAAAATGCCTTAACTGCAAGAGCTTAAAGTAGATTCTTCAATCTTGGTTTTAGAGTTACAATAATATTATCATCTATTACTTGGTACTAAATGTTAATCTTCCAGTATTCTTTTGATTATGTATCAACTGGCAAATCTAATGTATTGCTTTTGCCCACAGTTTACTTAATTGTGAAATTTGAATATCTATTCAATGTATGTAACAAAATCACTTTTTTTTTATACAAGTTACGAAATTATAATGAAGAAAATAGTTCGAGTTTTATTAAATTGTTTCTTTATGGTTGCTTGGGTGAAACAAATAAAATTAATCGATTATTCTAATTTAATTATTTTCGATTGATTTTTTCCTGGGGGGGGGGGGAGGGGGAGGAGCAAGATTTCTGGGGAGGGCAGGGTGGCCACCACGGCTTCCTCCTGGCTATACCAACCTGTCGAGCAATCTGAGATCATTAGGGAAAATAAAGGTTCAGATGTAAGTTGCACAAGTTTTCTTGTTCGAAATTATCAAAGAAATACAATACCTGATCTTATTGGCCAGCGACACTCCGCTCTCGAGCAACAAATTATTCTTCACAGGCGGGACTTTTTTTTCTTTGCCGTTGTAATAAGCGCCAAATAAAAAGTCGACAATGCAATCCATCAAACAATGCAACTGGACCAACATGCATCGCAGTAGATTGCAGAAAAGTTTCTTAGCATTTTCCATAATGCTCTTGTTATTTTGTGATTTCTGCTCAGAAACAAGCAAGGTTATGTATCCTATTAGGGGAAAACGTATAATACCCTATGTGCAATTTACTCATGAAAGTTTGGTCCAAACAGTAGTTCATTTGTCATAGACCGAGCAACAAAGGCTGCTTAAAAAAAAGTAGTCTCGAAAACATTATTTAGAAAGCCTTTCGTTAGTTATTTTTTTCTTCTTATCTATTTATTTTCGCCCACTTAACGTTAAGTTTTACAAATTGACTAACGTCCGAAAATGAATTGAAAATAAGTCAATTAATGCTACGATTGAGGAAATCAATTTTCACGACTCTTGTATGTAAAACAGGATTCGTCCGCTTCATTGCCCCAAACGGTACCAATTGACATACAATGACACGTTTACGGAGAGTTTAACGATGAAAACATAATCGAACGGTAATCGCATATGACATAATGTCGAAACTTTAATAAGGAGAAAAGTGTATTCACCTCGTCTATCAGCGATGAGCACATGACTATTGCAAGTTCCAAAATTTGATGATAACAATGAATCTACGATGAGTGGCACGAGAATCGGTGCGAAAAAGTGTTGCGCACACCAGCGTCGTAAAATGTAGGATAGGCTCAGAGCTTCTGCTCTATTCGAGCAGAAAACGGCAACGTCCAAAGTGTAAACGTTCAGACATGACGTACACACAAATTTACCGGTGCTATAATTGATTAAACCGACCAATCAAATTCTCCTTGGAAATCATATGTAAAAAAACAAATGCAACCTTTACACAGCAATGCATAAGACGGGATTCCTTTGGAGCTTTGCCGTATCGTCACTCCAGGCGCTCGTAACGGCGCGATCGTCCAGTCGATGTCACTTTTCGCAATGTTAGGGCCTGTCATGCTCGATTGTCGGAATTAGTCACCGATGGTACCACTCGACAAACTTGTTTTGAATCACTCGCGATTTTCAATCGTACACGGTGAAAAATTGTGCCTGGTGTCATGAAAATTTGAAGCCCGATCGACCTTTCTTGGAAAACTACGAACATATCAAGAGTCCGAATAGTACGTTTTCTCTGCAGTAAAATCGTGTGCTTTTTTCGTATCACGGGTGATCTCATAGTGATCTCATAGAAGGCGACAAACCGTGTACATACGTAAATAAGTTTCGTAGCGCTAGCTGTCAGACCAAGTTTCACATCGCAAAAGTACTCCCAGAACAATTGACAGGGGTGTAAATATTCCATCGTTTCGCACCATTGGTTCAAATTGAGTTTATTTCGACAGTCAGCACAACGGGGGCCGAACAATCAGCCATGTCCGTCTCACAGATGGAGAGTATCCTTTTTCCGTTCGTGAGAAGAAAAAAAAAGAAAAACGTCGCAAGACGCTGTGCTTAACCTCAAACTTGTTTCGTCGCGAATGTTTCTTTTTCAATTCTACTATGTTTACGCTGTCGATTAGTGTTTTCTGGCAATTTACTCATCTGCTATGCTGTCTAAATGATCATTCAAACGTCAAAACTCATCTAAACATAAAGAATATAGAAATCTTGAAAAATGAGGTTACGTTATTACAGTTTGTGATTTTAGAAGATTCTCTCCAACCCTCGGATGATTCCTCGTTTTACTTTGCATACTGACGAATAATAAATAATCGTTTATCTTTGAATATCGGAATCTTGAGTACCAAAATGAAAAATATTCTCTAGCTACGTACCGTATTAACGGTGGATATTAAGTTAACGGAAACCATGTTTGGCTTTTTAAAGAAAACCTGCAGTTCTTTGATAACTAAACTGTTCTTCTTCTTTAACGTAACCACGTCTTCATACATGCTTTGGATACATGCATGTAAATAAAGATGTCAAACATATTATTTTTACACATAAAAGTTTTAGTTTTTCCACTCACATCTCAAGAATGATAAAAACGAGTAAAACATATAGTACATACTCTACTTTCCAAAAATCAATGGACCATTGTCTACGTTGCGTTGCCAATTTTGCACATCTTTAACTTCTCATTGGAAAATATTTCAGAAAAAGACATTGGAAACTGCCTGAACATAAACAAGAAAAAACAGCTCATATGAATATAAAATAATAAGATTTTTGCAAATTATTCCCAAGAATTTTCCTGAACTTGTTTCCTCAGAAAATTTGTTTAATCTTAAGTTCGCGGTGAAGGAGTTGGAGCGTAATTCAAAGAAATGTGAGAAAGAGGAGAAACTGGAAAAGGCCAAAGTAAAGAAGGCAATCCAAAAGGGAAACATGGAAGGAGCTCGTATACACGCAGAGAACGCAATACGACAAAAGAATCAGGCATTGAATTATCTGAGAATGAGCGCGCGTGTTGACGCTGTAGCTAGCAGAGTGCAAACTGCTCTCACGACCAGAAAGGTTACCCAGTCTATGGCGGGAGTTGTAAAAGCCATGGATGCTGCAATGAAATCCATGAATCTTGAAAAAATATCCGGCTTGATGGATAAATTCGAGAGTCAGTTCGAAGATCTCGACGTTCAGAGCTCATACATGGAGAACGCAATGTCGCAAACTACCACAACTAATGTTCCCCAGAATGATGTTGACATGTTGATGCAACAAGTTGCCGATGAGGCAGGGTAAGCCGCAGACATTTGCCTCAAACTCACTACCTATCGAAGTAGCACTACTTATACGCTCAATTTTTCAATACTGTATTGCTGTAAGATATCAGAGTCCATCTAATTATTCTTTCTTTTCGTTCTGATCATTTGAAACGTTTGATATTAACTTTTTCAACCCAAATGAACGCGAAGTACTTCCAAATATAACAATAACTATAATAATAACAATAGCTTTCACATACTTATTGCTTCCTTATTGAGTGTAGTAGTACGAAATAATTGTTTTCTTTGTTTTTTAAGCTTTCGTTATTATCCTCTGCACCAATGTTTTTCACGTTGTGGATTTAGTGACCACAGTCAAAATTGTAGCCCTGTTAAGAAAAGTCATTTTCATTAATTGCCATTAGTCCTGCCTCTGCAAGTGCAGAGAAAGTGAATTTTCATTTAAAAATTGTATCGAAAAAAAGTACTGTCACAAACTGATTACAACTGTAAATAGCTAGAGGTATTTGTATACACGTTTTCAAAGGATGAAGCCACCCCAGCTCTCAAGAAAAAGCCAATTACAAGATTTTTTAACGAGTACAATGAAAGCAGTAAGAAATTGTATCAGTAAACTTTATTATACTTAGTATTGTGTACAAAAAAAAATTGATTTGTAATTTTGCGATTGAAAATGGCGGTGTCAGAGTCCAAGACCGCAGACTCCCTCTTGTTCAGCGTTCCATGGCCGGGAAGATTTCTTCTGTAGTTTTGAATCTTGAACGCAAAACCAAAAAGATCATAAAAATATATACCAGAAGCTTTAGAACTGCGTACAGAACTTAGAAAATACCTTTGTAGTGCAGATAAAATAAAACTTTTATTTTTTTTAGCAAACAAAATCGCATGAGCAAACAAGATCGCGTGGAAAAAATGTATAAACCAATCGCAAAGTCCGTACGTAGTTCTATGGAGAATGTATCTGCGAAGATACGTTTAAAATGTCAAGTGGATCGGTGCTTATTTGGCCGAGGTCCGTTTCCGGACAGTTTAAAAAACATGGTTTCGAGAAAAACGCGTTTAGTTTCCAACATTACGCAATAAAAATGTTCGATTTATCTTTAATCTGCAATGCCAGCACCTCAGCACATTAAGCCTTCCAAATGAACATTGTCCTCTTCCCATTATTTTTTCTGAAAATTTGAAGATCCTCGAGTGACTTTGCCCCTTAATGGAATTTCGTAGTGCATAAGCAAAGGTTGTTGCTATAAAACGGCATTCGTCTCATTCAAATGTACTCATTTCACGGCGATCCCCATGCCACTGCAGAATGCAGCATCTGCATTTCTGCTAATCCCCAAAAGAATTTAACCGAAGCATCCTGCCGCTTCTCCTTTCGTCTCAGACCTCCGCGTTGTACATATATTTATATTTACATCCTTCTCAATGCTTTATCGTCCTACCTCTCTGGCCCCAACGAACGACCAAGACGGTGCGTGGCTGAGCGGCCACCCATCCGATTATCGACCCAGATTCATGCAGCTGGAAACGAGTGATCGCCTCGGCTGCACACTAATCGCGCCTCCATTACTGTCGGATGCACTTATACACCAATTTTAATATTTTGCTTTCAGTCTCGAGTTAAACATGGAACTTCCGTCCGGACAATTAGGCAGCATCGGTGCGTCGACTGCCGTGAGCCAAGAACAAGACGAACTGACCCAACGATTGGCTCGACTTCGGGAATAAAAAAATATGAATAAATCAACTAAAAACACGTGTAATATACATGTTTCTACATACATTTGCCTCTTCGTACGCGTTCTTCCAGAACGCTTTGCTATATCGCGTGGAAGTTAAGATTTTACGAAGCGGAAATAAGCTTTAAGAACAAATGTTACACTTTATTGTTGAATACAAAATCGCAAAATGACCTTTCAGTCGCGCTAAATAGATTGTAAATGATATTGAATGTTTTCACAGGAGCTCAAGCTTCAATGGGTAATAGATGCGTAATATTGCTTTTATAAATTACATAAAATTGATATTAACTTCAATATCCTCTACAGTCATTGGCTGTCGAAGTCACAATATTTTGAAACGTTAACAAAAACTTTAGCGGTTCCACGATTGCTTTACGCACGTACTATAGCAGCGGTTTGCGGATTTTTTGTTTGTTTATTGTGTGCTAAACATATTTTCATTCCTTCGCACTCGTCCAGCAAAATCAGCAATTTGGAACCGTTCCGTAACATCTGTTTGACTGAATTTTAATTTCGACTATTCTCAGTTTGACGGTCGAACAAATTCTTCGTTTTTCAATGAGTATTACAATAGCTTCTTTGGACCTCAACATAAGGAATCCATGTATAATATATAATCTATATTTAATAAATGAAACGAGAATTATATGAAATTCAATATTAATCGGCTTAATTAGCCGCCAAAGTGTTCTTTTTAAGCTGTAACCAAAGCTTCAATGGTTACAAATTACAAGAAAACTATTATTGTAAAATAGTATTCTACAAGGAATCCTATGTAGAATAGTATCCTATTTCAGAGAATAGTGGTTGACTCCTTGTAAATTATCATTTTTTTTAGCTCGCCGGTTGCTCTTGTCCGATGGATTTTTGCACAAATGAATGGGGTCTTCATTGCTGCCGCAGTTTTTGTCGTAAGAAAACTCAACAGGGCTTCATTGTGAATCAACGTTGAGCTTCGGTCCGGCTCGACGAGAAACAGCTTTGTATATGTATATATCCCCGTACGGTTCCTCCTGCGCCAGATTGACAATTCTCTCCTTGTGCAACACTGTGCTTTCAAACAAACACTCGTTTGTAACAGAACGCTCGTAATATTATCATTTTCCGCGCTTCAAAAAAAGCAGTGTCCTTACCGAGTAGCAGAGAGAAACAAACACCTGCATTGAGTTTAGACGTGTCTTCCGGTCTAACGAGATTGGCCAATGTTATGGTCTGATTGGCCGCACAACTGGCCCAAAGAACCGCGAGTTGAGCCTGCAAATCAGGCTTGGTCCATTCGCTCTGCAGACTTACACTCCTCTCAGACCTTTGAAAAAAAATAACCTTAAACATCAAAGAAAAGCGATTTCCATTGCCAAAAAATAATTCAGATGCTATATTGCGATCAAAAGAAACTTGCACATTGCTTATCCATCATTTTATTCCGCTCACAAAGCTTGCTCCATGAGCAATTCGGTACTCCAAATATGGTTTCTTTTGTGAACAAAATAGAGCGATGAAGAAATGTTAATTTTTATGACATTTTCAAAACTGAATTTAATAATGCGATGTCAAACATTGCTGATCATCACTATGCCCATATATTAACATTGTAAAGGTTATAGCCGGGTAAGTAGGGAAAAATTGCCCCCGCATTTTTTCCAGCGAAATTTGGAGTATATTCTGAGGTATAAAAAAAACAAATTTTCTGAAAATTTCATCCGCGTCAACGCAGTGGATCGATTTGATTTTTTTTGGTACTTGTTCCGATCAAACGTGTTACGAAATGAAATTATAGAACATCTTGCGAAAGATTAAGGTTTGGAAAAAAAAGAATGTTCCTTGTTTTATTATTTTTTACTATAATCCACTTGGGGTACAATAGCGAAAAGATTTTCATATAATCTTTGGGCACCTTATTAGATTATATAATATTTTCAAAATGATCGGTTCGGTACGCCACAGTGAAGAAAAAAGAAACACTTTATTGATATATTTTAGTTATATAGATATATAACTAAAATATATCAATAAAGTCTGTTTCTTTTTTTTTCACTGTGGCGTACCAAACCGATCATTTTGAAAAGTTATATAATCTAATAAGGTTTATTATATTTATTACTATAGTAATAAATATAATAAACCTAGTAGTTTACTATATTATATATAAGGTTTATTAATATAAGGTTAATTATATAATCTAATAATCTTTAAGGTTATTTATAATAAACAGGCCCAAAGATTATATGAAAAAAATGTCGTTATTGTACCCCAAGTGGATTATAGTAAAAAAAATAATAAAAGGAACATTATTTTTTTTTAAACCTGAATCTTTCGCAAGATGTTCTATAATTTTATTTCGTAACACGTTTGATCGTAACAAGTACCAAAAAAAATCGAATCGATCCACTGAAGCGTTTCCGGAATTTTTTTTTTTTTTTTTATTAAAAAAAATCATTTTTCTAAAACCATTGCGTTGACGGGGATGAAATTTTCAGAAAATTTGTTTTTTTATACCTCAGAATATACTCCTAATTTCGCTGGAGAAAATGCGGGGGCAATCTTTCCCTACTTACCCGGCTATGGCCTTTGTGTGTACAGTAGTTTATCGCGACGTCTCAAATTTAAAGCAAGTAATAGCTGGAAACGGCGCTTTTCTGAAGCTCGTACACTTGTTTGATTAATATTTCACATACCTATAATTAATGGGTAATGTTAGTGAAATTTCAATAACGGTAAGCAGGGCATTTTAAATTTTGAAAATTTCATGCCCTCGAAGAGATTTTTTTCGGAAAATTGAAACTTCCTCAAAACCTAAAGCGTTTTACGTTATTTGAATTAATTTAGCACATACGCTGTGTATACATTATTAGAGTGCAAACATTCAGCCAGGTATCTCAAAATCTAAAAGTTTTTGCGTGTATAAATAAATCTGTTCACGCGCACACAATATTTATTTCAGTTGTCGTACTCTAACTTTTCATTAGAACATTCCGAACACAATTTGCTCAAAACATTGGAAATTTGTTTTTACCAAAACGGCTGTCGCTACGAAGGAGCAAAAAAGCAGTTTTCACAACCTGAAAGACACTGGAGAGTCTGGAATGTCAACTATCGCTATTTCGGACGGCTGTTTCTCGTGACTTGTCTTTTTCACTGTACTTCGAGTTCTCAACTTTGGTGGCAGGAAAGCATCGATGTCTCCAGTCTTGGTCTCGGAGGTTGTGTTCATCTCAGCTTGTACGACCTGGCCATCCGAGTGGACGATGTTTGTGTCACGTTCATCGATACTCGCAACTGCTGGAAGGACATTGCAGCCCGGTTCGGTTGTCATATCCGCGGTATCCGCGTCTCTAGAATTGTCAAGTTTAATAGGACATAGGAAGCGACATTGGAAATAATAAAACAAAAAACTTGACCTAGAAATTCTTAACTGAACTCAAAATCAGTGCATACGAAAATTGCATCGTTTGAATAAAACGTTACTAAACAGCGAAACCACCCACTCGACAGAATCCTTTGTATTATTACCACGTTTTAATTAACTCGTCTTCTTGGTTCTCTGTTTGTCTGTTCGGTACAAATGTTGCAATCGATTTTAAACTCTCTTCCAGATGAGCTTGATGGATGGGCTTGAAACTTTAAACATACCTCCGAACTGGCTGACAATGCAATATTAAACCGCTTTCTTGTCTGTCTGTTTGTTTGTCTGTTCGGTACAATTTTTGCAATCGATTTTAAACTAACTTCCGGATGAGCTGGAGACTTGAAGCTTTGAATATAGCTCAAATCTGGATGACAGACAAATAAACGAACAGCCAAGTCTGTCACAGAGAGAGAAAAGCCAAAAAAATTGAAAAGAAAAGGGATAAAAATAATACTAATAATAATAGTGAATAATGCATTAGTGACAACTTCTCCGATGGTCAAAGAGACAGCCCCCCAACACAAGCGACTCCTAGAGAAGGAGGGGCAAAATTTCACACACACAAGACTAAAAATCAGAAAATAAAATTATTTAAATTAAATAAAAATGTTTAGTCCATTTTCAAAACGAACTAAAAAGTATAAAATAATTTCTCCTAGCCCCATACAGATTTATAACCCAATACAGATTTATAACCCAATACAAATTCCTAACCCCATACAGATTGTCGTGAAAATTTTTGATTGTAAATTTTTAATAGCTATGAAAATACTTGTAAGATTTGAAACGAAAAACGTGGGGCGCATGCAATAGGTGGAGTGCAGGGAGTAGCTGTCATTGAGAAAACTCAAATGACAGTTCATATCACTTGCAGTGCAATCAAATTGTTAGTGCCTTAGGTGAATTATTCATGCATCAATTATCTATTGCATGCGCCCCACGTTTTTCGTTTTGAATCTTACAAGTATTTTCATAGCTATTGAAAATTTACAATCACAAATTTTCAAGACAATCTTATGGGGTTATAAATTTGTATGGGGCTAGGAGAAATTATTTTATACTTTTCAGTCCGTTTTGAAAACGTGGTTTAATTTTTTTTATTTAAACAATTTATTATAATATTCAAGCCCGCATTCTCGACATTGCGTTACGTAATTCAAGCTATGGTGTAATGTAATGAAACGTTTGATGATTTTCTTTACCCAGTGTGCTCGAAAATTGGTACGTTTATAATGTCACCGAGATGGACACCGTCTTCCGGCAGCTGATAATCGTCACTGGCCAATATTGGCATCGCTGGTGGATTTATCACTTCCGCGCTCGGTTCGTCAGTCGTTTTGTTGCGCGATGAGGACTCCTTTGCTCTTGCCAGGGCCGACGAAGTCTCCTCTGGCATCGGTTGTATTCTCGAATCCGCCGCTCGTATCGCCTCGACGGCTGTTGTATGACGATTGTTTAGAAATGTTTAAAAAATGCAAAACAAAATAGACTGAATCTTTGATCCAGCAGAGATCATAGGTCTACAGAGATTGCGCATAAATAAGAGAAAATGTGATAATTATGCGATTAATGTGATAATCTGTCGTTTTGTTTGGATTGATCGAGTTAAATTTATTGGACGCTGGATAATCTCCAACGACTCGATTTTTATGCATTCAAATTCGACAGAAGAATGCGTTAAAAGAAGAAATATTTCGGAATCTCGAAAACAAAATTCAATTTGTATCGTCAGCTACTCACTCATAGAGTGATAATCTTCAGTTATAAATGGGCCAACCGTACGCAGCACGAAGGCAGGTCTCAAAACAGCCGCCCATTTACTGTATCTGGGGCCGTTGAGGAGCCAGTTCCTGGATTCTACATGATAAGCCGTCGAGGGAATCGTTAGTAACGAAATCGCGGGTATTATTCTTCCTCTTGCGGGCACGGCAAACGAAGATACTTTTGGCTGTTAAAGAGAAATGCCACGTTTTATCCTTGTGTACTGTTAAGTGTGTTGGTACACTTACTCCTGACAAACTTCAAAGAAAGAAAAAAAACGCTTTTATAGGGTGTCAACCAAATGACAAAATGACAATATCCGATTAATGGCCGTCTCGTCCCTGTTTACAGACGTTCGCTCGTTTGACGAAATTTCCAATAACTATTTGGCCTAATTGCGGATTGATTTAATTAATGGTGGGTCCAATTGCTTCCTTGAGCTCGGAATGGTCTGTGGACCATTGGCATACGCTTTTCCTCTCAGAAAACCCCACAGAAAGATGTCGCATGATGTCAAATCGCACGATCTTGGTGGCCAATTCACATAGCCGCGGCGCGAGATAACACGACCACGCAACTTCGTCTGCAATAACTATGCCAGGAACAATGCAGCAAATAACAATTTCTATGCGTTACTCGATCGTGTAATTCTCTATGAATAAACCTCAATACTTCCTTATGCCAGTTGTCAAAGATCAGTACTCTATGTTCGCAACAAAAAAAATGCGCGCAATGTGAAATGTCAGGTCATTTTGAGACACCCTTTATCATTTAAATATTTGCATAAAACACACAGTGTGGGATTTGAGTGTATCGATTGTTATTTTAATACTGGTATTTCCCAGAACATTTATATATTTTTCGATGTATTCCCTTTTTTATTCCAATTTTCCTGCTCGCGAGATGACATCCCTTCCACCTCTACGCCATACTTATCACACCGCTGTTTCCTGTTTCTTTTGCACCACATTTACGGAAGAGCACAGGGAAACTGGAAAACCGGTATCCATACAGGCGACTATATTTTATAGAGTTTTTATGTTCACCACCAGAAACTGCGTAAAACTGCCTCCCGTGCAGTAATGACGTACAAGCCAGTACGTGAGCATGCGGTCACGTATTGCCTTAGGCCTAGGCTGCTGAGCATGGGAGATCGCGGAAGTCACATAGCGACCGAGCCTCCACTACTGCCGTTCGATAGTTGTATTTGTAGTAATTTCGTCAACAGCTTAAGTACCAGAAGATGATCCATCATTCTTCTCTACTTTTTTGGAGCATAATCTTCTACGTACGATCGTATGAGCGAAAGCATTGCCGATGTGCCTGGCAAGCTCGCCTTCACGGAGCACCGTGTCTACGTCCATGAAACTTCTGCGAACTCGCTTGTTCCTCGGTCTCAAAGTCGCTTCCAGTTCCAACGATTCCAAATGAAGCTCGCTGTCGATGGGAACTGCGGAAATCTCGGGACGATTCGGCGATGGAATTGTATTATCGATTACAGCGTTAGCTTCCACATCCGCTCCTGGTAGGGTGGTGGATCGACGGGCGCGAATTTCCGTCGGAACATCTGGCAACTCATCGATCGGTCGATCGTCAGGAAAATCCATTTGAATATTTGCGGCTTCACGAGCCCCCTGATCTCCAGAAAAATCCGCTGGTGGAATTGTGCGCGTATCTTCCGGTGGCCGATCGCCTGCTGCGATCATTTCTGCTCCCAGATTCCGCTGTAAATCGTAATGAAACGAAAAGGTTTCAAATTGCCGTCGGAAGAAAGATCCGAATGACGAATTGATCTTTGGAATGGAAAAAATAAATTTACACGCCGTCTCTTCGTTGGTGTATCCACGTCGGTTATTTTCGATTCTCGTTTTTTCGGTGTTTTAAGTGTTGCATCCCGTGTGGCGTCGATGGTTTTCATATCGTCAATGGTTCTGGAGCCGTTAGTTATGGCCAAATCCTGTTGCTCTATCGGCGTAGGTTCTACGACAAATGGGAAGAAAAAAGGGTACAATAAAAATCAGCGAGGTTTCAAGTTATTCAAATAAGATCGTTTGTGTCGTACTAACGCAAAATTGGACGTTTGTTCGTTTCATCCGCACCATATCGTATCGGTTCGTTTAGATCGATTAAATTTTGATCGATGAGTGTCCTAGACGTTAGAAACATTTGGTCAATGTTGATACCACGATGAATCTCACGTGAAATTACATGCAATCATTTTTTGGGAAAACGGAGTGTGAAGCGGTAAGAGTGAACGTAGGAATAGGTAGGATTTGTGAGTGCACTAACTGTAGCTGCCAGTCATCCTCCGTGAGAAACAAATCAACTTGTTCGTCCGTTAATACACCGAATGTCGGTGATTTCACAAACGCCCTCTAAAATTCCGCATTCGAGAACACACATGCCCAATAAAAAAAAAACAAAAATAATCAACAAAATGCATATGGAAAGACTTGTTACTGTGAACTCGCACGGATGAATTAAACAAAACAGAGACAAGTGCCGGATTCTAATCGGAAGTATTGATCGATGTCTAAGAATACTTGCCACGTGACCCGCTCTCACTGTCTCGAAATCGGCCTCCGGCAGACGATGAATGTCCGCTTGTAGATGAAGATCCTTGAGTACTTCTTTAAGCGCCGGCAGTTCAGGCAAATCAATCTCCTCTGTAACATCACTCCGACTGCTGCCAGAATTCAGTCGAAATTATTCTCCGAAAATTTTTCTTCTACACATAATACACCTTACTTGAGCGAAAAATATTCAAGGGTATGTAATTTGCACGATGAGAGTTTTCCCTGCGGTTTATGTTTTTACTTTCATCGTATACATTTATGTTGACGTTAGTGATTTGGGGGATGAACAGCAGCAAAGCCAAAAATTACTGGGAATTTTTGATAGAATATTGAAAAAATTCAACGTCATTTAATCGTCAAAATGTTTCCAATGCTTAGGATTAGACCTGTAGAAAAATACCAAAGCGTTTCTTAATGCAGATATAAAAGACTAGAGAAATATTGTAAAATCTTTCTGCAATTCATTTTTTTGTAACTTTTTTCCGAAAAATGGCATGCAACTGAAAAAGTACGTAATTTCTTCGAAAATCAATGTATTTAATAATTCTTGGTACTTTCTCAGTCTTCGATATCTACATTAAGAAACGCTTTGCTATTTTGTTTATGGTTTAATCTTAAAAAATAGAATTCCATCATGGAGGGCTTTACGTAAAAATATAACTTCGGACAGACTGCTAGTGTCCACTATTTCATGATTGAAATATTTTTTCGACTCTTTTTATTTACATTTTGAAGAATTGTGAATTTTGTAATAAACTTGTACATTTTCAATAAAATTTATCAAGTTTTTTCAAAATCAACTTCAAACTTCCCATAACAATTCTTTGCATAACATGAAGATGTTGCTCTTTAAATCAAAATATTGGATCATGTGTTTCTCAACCAATACTTTCAGATTGCAAAGATTTAAACAGTATTATTATTATACAAAGAACTCTGGGCCCACATTTGTTGTTCATCATTCTTAAAGCTTGCATCCAGTTTCTTATTTTCTATTACGTTCTCGTTTTTACAAGTATGTCATCAACGTCTTCAATCCTACCTGGTTCTTTTTCTCTTTCTCCTTTGTGGGAAATTCACCTGCCTGAGTTCGTGCTGTATTCTGACCAAAGAGGCTGGAAACAATGCATTATTCGTGTAAATTGTGCTCGCAAAACCAGGGCAGAGTTAGAGCTTGTTGAATTACCTTCAAATATTGATATTTGGTAACTGAACAGTTTAACCGTCCCGTACATGAGTTGGGAAGAAAGATAGAGACTGAATCTCATCCTTTGTTGATGACCACTGCAGGTAACTATTCTGACGATCTCGTTGCTAGATGTGACAGTTAAAGAAAATATAAGAATACTGCGTTATCTTTTTCATTAGCTGAACAATAATTGCAATAAAAATTGCCAGCTGGCAAACATGGAAACTGTTTCAACCATCTGTGGAAAAACTTAAATTATGGAAAACTAGACCAAAATTTATTTTTCAATCTATGCAAAAATTGAGAGTTGTTTAGGGGGTTAAAATGTTCTTTAAGGAGTTAGGCCATTCTGAAAGTGGCAAACACTCGTCCGTTGCTAGAGGCAACTCAATTGAGAGTAAACTTATTATTACAACCATAGAAGTGCTGGTAAAACTCATAATGCGTTTTTCTCGCAACTATGTTTTTCACAATGGTATACAAAATTTCTCAATATCTAATGAATGGATTTACTTGAAATTTGCTACACTTATTCACTGTAATCGTAGTTTAGTCTTAACCAACATTTTTTTTCATTCATTATTGACAAAAATGTTATTCTTCCTCAAAAAATCTTTTAACAAATTTTAATGTCTTTAATGACTCGGGGTAACAAAAAAAAGCTCTATCAAAGCTTAGCCAATATTGTCTATTGTTCTACTCGTTTTTTTTGTTTCGGATTTGCTAGGTAGCCAAAATGGAATGTACCGTTGAGCCCATCACATTCGAAGCTTCTTCACGAGATTGTTTATAACTTAGCCTAATCCCTTAATGACGATACATTCATTTTGCACTAGTGACAGGGTTTTCATGAATCTGTAGGTCTCAGGAAATTACAGCAGAGATTTTGGATACAAAAAGAATAGCCTATACTTTGTATTTTTATTTCTTACGTAGCACTTGTTTTTCCTTAATTATAACAAAAATTCATGAAAATTAGGAGTAAGAATTTCGAAGAAACAAACATGGTGTCCCATTATCGTAGTAGTACAATGTAATAGAGAAGTTACCAAATATCGTCGATTCTGATGGACAAAAGAACTTTATTGCTGACCGACTGTTTGAATAAACGTTCGCTGAGGGTGGCGGCAAGCCAAATGCGCGACAGTTTCCCACGGTTTCGACTGCACAGTATGTCCGGTGTGTAAAACATCTGAGGGAATGGAAGCGACGAGTGGGTTCATGTTGCTTAAAATAGGTATTCCGTGTGAAAATAAACTACGAAACCGAGGAGAAAAGGTTTCTTCGCGAGGACGAAGTTAGATGTCGCGTATTCGTGAGCGACTGATCTTTCATTCGGTCGACACAAGGACGTATAGTATTTTCGTGGTAGTTGAAATAATGAATTCACCTTAAATAAGTGGTCGATTCAAAATGTTCAACGACTCGTTGTCCTTTCCGCAGCAGCTTCTTTGAATTTTTCGCGATTCGAGACTTTCCCGGTGCAACGGCTTTTTCTTTAAAAAGCGTTCGCAAACCAATCGCGATAGCGCCCGACGCGTAGCTCACGCACTTGGTCGCGAGCGCCACGACGACGGGTATATGTAACGATGTCAAATATTCTTCCCGCTTCGCAGCCGCGATACGCAGTTCGGTTTACATTTTCGAGTGTAGAGTGCAGCTAGCGCGAACAAACCTATTCGCCGGTCATTTGACCACGCTACGATACTGGAAGCTCAGGCTCCTTTTTGCACGCACACACATTCGAAAATTTCCTTCGACTAGAGGGGGAACTGTCATTCGGTCGAATTACACGGGATTAGTCATAACGCCCGATAAAAAAAAATTGTATTTTATTATTGTCGGCGGTGATCGGCAGTGATAGTGAAATCAAGTAGCGGCAATAAAATGTTTTCGAGCGGACCGAACTACACGAAATTGAAGACCCACCTGAGACTCGCGATTAACAGGTTAAAGCTATTGGAGAAGAAGAAAACGGAATTGGCGCAGAAGGCGAGAAAGGAAATTGCCGATTATATCTCGGCAGGCAAAGTCGAGAGAGCCAAGATAAGAGTCGAACACATTATAAGGGAAGACTACATGGTCGAGGCTATGGAACTTTTGGAGATGTACTGTGATCTTCTGCTAGCGAGATTCGGCTTGATCCAACAGATGAAGCAAGTACATTCTTCGCTTGACACTTATGTTTCTTCATTGGTGTTCAGCAGATATACAATTCTACAATTGTAAAGAGTTCTGTAATCGGCTATTGCAAAGAGTACAAAGACTATGAGTCATGCAGAAACGCCAGTACGAATATTTACTATCGATCCACTGACTCGTAGAAGCATTATGTGACTTTCAGTTCGCAGTACTTTTCCGCGTGTTCTTATTCGCCCCTATTTTATTCTCAGATAGGATGGGCAAAAGCATAATGAAAAAAAAAACAACACCTGAAACTTGCAAAAACTAGCTATCATCCAGTACACAATTTTAGTATAATTAATGGTAATATCCTAAAAATCTACTTTTTTTTCCTCATTTGGCTTTTCCACAAACCATCAAGGGCAAGTTACAATTTAACCTCACAAATTCTGCGCCGAGCTTTTGCACCAAAGGTTAAGTGTTTCAGCCATGGTTCCAGGCAAAACGAAGTGTCAGGCTCAGTAAAATTCACTGATGCAGAGCTTGACGCTTTTGTTTGCCCTACATATGTTTTATTTTCGCCAAAACTCTTCCCAAAAATTTCGGCTATTTTTCTCGTACTGATATGTTACGTGATATAGCTTTCACGTTGCCTCAAGGATATTGCGACAACCCAAAAATCAGGGTTGTTAGAAAAATTAATTTTCATAGAATAAGTAAGATGATTGAAAAACTGTTTACAAGTTTATTTATATGTACGTTAATGAAGATATGTGCCAAATTACATTAAAAAATATCAGTAATAAAGGAGTCATCAACAATCCCACTTCGAATATGAGTGGCTCAACTGTGTACTCGATTCTAGCAACCGGCTAGATATGAACAAAAAAAAACGAATTTTTTCTCAAAATAGCTAATAGCGGCTATGACTCAAGCGAGCTTTCTTGTGTTATTGTGTTTCAATCAATAAAGGAAAAATGCCATTATTATTGATAATAACTAATGGGGAAAAAATGTTAAACAGGAAGAAGGAACTTATTTGCTAACCCGATACCATAACAGTGAGTAAGTATACGAAATTGCAAGTCAATTTGTTCATTGGATGTGGTCTGATCGTGTACAAGATTTTGAAAAACGCGTTTAAAGTTCTACTAGCAGTTCTATCATCGTAATCATAACTTTACCTTGAATGTGCGCTTCCTGTGCCATATGTTGTACCTTCCTCTTCAATTTGAGTTGCCCTCAGCAACGCACGAAAGTTTCTAAATTTGTACACTCGCCTAACGCCTTAACGAACCAAAAGACAATGTCGCAAACGGGTAAGCCGCTCAAAAAGTGGGGAAGTCTAGAGGCCCAGAACATTTGCATATAATAGTATTGTTCTCCATCGGAGCAAGGCACTTGATTTCTCTACAAACTAATGAAAAGGAATGGTTACCTGCATCGGAAAGCGTTTATCTAACCCATTTTCAATTTAAACAGAAATCTGGATGACGGCCTGGCTGAGGCGATATCAACCGTTCTGTGGGCTGCGCCTAGGATACAGACGGATGTACAAGAGATGAAAGTCATTGCAGACATTCTTACCTCCAAGTACGGTCATCAGTACACGGAGGCTTGCCGTGATGAGGCGGTGCAGAGTATATCGGAAAAATTGAAACACAAATTGAGCGTTCAATCGCCTTCCAAGCTCTTGGTGGAAAAGTATCTCATTGAAATAGCCAAGAATTATAACGTCGAGTATGAGCCAGACCCTCAGGTCATGGCCGAAAGTAAGGACAACCTGCTGATCGATGTTGCCGGCAGTGGAGGAAACCTTCCTAACAATTTGGATTTGGCTAGCGGCGGTGCTCCTCAACCATTAGGCTTCATAGGATTTCCGCAACCGCCACTCTTGCCCGACGTGTCCTCCAATATAAACCTTATGGTAGATAAAAGGAAATCGATTCAATAAGTAGTCATAATAATCATTATCGCTACTGCTCTTTGACCCATTGTACACTGTTTAATCTTTTTCATCAAAGCTATCTGCAAAAAAAAATTAAATAATGGTTGTCAATTGTTCAAATTCAATTAACCAAGTTTCCGGCACTGTTCGAAAAATGGTACACTTAAAATATTGATGATTGTCGGTGATTGAAAAATATCGTTATTTTACAAGGAACAAATTATATCGCAAACTCTTTGAAAGTGATTATATTTTTATGCAATATTATAATTATTCGCTTTATAATTATAATATTATAATTGTACAGCTATGGAACCCGATTTTAGTACATAGTTTGCATGTGTACCTCAACGCGGTTTCATTATATGGTATTACAGGATCCCATTTTTATAAACTTTTGATAAATCCATCAATAATTTCTTATTGTTATTGTTATCATTATTAGGGTTATTATTATCGTCGTCATTATCATTGACATATTTATTATTCGACAACAAAATTATTGAATGTTCCCTTACGAGACAGATTATAGTTTATAAAACGCGTTAAAAAAATATTTCTTATTATTATTGTCAAACCAAACTGTATTACAAAACCATATTATTAGTTTACATTTGGAATGAATAAAACCATGGTGTTGAAGATTGGACCTTTGCAAAGCAATAAAAATGATCTTCTGTTACATTACCTAACTTGATCAATTCAGACTATGAAAATCCCACAAACGTATCTTAGGATTGTCATCCGAGGTTTGAAACCTAACAAAAAATACGAACACCTTTTTTGTCAATTATAAATACAGAAAAGTATTTTCGTTGCACTCCAATAACGCAAACTTCAACTCCGTATGAAAATATAAATTCGATACGTTCAAAGACAACATTTTAGTAAAGAAATGAACCCTTATGACTATCATTGAAGCATACCACATAATGAGAAATAGTATGGGTACCTATGACTCAAGACAAAGTGAAAAATGTACCAAGTGGCATATGCGGAAAAAAGAAAGGTCTCATTTTGCGCTCCACTAGGAGAAGAATAAAGAGAGACTCTTCCTTTTCCCGCTACGTTAAACTAAAAGAACAGTACGCAATGAACAGAGCTACGCGTTGTCCTTTCAACAGAACGGAAAGCGTTTCTTTTCGTTTTTTTTAAATATTCGCCGTCTCGGTGAGCACTGGGAATCTGCAAATGAGCTATCTCTCTCGTACTCACGGCTACTCGGTCGGTGCGACACTTTGCCTTACCAGTATATGCCCCGTTGCTATCCTTCAGCACCAAACGCACTTTCTAATTAATAAAACGACAAATATTGACTGACGTAGTGCATCGTGTCTCTTATTACAATTACATCTATCAATTATTTCGCATTCTAGGGTCATGAAAAGAATAATCCACCTCTAGGATTCGTCTCCCCGGGTACCGTACCGAGCAACGAGAAAGATCAAAATGTGCCCTTCAATCCAGTCGCATTTTCGTACAATATTCCGCTGGAAAATGCCAACGCGAACAAAGGGGATGATTTACCGCCTCCGTACTGTTCATTCCCACCGGACCTCAATAAACAGGTCAATAGTAGTCTGACAGGATAATAACTATAATAGACAGTAACTAAGTGTTTTACTGCGGCAGGATGTTATTTATAGGCGGAGATTTATTGGATTGGTGTGCTCCTGGGGCTCTTCCAATCCCTTCAGTGTCGCTTTTTATCCCGCAAATGTCACTTCACTATTTGCACTTCCTTAGAGAGCCCCTAGAAGGTTACCCATAGCCACTGTTTGCTAATGCACTGCTGTATTGCTTTTGCACGAGGGCACAGCGAACCTGGAAAAAAATTGCGTTGATACCGACGGCTATATTTGACCGTGTTTCAGTTGTGTTAGTCATTTCAGAAACTCGATAAAACCCTCTCTCACTCAGTAGCTAGCGCACATGCCGGTGCGCATCAAACTGGTCACCTATTCAAGTACCGGCATATCTATCCAGTCCCCAAGAATTCAAAATACTTTGCAGCGCAGCAAAAAATATTTCGAAAATTAGTTATGATCTACGTATTCCTCTTCACCGTGGTTGTTATCCGTTTTTTTTCTTTTTTTTTTGCAGTCCGATCAAAAACCAAAACCTCAACCACGTTCCAAAATACCGATGAACGATTTCCAACTGCCTAATCTGCCGGCGGTTCCGTCGGACAACGATCCGGTTAACAACGCCGGCGACAATGACGACATCGATTTTGACGATCTGACAAAACGTTTTGAGGATCTCAAGAAGCGAAAGTAACGTTGCGATTTTTCCGTGCGGATGCCCCAAGTTATTTTCTCCGTGTACTTTTTACCATGGAAAGAGGGGAATTCGAAGGCATAGGAAAGAAGCAACGACATAACTATTCGTGTATTCTACGGCTTTACCATGAAACTACAATTCTGCAGTAGCGCGAGTGCACCGCATTCGGATAGTTCAATTCGAAAATCGCTGCGCTGAGGTGTCTAAAATTCCAAGAATCCAAGGCTCTCATAAATACACTAAAAAAACCTAACGAATATTTTTATTATGTATATAACGAGTATGTATAAAGAAAGGCTGACGGACGAGGAGTGCTACCGGATTTGTTCTTCGTAAAATAATGCGGAGTCAGATTTTTTGCTTGTAACTTTTGCAAATGAATAAATACTAATCACGTTATCATTAGTGACTACGATGTTGCGGCCTCACAGTTATTCCGAAGTAAATTTTTAACGATTAAACGTTCGACGTAAGGTTTATTGAGGGTATTCGGTAATATTGTGCTTTCGTAGATCCAGATTGTGTCCGAAATGGTTCGGACCATTCGATATCATCTCGTTTTTTCGACCATTCACATTATTCGAAATATCTATACGTCATCCCAGTCCTCGCATCTCTGAAACGACAAAAAATTGTAGAACGACTTGTAGAAATGTGTGTCGACGCGATTTGGAAAATAATAAGGGTTTTTTTTTGTTTATACAAGGTGTGATAATTTGATCGGTCTACGGACGGGCTGACCAAAGGCGACGCAATTTTTTCATAAATATACGCTAGAGTATGGGAAATACGATGCCTAGTAAAAGGAACCGGAATTTAAAGTGCTCAAATATCTGGTCAAAATAAGTCTTTGATGTCCAGCAAATTAATCGTACGTTGGATAATATGTAGCTCGAGCTTCAACGTTCCCGAAGAAAGTATTTTTTTCTATGATTGTTTCACCTGTACTGGCTAATATTCAACTTCATTGAGACGAAAGCTCGAGAGAGAATATGTCACGCTTCACGACTGCTGCAAATTTTGTGCCGCTCAACCGTTTACAGCGTTACCATACAGATAATTTGATACAGATCTATGGAAGCGCCGGACGTGGAAATAAGCAGAATTTCAGTACGTTCCAATTACCTACATTACAATTATGTAATGACTGACGTTGATATTTTCCAAAAAGTTTCTTTCGTAAATAATTGACCTACACGAAAAATCTTCAACATCCGTACCATTTTTTCATTATGCTTTCTCTCCTCATATCTGAGAGTGGAACAAAGTTCTATAAAAACGCATGCAAAATTACTGTAAATGAAAAATATTTTTCAACGGGTTCGTGGATCGATCTTGCATTTTGTATACAGGCTGAGAAAAAACCAAGTAATAATGCATCCAATTCTCATCGCCATAGTATCATTTCTGTAAGACTCTCATTCATTCTTAAGGGGTTAGGTCTCTGTTAAAATAACGAACCCTTGTTCGTCGCTTGAGGCAACTCAAGTTGAAGAAAAAAGTCGAGCATAGCTCAAAACTGTTTTTCCAAACGGTGCACACGATTTCTCGACATCTAATGCGCGGATTGACTTTAAATTTGGCGTACTTATTCAGTGTAATAGTAGTTTAGTAATGATAATAATCACTATAATGATGTGATTTTTCTTCGAAAAAAAAACGAAAAAAATTCCAATTTTTGTATTTTATTATTGAAACCCGATAACAAAAAAAAACTCGGCCAAGTCGTGGCTGGTATCATCTATATTAAGGGAAAAAAAAATTGTTTCAGATAAACCGGGTGGCCAAAATCAAGTACACCGTTCATCCCCACACATTCAAAGGTCCTCCACGAAATTGTTCATTACTCCTTTAAGGGGTTACGTGGGTTTGAAAATTTCAAAAAATTCATTTTTGTTTTATTTTATTATCTAATAGTACGATATTACTAAAATATTCTCCCAAATGTTTAAATCAATCGGAGTGAGTCTAGAAGAGAGAGCCTTTGGAAAAGACCAGCTCGGAGCGGTGCAAGTAAACGCATTTTTCTCAGAACACTATTTTTTAAGTTGGTGGACACGATTTTTCGAAAACTAATGCGCCGACCTTTTTGAAAATTTGCACACTTCTTCGAAATGGTATTGACTAGTGATTGAACGAAGGTTTTTTTTCCATTACAACTAATTTTACAAGGCTATACGTAGTGTAAATTGTACCAAAAATAGAACTATTTTGCATCGAACTGTGACAAAAATTCAAATTTCAGTTTATTAAAAAATCCTTCGTTCAATCACGAGCTATACTTATCTACTAAGAGAAAAAAATTGGTGTTTTAATTTCAGGTAAAGCTATCATGAGTTATCCTGACCACCGCGAAGGCACTTTTTTAAGGGGTCCCTGGAAATCAGGTCCAACCGCCTGAATTTCCCAAATTTTTGGATGACATTTTTTTTAAATATTGCTGAAATGTTGCTCTTTTATATGCTTAAAAGTTGAATAAAATAATTCACATATTCTATTTTTTTTAATAGCGTAAATATGCTTTTTTGGCTTTGAAACCCACGTAACCCCTTAACTATTAATACTTTAAATAATATTTCGTAGACAACTTTGTTAATGTACATACAAATAAATGGCCACGCGATTTTGTAATCATCTCACGTATTCCTTCGAAATTCATTTTTTTATAAATAGTCCTGATTTTCGGGTTGTCACAACAGCTTAATCCCTTAACGTATTGAACTAGCGTCTTTGAAAAATTGTTCCATGTCGCACTTGGGTGCTGACTTTTGTTGGAAATTGAAGTTTTTGTTAGGGCACTAGGGGACGGTTTCTTAACAACAATTTGCACGTTACTCACCTCCCGTCCTTTGTCCACGTAGCATTTCATGAGATTGTCGGAGAAAGTGCATTTCTCGTGATTATTCGCGTCGGATTCGAGATAGTGAAAACATTCGAAAATCGATTCCTCGATAAAATCACGTACACTGGGATCTTGGATTCCTCGAGTCATTGTTTCCGTGACGTAGTCACGCTCAGGAAAGCCTTCTTGATCCACCACGTTTAATTCCTCGAAGAAACATTGACTGATGCACTGCGACAAATAGCAAGTTTAGAGAAATGTATCAACCTCAACCGGTTCAAAAAACGCAACTTGAGAACCTCGGTCCGATCGCGATGATTGTTGTTATTCTCGGAATTCTGGGATTGCATTCCACTCCGATAATTGCGGTTTTCGTTCTGATTCGACATACCGTTAGCACGCTCGTTCGCCCAAGTATAATTCGTCGGATTTGACGTTCGATTGTTCATGTACGAGTCGTGCTTGTATTTTTCGTGTCGTCCATTTTCACTGAAAAATCATTGACTCTACTTTAGTAGCATACAATTGTTGAACGTGTTTTGACCATTACTATGCCACTTCACACGAAGTTTCGCCTATACCTATATCTCTTTTAAAATATGCACCCGGGCAACATATAGATAATATATTTTTCCGCTTTAAAATGAGATTGAGACAAAATCTAAAATAAAAGTATGTATACTGTTATTGGCAAAAAATCTCGGACGGACAAACGTGAACCCAGAGAACTGTTATTGAACTTACCCGTAATTTCCATTCGAAGATTGACCATTGCCCCCACTGTTTCTCGAACTATTTCCGTTCGATCGTTTATTGCTGTTGCCGAAAAAAAATTCCTCGTCGTGGTTAACGCTCGAGGCGGAATGCTCATCCGAACTATCATTCTCCCTCGAAGTTGTATAATCATTGTCATTCTTGTTCCCATTCGAGGAATATTTTTTGCGACAAGCTTGCATTATTCTTTCCTTCTGATCGTTGGGCTGTTGATTCCCGGAACGACATCTCAATGACTACGAAAAATAACGGCCCTTTAATTACTTTCTGATTTTTATTACGCCGTCAAAAGCAGCACGTGCCACGGTTCACGAACAATTTTTTATTCCCAGAATTATTCGTTTAAAAACGAAACCTTTTTTCGAAATTATTATTTGAAATGCAAGCTATTATTTCAAGTGCCTTTTTTCACGACCCTACCGGAAAGCTATTCAACAAGTATGGTCGTAAAAAGTCCAAGATAGTTACTCCGATATCCAATTAAGTGGAAAAGATCAGCCGCGCCAGTCTCCAATATACCTCGCCAGTAGTCAGCAGCAACAACAAAATAGCCCAGTAGTAAATGTTGACCGTGCGGATTCCCATAGTTGAATGAATGATTTTACAAAGTTTCAAGGCAATCCATGAATCCACCGGGGAAAAAAAGTCCCATTTTATAGAGATGAAATTGTGGATCTGATTGACAACCGAATTGTCCACGAAATAATTATTCTTCCGGTAATCGTGTCGTGTTTCAAGGATCTCTGACATTTTTGAAGAGTTACGTTTGGTATGGAACATTGCCGGATGGTGATACGCTTCGTTTAACAATTTTTTGCTCCCCTCTCTCTATCTCTCTCTCCATTCTTGTCTCGACCGAACTTTTAATCGTAAAGTCAATCCTGCAGCATCTAAAAAATCTCTCAAGCTCTAAAAACTCGGTCATTTGGTCGAGTCATTTGAAACTTGCTAATACCTGTGGTAAAGTAAAAGTAGAGCGTGTCTTTAGTACACAAAAAAACGAGAAAGAAAAAAAATAAAGAACAAATGTACATTCGGTTAAGTAACTGTGGTGAATCCAGTCAAGCGCATTATGTACAATAGAGGGGAATAGAAAGTTTTCGATCGGAAAGCCGTATCAAACTATTCATCATCAAGATTCCGTAGTCTGATTTATATCTTCTCAAAGCAAACAAGATGTACACTAGCAAAATCGTGAGTTTTGCAGACGCCCTTTTAAACATTTTTATCCTTGTGATTCCGAAAAGACTCTGGGTAATAATCGAGTTTTGAATGTTCGAACGAAAAATGAATTGTCTAAGATTATGACATTAAAATGGTTAGATCTGTTGATTTGCTGTCAATTGTGGATCTAGATCGTAGAAAGTTTGGTAAAAATTTTAGCCGCAGCTGATTGTTCAAAAAAAGGTATTTACAAAAAATGGGATCCAAATACCGAGTGTCTCATTTTAAAAAGTTTCAAAATACATCGAGAAAATCAGGTCCTACAAAAAAGTATTTCCTACAAAAGTTTTATGGCTTGAGACATCCGATGGCATTACAAACATTTTCTCGTCAACACGTATACGAGATACCGCGGTACCTTTCAATTTTAAAATGGAAGGGCATCGTTTTTGTTTCTTAGAAAATTAGTTGATTTCGAGACGAGTCCAACGGACAAATAAAAATTCTCTAGCTCAAATATCAAGAAAGTTACGGCAGTTTAGGATTTTTTAAATACAGTAGAACCTCGATTATCCGAACCAATTGGGACCGAGACTAGTTCGGATAATTGAAATTTGGGTTTTTTGGGACGAGATCATAAACAACACCTTTTTACATAAAAACAGTACATACATATATATTAAAATTAGACATACATATTAACGTTGGAAAAAATATATATATACATATATGTGTATTTTAAACGCCTGAAAAAAGCCGAATGCTTTTTTTAATATTTTTTTTTATAAAGTCGTCCACTTTTAATTGACGAACGGCTGAAACACGTTTTTGAGCGGCTAAGTCTCGCAGCCGTTTGAGAAGGAGAAGTTGCGTTGGGTTGCTTATTGTTGCTCACGACGGTGGCAGCGAGCAACAATGCATCGTTCGCGCCAACGTTCGGATAATTGAGCGTTCGGATAAACTAAGTCATCGTTCGGATAATTGAGGGTTCGGATAATCGAGGTTCTACTGTAGCGCATGTACATGAACAAAACTAAATCCTACCGCCTACATTATCGTTACCTAAGGTGTGCGTATGTGTGTGTGCGTGAGGGTTTGAGTAAGAACCTAGTTTTGTTTATATACATGTCCTATTAAGAAAAACCTAACTGCCACTTAATAGCCATAAGTCATTATATTGCTCGAAACAGAATCGAATACGCCTTTCAAATTCGCCAGTGTAATATATTTAGCGCGGAATACTTCTAACAACTTTGAACCGCCATCATTTTCTTTATTATTGAGCTAGAGAACTTTTTTCCGTTGCATTCGTCTCGAAATCAGCGATTTATCTAAAAAAATTAAGACCATGTCTTCCCATTTGGAACATTGAAAGTTACCGCACTATCTCATAGGCGTGTTGGCAACAAAAAATTGGATGTCCCCTTCCAAACAATAAAACTTTTGTAGGAAACAATTTGTTGTACGGCCTCATCTTGTCGATTTATTTCAATACTTTCTTTAAAATGGAACTGTGTCCTGTGTAGATCGGGAATAAAGATCTTAGAGATAGGTATGATTAACTAGTATAAGGAGGTTGGAGCGTTACCCACAATCCAAGCTTTAAAAAAATACGTTATTATCTAGTGTTATTATCTGAGTGTTTAAAAATGTTGCGATTTTTTTTCACCACTAAACACCAGAGATAAAAAATAGTTTAATGCATGTAATTTGATTTGCGGTTAAATGGGCAAGACCTTCACACTACGGGTGATATAATTTTTTTGGCTATTTAGCACCAAGGTAAACCATTTGTAACAACGGATTGACGCAAACTACAACTTTGTAGAGATATAGAAAAAAAACCCCATCTTGCCCATCGTAAACCATATATATTCAATATTGAACCATCAAGGTTTGATAAAAGATTACGAATCTTGGCTGGCGAATGGAGAGCTTTGCCGCCAACCTCAATACGTGCGAAGTTGCCGTATGTCGGCAACACTTAATATTAATTAAATGGTAATAATAAATAATGTCTTGACATTAATATGAATAGGCATAATTATAAATGACTCAAAATTTCGTGCTGATTTGTATAAAACATTCACTGACGCAGTTTTTTCATAATAATCATTGATAATGTTATACTTTTTCAATTTGGTAGTAACACAAACGTCTTTTTTATCCGCGTAATGAAAATACAAAAATGCAAAATTTAACTTTATAATTATATATTTTATGAAAAACTAGCTTCTACAAAATAAATCTATAGCTCGTATTGGTTGAAGCTGATTGAAAAAAATGCATAAACCGTTGTTTGACTCAAATGGATCGCTTCCAACTTTCTTAAACAATCGGCAACGATCTAATTTGGTGGAGTGCATAAAGAATCATGATTTTTTCTCACATAGATAAAGTTCAAGCTAATTAGACATGGGTTTCTTACGCACAATATTTATACCCCCGCAAAGTAATTTGGTGCGTTTATTTACAACGGATGTGATAAGTTGCTATCTATATCAATTACTCATAAATCGCTTCATTAGATCCTTATAAATTCGCCAAATAAAGTGTCTTTAAATGTTTCAATCACGGGCTACGTCTAGTTGCAGAATCAAGTGGATAAGTGTCTTGCCAAGTCAATATTAACGAACCTATTTTTTAGGTATCTCACATTTTATTCGGCATGAATATCTTATTGATTAACCGAACTTTCGAGAACTCGATTACCAAATAGCTTGTTGTTTTTAGCCATGTGTGCGAAAAATCAAGTGCTGATCGGTACAAATGTAATACTGACACGATTTATAATGTAAGACGAATCAGAGACGAATTACATTTATTATCAGTAGATGATTGGTTTATCGAAATCAATCTGGTGTTGTACTTGCCAAACGAGGTTTTACCAAAATGGCGACCTACCCAAATATCCCTTTCTTACACCCGAAAAATATATGCATGAAAAGTCCGAGTCCATGTTCAAAATAAAATTAACCATTATCAAAAAATATACAACTCCTGGTCGTCCGATTGAACAAGATTCGCCAGATTATTGTTTTATCTCCCGATCGTTTGTATTTCATCAGCTAATCGCTGCCCTCGTCTCGGTGCTCGAAATCGATTCGTCAAACGTTCCAATCAATCGCCAAATTCTTTCGCGGCCACGTTCTTCGCAGCACACGACAGCGGACACGATATTGCCGAAGAATTTCATCGTGCAGAAATTTCAGAACGCACCGAAAAAATATGTTCATCAAATAAATCCAGCAAGTGTTGATCGTTATCGTGGAAAGAAAGATTACTGTTGGTTGAATCCGATTGAGTATGATAAGCAATCGAGATCTCCCGATAGATTGTGTTATTCAAAAAAATCGAAAAAAATACATCCCATTGAGAGATGGAATGATCGTATCGAAGCCTCGAGAAATTCGGAGAATTTCGACTCACCGTCAGTTTATCTGGAACCACCGAAGATAACGGATAACGATTATCAGTATTACGGAATAAGTAAATCACTGAAAAACCAACCTGAACGACCGAGTCAAAATCGGGCTGCGGGTCGTCCGAAAGGTCATAGACCGAAGAATGAGAGTACGGCAGATGAAAATAATGATCGTGATCGTCCGGCTTATATCAGAGATCATGCTCCACAGCAACAAGCCGAAGCAACGGACGATGAGGAGACCAATGAGAATGAATCCAATAGTAAGGAAAAAACGCAGGATGCGCAGAGAGCACCGAAGGACAGGATAGAATTCCATTTACATGGTCATGCAGGTCCCGAAACTTATATGTTTGGTTTTGACACCGGAGACGGGTAAAATTATGTTTTTATTAATTATTGTGTTCATTAATTATAATTATCATTTACTTGACGTTATTGGATCTCTAGTTTTTATAAATAAAACAAGACATTCTCACATGGCTATTGAATAAAGTAACGTTCCGAAAATTTGAGCTCGATCGGGGGGGGGGGGGGTTCGGAACATTACCCTTAAAAAAAATTCATTCATAATCTCGAAAACTATCGCGAGTCGCCAAAAATCCCTTTAGGGGTTGTATTAAAATATTAAAAGGAGGTTTGTGCAATATTTCAGCTCAATCGGGGGGAGGGAATCGGAACCTTGCCCCTTGAATGATTTAATTTGAGGAAAATAATACGTGAAAAAATGATTGATTTACATGTTGCTAAAATTAATAGTCAGTTACTTTATAAAAGTATATAAAGGAACCCGGTACAACAAATTGCTCACATTGATCAATCACTTGAAAATTGTTATGTTTGCCTATCCTGTACGTTCCACGAAAATATCAATAAAATAGAGCGGGGCGCCGTTAACTTGACGATCACTCCTAGTATGTTTTTCGAATTCCTTCACATATATGAATATCATA
Source organism: Ophion ellenae (assembly GCA_963210295.1). NCBI lineage: Eukaryota > Metazoa > Arthropoda > Insecta > Hymenoptera > Ichneumonidae > Ophion > Ophion ellenae. Next base: position 5,346,574 of record OY723390.1, on the reverse strand, counting down.
AAAATTAAAAATTATCGAGTAAAGAGTACGTATACGCAGTTGAAAATATCGTAGAACTCTTTGATAAAGCAATACCATAAATATTTTATCAATTATAACAATGAAACAAAAGGTACAAAAAATAAAGAGTTCTTTTAATAACACAACTTTAATAACTCAACTTTATACAAATGGTCTGCAATCATAATTTTATATTTCTCGTTTCATTCAATATAAATTATTAATATAACATTTGGCAAATACAATTCTCTAATATTTTATTACAAATTCGTATCACGTTAATTCATTTATTTCCTTTTTGTGTTGCTTTGTTACGTTTGTCAGAGCAAACCGTCAGTACAGAATGGAGGAGCGCCACGAGGATGGCACGGTAACGGGACATTACGGTTACATCGATGCTCGAGGAAAACTACGAAAGGTACGATACAAAGCTAGCCCGAATCTTGGCTACGAGGAGAAACATCACGAAACAAACGGGCAACAATAAACCTAACGCAACGACTTTCATATTCGACGTCCTCCACAAGTCATTCGAACTCTACAAATGTATTCAAGGTGTACGGTCTGAGCCTAAAGTTAAATTAAAAAATGTTGCGAAGATTGTAATTTTGGACCGTGTGTGACCGTCAGACCTGTGTTTTATTCGCGCAAGTTGTTTTAACTTTTAGTATAACACCCGTTGCTCGCAATATTGCCACACTTTCTTTTCAGCTAAATTTGCAACGTTGCAGGAATACCGATGCGAAAGTAGAATTGTTCGGATACGTTTGTACTGGAAAATGTAGCTCTCACCCCTGGAAACGATATTGTAAGGTATTTTAAAAAATGCATGTCATATTTGTGCTCTCTAGCCCAAGCTAAGTGGTAGCACGTCGAAAACTTCTTTCCCGGTTTGCTTTACACAACAAATTCGGTTCTTACGTTCAAACTTGAATCATTGAACATCTGATTGATTTCCCTCAAGCCCACCTGAAGGCTCTTGAAAGTGGCATGTGCAGCTTCAAAAAGTATTTTCAATCATCTCGATATCATTATTTATACACGAATTACAGCTATTTTAAAAAGGCATTCTTCATTTTTATCACGAAAACATGCATTTTTCACATAGCTGTTATTTGTGAAATATGTTTTTTTTCGAAATTTGCGAAAACGGCTTGAAAACTGTGAAGGTTAGCTTTAACAATATTACAGCCTAAATGAAAAGTGGAAAAAATTATCCAGCACTCCCATTCACACCTCAGTTACAAAGCTCAGATTTAGCATGACTTTTTTTAACTTAATCTTTTTGTTTTAAGGGGTAAAAGTTGCTTTTTTTTCTCATATCCTAGTCTGTACATACCAGATATCCTTGGAATTGCGTCTCGCGTAATCACGTGATGGTATTATCTTACTAGTGAAACAAAATATCTCGATAAGTTTGCCGACGATCAATCTCAAACAACGTGCTTGCGAACCGTGGGGTTAATTGTCTGTTTATTCAACAATAACAATCTCTATTGATACGAACAAGAAAATGAAAACAAGAAAAAGGAAAAACCTTTGTTATAAATCTTATACCGTAATACCGAATCCATATATTAATAAGGAACGAGAACTCCGATGAATGCGCGAGAACTGGAACTGCGGAACCATCGAATTATTACTTCGAAAAGACCTTTCAACATTTTCCTTTCAATACGAATATTCAGTTGTCTCGAATATAATAAAACTACGCGTTGAAGGTGTTTTTCGAATGGAAAAGATTGTGCTTGTAATTTTGCTGGAATTATCGTCCGCTGACGATCCGTTAGGTCCATCGATACACTCGTCCCAGTTTGACTAATCTAGATGCAGAAAATATTCGAAGTCGTATCATTCGCGCTGAAACGAAAGTCATGTTTTGTGTGTGGTTTTCTCCCTCTTCTCTCTTTTTTTCTCTTTCTCTTTCTCTCGTGCGCTCTCTCTCTCTCTCTCTCTCTCTCTCTCTCTTACTTAGTCACTCATTCACGCACTCTCGCATATGTGTTCTTCTTGTACGACTTCTGTCCGTTCTCGTTACGTGATTTCGCGAAGTTTGCCATTTACTTGTCCTTCTTGATATCGGCAGAACCGTATGATGAGCTCTTGCTTATCTCGGACATGCCAATAGTTTTGTGCATCATCAGGAAAACTGTAAGAAGCGCAATTTAAAAAAAAATGGTTACGCATAATGACTATCAACTCGTTACTCAAATTACTACCAACTATTGAAAATCCGTCTAGCAAATATTTGTGAATCGAAGGATGGCAAAGAAATATTAAATGATATACTTGTTTGGGTCTCGATCGTTTCGTTCAAGTACATGCTACGTAGGTTCGATATGATTTATAAAAAGAAGGAAACATCGACGAAACGAACAAAAATGGTACTCACATAAAAGTATAATGCTCACTCCGATCGAAATATATACCGTCGAGCCAGACAGAAACAGTTTAACGATATAATAGAGCATCGGCACGAGGACGACGACGGCCCAAAATATCGTATTTATTAGCGAATAACATCGTCTCTGGAGTTTAAATGTGTCGGTCTTCTGTACACCGCTCTCTTTGAAGAAATCTCCGGTTTTCATAAAACTGTCGGCCATTCGATCCTACGGAAGATGAAAGACTTTAATCCTCTCGTTTGAATGGTCGTTATCTTTTTGTGCATTTTGAATGAGGAGACAAATATCGATCACTACAAAATGATAAGCAATACACGGTAGGACCTCGACTATTGGAACCCCAATAATCCGCACCCTCAATTATCCGAACCACGATTTGGTTTATCCGAACGCTCAATTATCCGAACGTCGGCACGAAATATACATTGTGTAGCGAAATATACGTTGCGGTCTTGCAAGAAGCACATTTTTCGTCTTCCAATGTTAATTCGATTGCACACTTGCTTCTACCGACAATTTCAATTTGTCCCTTGCTGCGCGCACAAATAAATGTGAATTGTTGCAAATTGTTAAGATGCCGTTTTCTTTCGCGTGGTTCGTATGTATCAGGATTTCAAGTCCGAGTCCTTCGATTCCTAAGGGTAAACATTATGTTCTTTCGTTGGAGAAAAAACCGGGAATTCATTCGAAGCCGGAGAAGGGCGAAACTAGCGCAGCTCTAGTATATTTTTTTATGATGTTGGAAAAACCACGATCTTTCTATGTTTGCAAGAGGTTATATACCCACACATATATTTATGACTTTAATATAGATTGTGTATTTATTTCAATTTCTGTTGTATATTATCGGATAACCGAGGTTCTACTGTACTGGTTTAAAACATTTGTTATATTAAAGAAAACCCTTTTCCCCTACGATATTTTCGAATTAAAGTTGCATAAGCGTGCATGAAAGACAAGAGTGGACATTATTATATCGAACCGTTAAAACGGATTTGAGAAAAAAGGATTAATCGAATAATTAATTAGCTCAATTATATTTCTTTCAGACCGACACTGGTGAATGAGCGGTCGAAGTTTGGCTCCGACGGTACTTCGAGTTAGGCAGCATTGTGCATCGCCTATACTTGGAGCGGTGACCGCTTAGCCGTGCACCGGCTGGCGCATCAGCCAGTGAGCGTAAGGTCAATACTTCTGATACCGTGGTGTAGGTACTTGAGTTAAAGTCTGTGCACCAGAGAATCAGAAGAATATAAAGCTGTCTATACCGGTACGGGTTTTCCACAGTTACTCCCTACCCTCGGCAAATGCGGTATAGGGCAGCTTAAGACGGCTGTGGACGCAACGGAAGGTAGGTTAGATTGGCAAAGTGAGGGTAGGGAGTGATAGGAAAGGGCCCAACTTAAGAGGATAATATGTAAAAACCCGTAAGGGTATACGTTGAAACTCAGGCATTAACTGAGACTTCAATAAATAAAAAATGTATTTCTCCCGGACGATTTTGAGACTCTTTTCTATGGCTTTTCATTCAAAGAAAAAAACAGTTTTGCTTGCTTATCCGTTTGTCACAGTACAATGTTTTTCTCCTTTCTTGTTTGATTTTGAAATCGAAAATAATTCATAAAAATGGTATTTAGCAAGAACTTCCCGAGTGAGTGAAACAGCGAAAATAGGGGTGTTTTTCGTCGATAACGTTTACGAGATATGAAAAAAAGTTAAAATTGCAACAACGCCTATTTTTCCGTGTACTATACATTGGAGATGAGAACGTTGCAGATGACAACAAATTTCAAACAAAAAACACCGCTATTTTCGAGGGTGCGTTTCACCCCTTAAAAATCGGGGTTCCGCAGATATGAAAAAATACTTGTCGCCTATTTTTACCCGTTCTACAAACATGCCACATTTCACCGAAATCGGAAAGCCCGACCTCGCGACCTTTCCTTGTAAGTCTGCCAAAAAAATGTTCTCCAATTGCAACGATGCATACTTTATACACAATAAATGTATGCATAGTGTACTTCATACACAACGCATACACAATAAATCACGTGCACGCCTAACAAGCTACAGAATCGAATATTTAATTGATGTTCGACATTTGCCGCCAAATTTCTAGCAGATAAATAAAAGTTAATAACAAATAAATAAATAAATAATAATGTTATTGGCAGATAAATAAAAATTATGTTAACAGCAGATAAATATAAATGATGAGGTATCGGAACGACATAGCAGATTGATTGATTGATCCGTACTGTAGAGAACCACGGCATTTTGCCCCGTACCTTTTGCTGATACATCTTGTGCAACCATGCAGCCGCTGCTTCCTCACCATCCGGCACGTCGGAAAGTGGAATTCGTTGAAAATACATGTGCGCCTCGACTTTCTTTCCGTACAGTAGATTTGTCATGGTCGGCTTCACGGGATCGCTTGGCTTGAAAGCGATCTGTATGTCGTATATGGCTTCAACCTTGCCTCTCATATGCGGTATACTAGCTGTAAAGCCCTTTGTGCGTGGTGTCAAATGGTGCTTCAGCAATGGCAAACCTTTTTTCTTCGCAAATTCTTGACTAGCCTCGTGTTTCTCCGCCGTGAACCGTGTTCCCTCCGCATATAGTAATAGCTGCAAGCAAAAAATAATGAATGCCAGGTTGTTTTTTGGACTTGGCAGAAAACGCCATTGTAATTTCAGCCTGGAAACTCAACAAACTCTCGGTTATATGGGAGATACATTCATAGGCAAATGTAGCCGAAAGTTGGAATTCTCAAATATATGTCCCAGATGTAAAGTAAAATCAGTCGTACATGGCATTATACCAAGCCACAAATTTCTAGTGAAAAGTGTTACTCTTAACGATTGTTTCGCCTTAATTTGGCCATAATTAACTGTATTCGGGTGAAACTCATGAGAATGATTGTGCTCAACTGTTTAAAGCATTGCCGTACAGTTTGATAAGTATGTATAGTCGAACCGAACGAAGCAGTGAACAGCAACTCCGGACGGTATAATTAGTTGCACTACCATTATGTAGCGAATAATTGTAGAAATTTCCAAAAATGTTATACCTCGCAGCAATTGTCCACACAAAAAATCGAAAACATTTTGTAGTATTGAGGTCTGAATTAATTTCCGAGTTCCAACGTATACCCTTTCGGGTTTGTATGTATAACCCTTCCCAATTAAATTCTTTCCTATCCCTACTCCCTACCCGCACTTCACTGATCTAACCTAACTTCCGTTGCGTCCACAGCCGTCTTAAGGGGGTTTACGCAAATTACGTAACGCAATTTGGAGGGAGGGGTTCCGGCCAGGCGTTACCATCCTACGCACGTGGGAGGAGGGGGAGGCCAAAGTTACATCACGATTTTAGAACTGCCAGAAATTCCAAAATTTCTGCATGTTCAAGTTTTTAATTTAAAACTCGCGCACAATTTTACTGCGGTGAGTTGACAGCTTTCCATACTAAATGACAGTTAAGGGGGAAAGCCACTGTGCAAAAATTTCAATAATTTTTTTGTTTTTTATAATTTTTGCAAGTACAAATATTTTAAAATACGTTGGAAACATTTTTAGTAAAAAAAATCCGGAAGTTGATTAAGTTACAGTCACTTTAGTGGGAACAGGTGGTGTGACCGGTTAGGACCCTCAGTCCTTACAGGTGTGTGGCATCGTTCACAATAGATCAAGTGCAGGGTCTTATTATTTTGTGAAATATTATGAAGTTGAAGAACCTTCATATTGCCCGAGGCTATATACTTTATATCAAGAAAAACGGACCAAAAACTTTGAACGCATTTTTCTCGATGCAACTTTTTTCGACCTTGTTCTAGCGAATACTCAAAAACTTATCATCCGATATTCGTTTTTCTTGTGTTGGAATTTTTGTAATGGCAGTGACTATAATTACAAGGCAGTGGTTGTATAAGGTTTGGTAATTACTATTTTTAAAGACTGCTTGAATAAAAAAAGGCCTTGAAAATAGAAAAAAATGTTCAAACCGTCGCCATTTAATCATTCGTTACGTAACGGATTAGAGGCGGGGGGGGGGGTCGAAAATTGGGAAATTTGGCGTTATGTAATTTGTGTACACCTCCGAAGCTACACTATACCGCATTTGCCTTATATTCTTCTGATTCTCTGGTGCACAGACTTTAATTCAAGTATCTAACACCAAAGTATTAGAAATATTGGTCTTCCGCTGGCTGGGTGATGCGCCAGCCGGTGCATTATTTTTATGATGTATGTATATATAATATCAATGTATATATATATTATTTTTATGTATTAAAACGCATGCAAAGCTACGGGTAATTGACGGTGTTACCATTTCTCAATAGGTTAGTCGATCGATCTGAAATTTTGCATACAGGTTCAGAGCAAACAAAGCAAGTAACACCGACAATTTTTTTCGCCATAGATATCCGCAAGATTATCACCCATCCTTAATTTTTTTAAATAAAATATTCCTCTACTAACCCACATAGTGTCGGGATAGTCGGCCAATTCTCGAATCTGTTCGCCGATTATTTCCTTGTCCTTGTCCCAACTTCTCTCGAGGAATACACTCTCGGCAAATTTCCACGCCCAGCCGAGAGTCGGGATGTATTTTATGGATTTCTTTGCGTATGCTTTGCAGTTCTGAAATTTCATCGACACATTTCAACTCGACAATGAAGTATTGATCGACATTTGAGAAAAAATGAAATACGTTGGGTAGACGATAATGGCTGGCTTACACCTAACATTCTTATTCGGTCGCAAAATATCCATCCCATCAACCAATCGATCTCGTAGCTGTGATTCATTAAAAGATAGCCGTGCTCATAGCCATAGTATTTGTCAAATTCATCTTTGTGCGCATAGACTACAACGTCTGTGCCAGACCACCATTCGGCCATGAACACTAACTCTGTAATTTCAAAATTGAACAATCACATTCGCAATGTTTGTTCGAGTCTATTACAAAATGGAAAAATTTGTTATTGAAAGAAAATATTTTGTACCGTGCAATGAAAGATGTACCGGTAATTAGTCCAAAAGGACCATGATAAGTTGAAGCATTTTTTAATATTTTCTATTGCATCATTTGTATTTGAATACTTTTCTACAATTATTCGTAATATTATTAGCGAGTAGTCTCAAATGATTAGTCAGTGCGTCTGTATGCGACTGTCGGTGTATAGTGCAATTAAATAAATAAACGATACTTACGACTGTAGAAAGAGTAACACAGGTAATAATTGATCTTGCGATAGAGGTACTTTGAGAAGGGTCTAAGTGCCAGATACAGTATGCACTGGAACATATTTATTATCAATCCCGAAGTGAAGAAAGTTATGGCAAACATTAAATGAAACACAGCGGACTGTTTCATTGATGTTAAGAACCCCATTTCGTCTACTCTTGAGTTTGCCCTTGTGCGCAGTTTCAAAAATGGCGATCCTTCTCTCCCTTTGATCTGTAAATTAACGATAACGAGCTGTTATGAAAGGGCAAGAAGAGAAATTTTATTTCGTTATGTCAAAGATTTTTGTGCTGTGTACAGAAAACACAAATTATATTATATCATAAAAATCATAAAATTATCAACTGTTTACAAACTATTGATGCGACTGTTCAAAAAATTGACACACCGTGTATTAGGATTCGCGACACCATTATTTGTTGCTCGTGAAAACTAAAATTGGATTTTTTTTGCAATCATACCATAGGAATTAATTTTTTTTTATCAACGATACCCTACTCAATATTTGGACAAGGAGTAGCGCACAATGTACAATTCAATGAAGTATGTGCACTCTACACTTCAAACTGATATCTTATTCAGTTCTAACCAGGTAATTTCTTCAAGACAATGGAATCTGATTTTCATGTTTGGTGACTCACCATAATCTACTCATAAACTTGCATTCTCACGAATATATCTTGATGCAAATGAAAATGAATGAGAACAAAAAACGGTGTATGACCTTTGGATGGCTATTACACCTTTCAGGAGCATAACGAGCCTTGTGCTGTGCTACCTATTGAAACTGAACTTTAAACCCGAGCTGAGAATTTCTTTCCCAATCTTAAATATATGGTATTTCGTGGGTTGAGTAAGAATTTTGCAGGGACAAAGGTGCAGAAGATAAAAATTGCAGTGATTGAACAGTTCACACTAGCGATAAAATGTAAAATATTCTAAATACAAATAAACCCAATATTGAACCATGTGGCTATTGCAACTTGTTTGTAGAGGCAGAATTTATCTTGCATAGTACATGATGGAGAAAATGAATAGCTTTCGAGGTTACCCTATTGTCAAAGAAAAAAAATACTTGTTTGTCACCTGAGGCAACTCAAATTACAGAGGCAGATCCAACATATGGTACACGAATCGCAGATTCAAGATAATCTTACAATTACAAGGATAGAACTGCTTGTAAAACTTTGAACACGTTTTCTATGAACTGTTTTTCAAAATGGTATACATGGTTTATCGACATCCAATGAACAGGCTGACTTCGTAAACTTATTCACTGTAATAGTGGTTTAGTCTTGATCGACGTTTTTTTTAAACATTTTTTTTATCATTCAAACACGAAAATGCAAAAAAAACCCAGTCTTAGCCAATTTAGTCGATTGAAAGAAAAATTTGTTTTTTTGTTTTGTTTCAGATCAACCAGGTGGCCAAAATCAAGCACACTGTTCAAGCTCCTTACGTTTAAAGTTCCCTTACGAGATTGTTTATAACTTCTTTAATTTTTTATATTTTCTAAAAAAAATGTGGTGCACAACTTTTTAAATGTAAACACAAATAAATATCCAAACGATTTTTCAATCATCTCACGTAATCCTTCAAAATCAATTTTTTTAAATAACCCTGCTGTTCGTCACGGTTATTAAATCATGACAAATATCTTTTTTTAACAAATGTTAAATAATGCCAGTTTGGTTATCGCACTCAAATTGCGACAAATTGGAGGACTCGATGATACACTCGAATTTGCCTTTTCGGAGCAAAATAAATGTTTACTTGCGAGTATGGATAGAAATATATAAAATAAAATCTTTTTATGATTGGTATCCAAGGTTTTTTTGCCGACTTGAACCTTATGATTCAGTGACGTTTATAATTGATACGAGAAATAGTGAGTTCGGATGGTCCTACGAAAACGAGACATTCAACTAGGTCAGTTAGAAATGAACAATGAAAAATCGCATGTTCAAAGTTGCCTCAGTATGTGAGTTACAAAAAAAACCGCTCAACAATCGCTGATAGTCCCAATCAAGGTATGCCAATCGATGCGTAAATAGAGTGCGTAGAACGCCAGTGAATGTACTTTGGAATGTTATTTAATCCGATATATCAGGAATAGTTTTGTTACGCACACGCGATAAAAACCAGGAGCGGAAACAAAAACTCACCTATTGCTGCATTTTCAGGGGCTTTTGCTTTGTCGGCATATTATCGTAACATAACTAACTGTTGTTACGAACTCGTTGCAATTGCGAGCGCAGGGGAAAATAATTGTTCGCCGTATTTGCTTTTTGCAAGAGAATGAAAAATAGAAATACAAAACGAGCTACACTGTTGTAAAGTCCTCGGTGGGATCAAAGTGTACGGACTGGCATGAAAAAATAACACCCCGCCAAGAACAGCCGCGAACACATAGTTAGAGGTTCGAGCAGTTGGATAGAATTTCGTTATTGCGATAATCCGCCGCCAGATGCTACGTTCCGCGATACGTTGTGGCGACTCTGTCATCACAAAGTTGTCCAACTCCCTTACCGACTGAGCGTATATTCCAGGCGCTTGCAGCGCCAGCGGCAAAAGGTTGCAAGCCGCTAACAAATTCAAATAGAGTTTATATAATTATTATTATTCCTTTGTCTAGTTAAAAAAACATATATATAGAGTTTGAAGACTGACGCCATTCGCTACGGTTACACGACAGATAAAAAGAAGAATAGTCAATATACGAAAGTGGAAGCGCCGTCGGTAAAAATAAAATATACGCAAAAACAAAACCCTTCTGATATTAATTATTTGTGGACAAGGACACCAAACCCTAGTACGACATAACCTAAAATATTTAAGGTAACCACAAACAAATTCTCATTTATTACGAAAAACAATCAATAATAAAGATTCAACATAACAAACTATTATAATTATCAATCTCTATCGATCAAGGTGATTAAAAAATTGACATGACCTACAATCTATAAGGCAATCACAAACAAATTCTCATTTATTATGAAAAACAATCAATAATAAAGGTTCAAAATAACAAAGTATTATAATTATCAATTTCTATTGATCAAGGTGATAAAAAAATTGACAAGATATAATGACAAGTGTTTATTATAAATTCGCAGTATCACAATACATTCCAATCTACTATCAACGCAAACAGAAGCTAACATGGAACAGGAGCTAGAAATTAAGTCAGCAGTGCTGTTCCGAGATTCAGAAGGCGGCTTAGTCGTTGATGCTGACAACAACGTGTGCATTTATGAAAGTTTTGGATTTCTACAATCGTATCACTAACACTCCATTATATGTAAAACTGGTATCAATGCATCCATTCTGGGCGCAATTACAAGTACAAGTTAATAATTTCAATAACAGCGTCCATTGTAATCAGTTTACGAGATCAGCAAACTTGAGGTTGCACGGTATATCTCTTTAACGGTTAGATGAGACTCTGTAATCTCATGTGTTGTTTGAGGTTAAGGTGTGGTCCAGGGAGGCTAGCAGGGAGGCTAGAGTGGGAGGAGTCCGATCTCTTATGGAGAGACTTGAAAAAAGTGGCTACAAAAATGTGGTCATACCGGGATGGCGCCACTATTGCTAAGACGTCGAGAAGCGAGCTGCGTGTGACAGAGACGGAACAAGTAAATAATGAGAAGTGAACTGTGCATAAGGCAGCATGATACTTGAGAAGTAGGCTGCGTGCGAGAGAGATGCAAAATGATATATAGCCAGATCGCGCGCAAAAGTTACCCCCTCTCTAGCCTCTTACGCGCCCATCACACAATCATAGTAGCGCGTGTTCGTGAGCGAGCGACGCTCGGACATCTTCGGAAAGAGCCGAGCGCGCCGAAGTTTCCCGACCGCGCCTTCGGCAGCTACACCAACACATGGACGCCGAGCTCGTTCATGTGTGGCCAAGCCGAAACAAAGGCTTCGAGGGAAAAAGCAACCTGAGCACGACTCGCGCGTGACGTCACTCGACGGAACGCGCGAGGCTTTTAGACGATTTCAATGCTTATTTAGCTCTTGATTCTCTGCGTTATCAATGTATACAAAAAAATGTATCGGGCACCCTGATCGCTTTTTTTTTAGTTTATACGTTAATTTAAATATAACAATAAATCCAAATTACAACTTATTTGTCTTCTAAAAAATTGTTTACACTCTACTCACACCCATCCTTATGCCAAATAAATTATAATTCATAAAAGTAAGCGGAAATATATTTATATTCGTATTATTATATTAATTCTCATACTTTCATCAAGCGATAAAGCATTATCCCCAAAAACAAGCGAATCATTCATCTGGCCGCGAATCGTCAGTACCAAAAAGTGCATATTCTACAAGCGATGAGATGGTCCCGTTGGTAGCGTTCCTGGCTTCGGTCCGCAGGGGCGCGGGATCGTTCCCCGCGTTCAGTGCTTTTTTTAAAATTCTGATTACCATTAATTCTTATTTGATTAGTTATTTTTATTAGTTATCATTATTATTTTAATTAGTTATCTTTTAGTGTCGAAAAATTTATCGCGCACTCCGACCGCTTATTTGATTAGTTTGTACGTTAATTTTAATTTAATAATAAATCTAAATTACAACTTATTTATCGTCTAAAGAATTGTTTGCGCTTTATAAATTGTAATTCATAAAAACTAAGCGAAAATATATTTATATTCGCATTATTATATTCATTCTCATATACTATCATCAAGCGATAAAGCATTATCCCCAAAAACAAGCCACATCCATCCGGCCGCGAATCGTAACTTACGAGAATGAATATAATAATACGACTATAAATATATTTCCGCGCTAGCAATTTTGGCAACTGCAAAGTCAACCGAAATAATCAACGGTTGAATTTGGACAGCTTTACAACTATAAAGTCGACCGTAAAAAAAATCCTAATGGTTGATTCAACGGTTGTTTAACCGCGGCCATTTTGTTTTCGCTGGACGGTTGTCTCACTCCGTTGCACAATCTGCTGCGGATATTCCCCCCCCCCCGTGTTTAATGACTCAATTCTCCGCAAATCATCAATTTAATTATCAAGACAGTATAATTTGATTAATCATTAAATATATTGCGTCGAGTCAACCATCCAATCAACCGCCGAGTTAACCATCGAGTCAACCATCCACAGAAAACGCAGGATGGTCGACTTTCAAAGATGAACAGTTGAGAAGCTGTCCAAATTCAACCGTTGAACTTTTACGTTGACTCAACTGTCTTGTACAACCGGTTGACCAAAATGACAGGTCGCTTACTTTTATGAATTACAATTTATTTGGCATAGAGACAGGTGTGAGTAAAGCGCAAACAATTTTTTAAAAGATACATAAGTTGTAATGTAGATTTATTATTACATTCAAATTAACGTACAAACTAATCAAATAAGCGGTCGGAGTGTGCGATAAAATTTTCGGCACTAAAAGATAACTAATAAAAATAATAATGATAACTTAATAAAAATAACTAATCAAACAAGAATTAATAGTGATAATAATTTAGAAAAAAAGCACTGAGCGCGAGGAACGATCCTACGCTTCTGCGGATCGAAGCCAGGAACGCTACCAACGGGACCATCCCATCGCTTGTAGAATATACACTTTCTGGTACTGACGATTCGCGGCCGGATGGTTGATTGGCTTGCTTTTGGGGATAATGCTTTATCGTTTGATGAAATTATGAGAATTAATATAATAATACGAATATAAATATATTTCCGCTTACTTTTATTAATTATAATTTATTTGGCATAAGGACGGGTGTGAGTAAAGCGTAAACAATTTTTTAGAAGATAAATAAGTTGTAATTTGGATTCATAATTATATTTAAATTAACGTATAAACTAAAAAAATAAGCAATCAGGGTGCGCGATACATTTTTTTGTATACATTGATAACGCAGAGAATCAAGAGCTAAATAAGCATCGAAATCATCTAAAAGCCTCGCGCGTTCCGTCGGGTGACGTCACGCGCGAGTCGTGCTCACATTGCTTTTTCCCTTGAAGCCTTCGTTTCGGCTTGGCCGCACATGAACGAGCTCGGCGTCCATGTGTTGGTGTAGCTGCCGAAGGAGCGGTCGGGAAACTTCGGCGCGCTCGGCTCTTTCCGAAGATGTCCGAGCGTCGCTCGCTCACGGACACGCGCTACTATGATTGTGTGATGGGCGCGTAAGAGACCAGAGAGGGGGTAACTTTTGCGCGCGATCTCGCTGCGCTGCTTGCTGGGATGCGTATTCGATCCTCTTCCATCTCTCTTACACGACATCGATACTCAGCTTCGTGCTCGAGGTTTTAGAGAAAGTGGCGCCATCCCGGTCTGACCACATTTTTGTAGCCACTTTGAAATGCACAGATCGGCCTCCTCCCACTCTAGCCTCCATGCGCGCTACTATGATTGTGTAATGGGCGCGTAAGAGGCTAGAGTGGGGAACTTTTGCGCGCGATCTGGCTATATATCACTTTGCATCTTTCTCGCACGCAGCCTACTTCTCAAGTATCATGCTGCCTTTATATGCACAGCTCACTTCTCATTATTTACTTGTTCCGTCTCTGTCACACGCAGCTTACTTCTCGAGGTGTTATGCAATAGTGGCGCCATCAAAGAAGTGGACGAGTTGCTTCATAATTTTCTGCCGGTTTTCGCTAACACGTACGAAATTCTTTGAAGGCGTCTGGCTACCTTAGCCGATCAAAAAATTGGTATATTAAAAAAAACTCGGAAGTATGGGCCGGAATATTTTTATTGTTTTACTTAACGTCAGAAAGGGCTTTAAGAATAACGTTAATAAATTTCCGTTCAAAATATTAAAAAATGGCGCCGTTATGCACATTGCCGCGGAGGCCCTCCGCACGATACGCGCGGTCGTTGTCCCAGCTGTTACCCGGTCATGTCACATCTGCAAAAAAAAATCAGCTCATTCGTGAGTAGTGTCGCTACAATGTAGCGTAGCGGTTTTTTTTCGACCATAAAACAAATTATCGCGTAATGTCGCGTAAGCAGAGTCTTTTCCCCCACCGAGCTACTCATTCGTGTGCACGCTGACTGTGATAACGACTTGAGCGGTGATCACGACTCGCGCGGCTACAAGGGAATCCTGCAACCTCGACAGAGGCGATGCACACAAAATCATATTCCCGAACTTGCCGCCGCGATTTAGCGCCATTTCCGAGGCACGCCGAAAAGGGGAGCGTTCTACTAAACCCTACTAATCTCTGGTTTGACTAGGGAGATCGACTTCTTCTCTCTAGTCTCCTTGCAATGAAGCTAAATTTTCGTGGTGGGGGTAGGCACGTTTATCATCTCCACTTTTCGAATCACTAGGCGCCGCTACGCGTCGCCACTAGCAAGAGGAAGTGCTTTCCCCCTTACCTCTTGCTCGTGAATAGGACCAAGGTGTTTACGTCTGTTTTTGTGGTGCGATTAACGAAATAACCTTTATTTCCGACCATATACCGCAAGGTTCTACGCGATTTACCGTGATACATTTTTTATCATGTTTTGGGCATCAATGTGATTTTTTTGGTAGTGTTTGCGAAAAAAATGCGATAGGGTTAAGGGTTGTGCGGTTCGGAATTGTAAAACGGGGTACAAAAGATTTGAGCAAAAATGCTCCGTGCTTCGAGTGCCCAGAAACGTCGAACGATACAAAAAATGGCTCGATGCTATTCCGGGACTGAAAGAGTCTCAGTACGTGTGTGAAAAACATTTCGAAGAACGATGTATTGTGAGACATTGGAGAAAAAAGGATGTAAATGGTAGAAATGTAGAAAGTGTGGCTAAACCGAACAGATTATGTTTATTTCGAAAAATTGGCGCCTTTGCACAGCTGTTCGGACCTCCGTTTGATTGGCTAACTTCTACCTACCAGCGCTCCGGGCGGCAGAAGCGAGAACTGCCTGTTTGCCTCATTATCTGAGTCACTCCCCACCCTAGAAGTTTCCTGACCTGTGTAAGACTGTGGTAAGGACAAGTGGCCCACGTCCGGTCGGTAAAAATCCTACGGCCAAGTTTTTTCTTAGACGGGTCACTTTCGAGCAAATGAAAACAAAGTCGTTGATTATCTTTGAACAGAGCGAAAGGTGTATTTTTTCTTTGTTCCGAAATATCAGCTATCTCGGTGAATACTGGGAATGTGCAAATCAGCTAATCCTCTCGTACTCATGGCTGCTTGGTCGGTGTGACACTTTGCCTTGAGATTTCCCGGCCAATTTCACGTCGGTTACGCTACTAACGGCTGGGTAGAAAGATACAATCCAAGCGAACAATTTATCGAACTTACACTTGAGAATAATAAAGAAAGAAGTCGTGTGCGTGCGTGGTGTGTGTCGCCCGACAATGATTCATGCTTCGATTTCCGGTGCATCCATAATATCGTAAACGAAATCTCTCTCTCTCTCTCTCTCTCACACACTCTCTCTCTCTCTCGTTGTCGATGCTCTCCCTGAGGCTCGATAAGATGAACGTAAATATGAAAGTGTGTGTTTAGGAACGCTTGTACATGTTCACCAATTGCCGTTCACTCTGACACACCCTTAAAGTGTTCGGATTTTTTTTTTCGTTTTTCGAATGCAAGGGCCACAGTCAACAATCAAAATCACTTACTTGACATCGAGGAGTAAAAAAAAAGATCAACATTTTCTTTAAAATTTGTCAACGTGCGTTACGTTTACATAGAGACGTATATAGTTTGTTTTCTTGTTTTCTTATTAACCAACTTAACGCGCATCCACGACACATCGGCCGTTCCTTACGCGAATTTACCATGGTGAGTCATTTTCTTTGACCCGTTTTCGAAGGTTTTTTTTCTTTTCATCCGAATACGAGAATATAACTATGTTGTTATTTCGCTGTTCCTCGTGACTTGCGAAAAGAAAAAACGATTTTCACGAACGACGCGACGAGCGGTCAGAAAAATGGCACTGTACCGTCATTTTGAGGCTGGAAATCTTTTCACCTAACCCAGAAGATCATAAGTGTCAAAATGGTGAACGCGACGAGCTTTACAACAAGCCTCTCTTCATCGGACTCGCGAATTTTGAGAAACGCATTGTTTTTTTTTTTTCAAATGCTTGAACAGAAGCACGAAATAATGTCTCTGACGTTCGTACGACCGATGTGCTCAGCTTGCCCTTTCATACTTCCATTTCGATTTACTTCTCCTTTTTTTTATTCTCATTACAGACCGAACAACAGATGGACTGCGCCCTTGATCTTATGAGGAGACTTCCGCCTCAACAGATTGAAAAAAATCTTAGCGATCTCATTGATCTGGTACCTTCGCTTTGCGAAGATCTACTTTCCTCCGTAGATCAGCCACTCAAAATAGCCAAGGATAAGGAGTCCGGCAAGGATTACCTCTTGTGCGACTATAATCGTGATGGAGATTCGTACAGGTTAGCAGTGGTTTGCGATCATGCTAAATACTGGTCAATTATAGAAGAATTTTTTTTTTGCATAAACACAAGTATCTTGGCCAATGGTTTGTTGTTTGGAAAATCTCACAATCTCAGGGACAAAAGTAATCCATCGAACGAATATCTCGATATTCTTTAACTATATTGATTACATTATTTTTGTTCATTCTGACTGCAACCCGAAGGTTAATTCAATGACTATAGTTTTTTAGTTTTTATATACAATAATTGGGAAATTGCACATTTCGACAAAAGCATGTGTTTAATTCCTCAAGTACTGAGCAAAAGTGAGGACTTTAAGAAACAAGTCCAAGTACTTGCCATGGGTTTTCGATAATGGTAATTCCATTGCATTGACAACATTCATATTCATCAATCAGTTATGAATTCCAAAATAACGAAAGTCAAATTGAAACTTAATCTTGATCCTCTTTCAGCTTAGAGAACTTGTGTTCACTGCTGTACCAAAACTCTTATTTGAAATCTGCATTGCTGAGGTCTCCGAAATCGTTATTTTTCTGCAACAATATTTAGTCTGTGAGAATAAAGCACTTTGAGAGCACCCTTCTATCATAAGAGCTCAAAACTTTTTTCACATATTTTGCTAAATATTGGAATAAAACCATTCACACATATTTCAACTACACATAATGATTTGCATACCATACTACAATGAAGTTGAACAAATAATTTGGAGCATTTTTTTGGGCGTTTGAACATGGAGTTTGGAAAAAGACCTTTTCAGGTATATACATTCATTTAGGGACTATTCATAAAACACGTGACGCAAATTTTATCAATATTCGACGCCCCTCTCCCCCTCTGTGACATTTCGTGACGGGTGCCGTTGCCCCCCCCCCCCCGGGCGCTCCTGAAAATTACGTGACATGGAGCCCACCCCCCCCCCCTACTGCTCTCGTTTTTCTTTCAACAAAAAAAAGCACGTAAAATACTAAAACCATTTTAATAAGCTATTTCAGAACGAACAATTTGTATTGTTTACTTTAGGCAACTATATATATAATATATATAAACGTACAATTTATACGTGGGGTCGTCCATTAAGGGCCTTAGGCCTAGAGGCTGAAAAAATAGACTTTTTGGGGATTTTTTTTTTTCAGAAAAACTACAAAATAAATCAAGATTACAAAAAAGGGTGTTTATCATACAGTATATCATATTGTATGATAAACATACAATATGATGTACTGTAATAATTTTTTTGAAGCGATTAATTTCAAAATGGCGGCTGTGCAGCGTTTATCTCGAAACTGCCTTTTTTGAGTTGGCCGGAAACATAACTCAGACAATTTTCAACCGATTCACTTGAAATGGTGAATATATCTTGAAAAATACATTGTTTATGGAAGTACGTAGGATTTTTTTTATATTGCATAGCTCATTTGTTATTAAAAATTATCTGACGATTTTTTAGGCAAATTTTTGAAAAGTAAAAAATTTCGTCCGATAATTGTTATTTTCTACATTTCATACATTTCAACCATACTCGAAAATCCAATTGTTTTTTATTTATACAATAAACGAATTTTTAAAAATATTTCAACAATTTTTTTAGGGGTGAGGATATTATCAGAGAGTGATGATCAAATACTCGATCGACGCGACTTTTCAAGGGCTACAAGATTACCATTTAAACAAAAATTGTACGAATTTTTCCTCAAGAGTTATTGAATCAAAACTGATCTTTCAAAATTTCAGCCCACTTTTTCACCCCCAAATGAGCTTTCGTCAAAGTCAACACAGTGGACAAAAATAAAGCCCGGATTTTTCTGAACATTTTGTCTCACGGCGCCGACCTCGTAGGGGTTGTAGTTTGGCATTGATCAACTCTCATCCCCCTTCATCCCCTAAAAAAAACTCTACACCCCGATTTTTGGGGAAGCTTGGATTTAGCACCCGCGGCACCTACAGAATCATCTGTTAAAAAACTGGCCTTCTTCTAATTTTTTCCGATTACGTGATTTTTCGGCGACAGAACGACTGTACTATTATTTCGGTTTTCATAATACGATACCGCACTCTCTGAGACTTCTGTCTGACATTTCTTATTGAAAAAATACACGTGTTGTTGGGGGGCGGGGGTGTAGCCACGAACCTCACCACATATCTCCATGGGCGAAGGGGGCTCTAAAAGTGGCCTAAAAAACCTCACGTGATTAATGGACGACCCCCGTAGTAAGAAATATATTCTTTATGTTATGTAACATCAATAATAAATAATTTGATAATCTTTTATCACGATGCACCTAGAATGCAATGTGTTCGTGAGGATGGTTCAGGTGAGTCTCAATCGATATAAGAGAAGTTGCGACTTCCTCGTAGTCGGAACTTTGGGTGGGCAGCACAGAAAATTTTCAGCATCTCAGTATCACCCTTTTCCAGATTTAATACGCTTATAGCGTCTCGTGACTTTTGCTCGACCCCCCTGTGACAAAGTGTGACGATTTGCCCCCCCCCCCCCTCGCTGTGTCACGTGTTTTATGAATGGCCCCTTATAAGAATAAAAAAACAATGGGCAACTATACATTGACAATTATAGTACACTCGATAGAAATTACGATTAGGCAGAGAGTGGGCAAGTATTATTTAGATCAGTTATTAATTGCAACAGCTAATGTGTTAATCGTTTTGAAAAAAAGTACTTCCGTACAAGCCGTGATTAAAGTTTTCGAAACTTGTCACGCCCTACTTATGCACGATTTCAATTACCTGCATTCTCAAATCAAAATTATTCGGATTTGTGACGTGAAATTTGCCTACAACATCTTGGAGGTGTTTTTGAATGATCCAATTTCAAGAAAGATTGATTTTAGTAACAATTTTTTATTCGAAGGTAGACGCACTTAATAAAACCGCTACAGTGAAAAAAGTCCAACATGCCAGCGTATATAATTAAGAATAGAAATGATTATTACCTTTATGTCTAAAATAAAGTTCGAATTCTCACGTAGATCCCCGTGGAGCAACACGTACGATCCTCCGCTGGAAGACGGCTCGATGCCATCGGAGCGATTGAGAAAATTGGAGATAGACGCGAATCACGCGTTCGACCAATATCGCGAGCTTTATTTCGAAGGTGGAGTCTCGTCGGTTTATCTGTGGGACTTGGATCATGGGTTCGCGGGTGTCATTCTGATCAAGAAGGCGGGCGACGGCTCGAAAAAGATTAAAGGCTGCTGGGACTCGATACATGTGGTGGAGGTGCAGGAAAGATCGACCGGGAGAATGGCCCATTACAAACTCACGTCCACGGCTATGCTGTGGCTCCAGACAAACAAACATGGTTCTGGAACCATGAATTTGGGCGGAAGTTTGACCAGACAGGTGACGCGTTAAACTATTTATTTTTTCAACATCTTTACCTCGATTCTCGTTAATGAAACGCCATTGCTAAGGGAATATGACACGCTGAGGAATTTCGACCCTGTCTGTTTCTTGCTGTAGTACTCCATCGATTTTTATCGACATAACGCTGCTGCCGATTCAATGCCCTGCAGCGTGTACATATAAAATACATATTCTGTGCGAGTGAGCGACACATACATTTCAACACATTTATCAACAATTATGTTCACAATCCTTTCGGTACTTTTCTGTTATACTCTCACATAATGCAATGGTTTGCGTGGCAAAACGCGTGTTTCTGTTGTGGCTAAATGGCCTTTTTCTTCGATTTTCAATTACCTCACTCGTGAAATAATGTCC
The DNA here is from genome assembly GCA_963210295.1 of Ophion ellenae. Lineage (NCBI taxonomy): Eukaryota > Metazoa > Arthropoda > Insecta > Hymenoptera > Ichneumonidae > Ophion > Ophion ellenae. Next base: position 5,325,775 of record OY723390.1, on the reverse strand, counting down.
TAACAATTTTGTTTAAGGACACTGATTTTCGAGGCCTGCACGTCTTTTGCACAAGCAATCAAATGTCGACCGAGAACATTTCAAGTAATCATGTACAGCCGTTTTTGAGAAAAGTTTCGAAACCTCCTCGACGATTTGTTGACCAGCGAAGACGCGTGTCGTGGCGCCTTAAATCTGAGCGCTCATTGAAAATCGTTCGGAAATGAAAAATAACGAAAAAATTGCCTCTGGGGTTTTTGTTGGTGTTGATAAATGAAAAAAAAAAACAAACAACCAAACCGCTCGACAAATCAAAATAACGAAAAGTTATGGTGGCGCTCAGCTTTGAGCGGGTCACAAAATGGAGGCATAAGAAAATGATTCGAATTATTCAGTTAGATCATTGGAGATAAGATCTGGCCTTTCGAAGGTCGAGTCAGTGGGGGACGGTGAAGGGGGCTAGCACGTACAATTATTATCGGTGATGATTCATTTTTTTAATACATTGGCACGTTCGCTAATCCAGGTGGAGCAAGATGCGGCGAAGAGCGAAACGTCACCGCATATCGTGAACATCGGCCGTATGGTGGAGGACATGGAGAACAAAATACGAAATACGCTGAATGAAATTTATTTTGGCAAAACGAAAGACATCGTGAACGGCCTGAGATCACTCCAATCGTTGGCGGATCAGAGACAGCAAGCCGCGCTCAGGCAGGATCTAGCGGCGGCGCTTCAAAGGCGAAACGCGAACAATTGATCTAACGTACCGCAAGAGCACTTCGATTTTGATTGTGATTAAGGGGGACGAGCCGAAGGGATGGGGGAATAACGAGGATAGAAAAAATTAAATACAAAAATACGATGAGCCGGAAAACACCTGATTCACTGAGTTGCTGTACACTTTGTTACTTTCTAGATTTGAACAAAAGAAGAAAAATGCAGGGAATTCATTACCGGGCTACTAAAGAAGACACTTCATTCTCTCTTGCTCTCTCATTCTCTCTCTGTCTCTCTGCCTCTTTCCCTCACCCACCTATCCACCCCACACACACACACACACACACACACACTTCTTTATTATTACGTTATTGTTTGTTCGGAACTTGCAATCGCTGCTGCTGCTCAGACACTCGCTGGCAATTCAACATGTTACGTTACAAAGTGAATAGAAAATGTATTTCTATAAATAAATTTCATTTTGTTACGAAGACATCCACGTTATTCGGCGCTCATGCTTTTTTACAAATTTATTCGTAAAAAAATGTTCTTTTGTTCGCGCTCATGTTTTTCGTGCAATTCAAAATCACTTCTGTCTCATATACGTGTCTCTGCTTTTGAGAAGCTCCCTTAAGAGACAAGAAGCTTTGGTTGCGTGCCTGGGTTCGCTTGTCATCCGGTACACCGTCGCTTAATTGCGGCACATTATGAACGAACTTCTCATTGTTTATTTCATGATTTGTACACGCTAACGTTATTTGCGGAATATTGATCATTGCGTCGTTTTCGATATCTTTTGAATGACATACTTTGTTGAAAGATTATATATAAATATGTATACTGTGGATTCGAGGTAAAGCTACTACGGATCGTTGCTTGGGAATGTTAAAGTGTTGATTTTGTTTTATTCACCTCGAACTAATAATCAGTAAGGCATTACGACGGGCCTTACGACGGACAACCATAAGTTGTCCGTCGTAAATGGAGATGGGTCATGTTTTCGATCAGCTAGTAGATACAAATTGGTCAATATCCTTGAGAGTATTTTAGCTCTCTACCAGCAATGAATCATAGGAAGGATGAGCCTTTTTCTTATTAAACAAGCTTATATATATGTATATGTATATATTAATCAGAGTGGATCGAAAATAAATTCATGCTACCTTTAAATCCTCTAACGGGAGTTTAAATCGTAGTGCTGGATACATTTTTTAATTGTTCGATTGGCACTGAAAACGTGCACGGTCTTTTCGTTCAAACTTGAATAGCTCAACGCCTAAACAATTCAAGAAGCTTTTTCTAAACTCTCGATGTTATTATGTTTACATAAATTGAAACTATTTTGAAAATGAGGGTTATACATTCCCAACTGGAATTCACGCAGTTTTTAAATAATTGTAATTTATTTTAAAAACAATCAAATCGAGGTGAAACACTTAATATTCTCGTTGGATGTGTGAGTGTTTATTTTTCTTTGTCACACGCTAATGTATATTTATTGTCATAAAATTTGCAAAAAAATTTACAATAAAAACTTAATTGCAAAGAGCTTACGAGATCGGATTCACGCGGCTCGAAACATACGACTCGGAAGAGATATTCAGATTGAAGTTTACGAGATTTAAGACGCAGATGTATTTCTTTAATACAAAATAATTGTAAATAGCATTCGCTCCTATCAAAATGCCTTTTCGGAAGTATCGTTCAATGTGTTTCAGCTGTAACATATAATGTTCTTGTTAAAGAATAATCAACCGACTTCTCAAACGATTGTGTATTCGTGCTCCACGGAAGATTATATTATTTGCTTCAATTAATGATTCGTAATGGTTTCTCGTTCAGATTGTGCACACATTGTCGATGCAATATATATATATATATATATATATATATATATATATATATATATATATATATATATATATATATCAATGTTTGGATCCTTGATAATGGGACGATTCGTTTGTTTAAGGTGTTGGGCTACTGTGACGACCCGAAAATCAGGGTCATTTGAGAAAAATAAATTTGAAGGAATAAGTAAGATAATTTAAAAATCGTTTTGATATTTATTTTTATGTACATTAACACAGTTGTGCAACAGATTTCATATAAAAAATAATAATTAAAGAAGTTATAAACAATCTCGTGACGGACCTTTGCACGTGAGAGGCTCAACGGCGTTCTTGATTTTAGCCATTCAGCTAATCTAAAAGAAAACAAAAACCAGTTTTTTCGTAAAGTAGATAACATTGGCGAGGACTTGACTGAGTTTTTTTTTGTTATCGTGTTTCAATCATCAAAAAAAATGTTCCAACTTCTTTTTCTCGTGTTTTCGAGGAAAAATGCCATCATTATGGTTAATCCTTTGCACTCGAGAGGTGACTCTCGCTCATCACTTCACATCGGAGCGAAAAAGCGCCCAGTGCGAAGGGTTGATAACTAATGAAAAAAATGATCAAAAAGAAGAACGTCGGTCAAGACTAAACTACTATAACACCGTATAAGAGTAGCAAATTTCAAGTCAATCCGTTCACTGCCAATTTCAAGTCAACTGTTCAGATGCCAATAAATCGTATACACCGTTTCGCAAAACATAGTTTCGAAAAAAGCGCATTTAGTTTGACTAGCAGTTCTATCGTTGCAATCATAAGTGTACCTTCAATCTGCGATTCCTGCACCATGTGTTGGACCGTACTCTTCAATTTTAGTTGCCTCAAAGAATGAACGAGAGTTCGTCATTTCCACAGTAGCCGAGAACCCCTAAAAGAAGGGAGAAAAACAAAAAGTCCTGGCTCGCGACTGCCACTTATTTTTACTTTTAAGTTCATAGATTATAAAACATGAACATATTGCCGTAGTAATCTTAAAAATACAAATTAGCACACCGCACATGGTCTTAATTGCGAGTCGTTACAAATTGTTGTCATAATTTCAAAAGAAATAGGCATATCTGTTTTCTGAAATTTCGTTCGTGAAATTTCATATACTCACGAAAATCGTCCTTACAGCATTGTGTTAATTAAGGAAAGAAATATCTCATAACACGTGTTTACGCCGGGTATGAGTAAACTTGGCGTAGTGATGTGGGAATAAATACACAACATACGCATATATATATATACACACCGATTTGTCACAAAAAGAACTAAAACGGTGATAGAAAATCGTATTCTTTACTGTCCTGCGTGATTAAACTTACCTGACTCATACTCGATTGATCTACACGCGTAATACTCAATCATTTGACTAATCAAAGGACATCCCAATATTTAGGATGCCCTTTGACAAAAAAAAACAAGTTTCTCCACACATCTCGTTCACGATGGGTCGGAATGATCATGTAGTTACTAAGTTTTCTCATTTAAAACTCACTCGACTAACGGCCGTTTTCTCCGACCTCAATTGACGTTTAAGCTCAGGTTATCATAATTGAAGATTATACTTGAGGAATTGAGCTGAATTTAAGGACACGATTGACACGTCGGGTCTGTAAACATCCTATGACGAAGTTATCTCCTAAATGGATCGCATTACGGGCAAACGAACAAAAAGGCGTTGTTCGTCGTTCAACAAAGCGGAAGGCGTTTCTTTTATTTTTTCCGAATGCTGCTGTTTCGGAGAACACTGGGGGTCTGCAAATCGGCTATCGCTCTCGCACGCATGGCCGCTCGGTCGGAGTGACACAAGCTGCGTCGAAGATAACGGGCGTTACAACTTACATCTTTCGCGAAATTAGTCCGTGATCATAGTTGTCATAGATTTTGTGCAAGATTTTGTTAACATCCTTTAAAGCAATTTTTTGCTCAATATTTTTCGTTGTTAAATGATTAATCGAATATTCATTTAAATGGGAGACACGCGCAACACGACCGTTCGGTAAAAACCCTACGGCCAAGTTTTTCCCTAGACGGATTACATTTCGGGTGAACTTCGTCACTGAACAGAGTTGAAGGTGTTCCTATTTTTTACTTCTGAATATCAGCCGTGTCGTTGAGCGCTGGAAATCTGAAAAATACCTATCTTTCTCCCACTTATCACCGTTCAGTCGATGTACCACTTCGACTCAAGGGCATGTACAAGGTTAACGTAAATTCACAAATTTTCGAACAGAGTTTTCTCATAAATGGTTTAATTTTTTGAGAAAAACATGGCATTAAGTTATTTCTTTGTGGAAGCATGAGGAGGGCCCTCCTGAATCATTGATTAAGTTACAGTGGCGCTTAATAAATATAACTCACAATCAATTATCATACCAAACGATAAACTGGAATGAAAAAATCCACGCAAATTTAGTAGATTTAAACACTTTCTCTGAAACGTCGCGGCTACGAACATTCTTCGGCTAGTCAGATTTTTCGAAGTTTTTCATTAATATTTTCTTTAAGGGGTTACCCCCACTTGCTATTTTGAAAAAATCGATTTTCTATGGTCCAAAATAGCGAACATCAAAGAAGTGGACGAGTTGCTTCATAATTTTCTGCCGGTTTTCGCTAACACGTACAAGATTCTTTTAAGGGGTTACCCCCACTTGCGATTTTGAAAAAATCGATTTTTTTTATTGCATTTTTTTGAAGTACAAGTATCTGAGAATATGTCCGGAAAATTTCAAGTCGATCCGAACAAAATTGACTGAGATATGAGCGTTGAAAGAGAAGAATCCGCGTTGAAAGAGCGTTGAAAGAGAAACTTTAAACGCGTTTTTCCCAAAACGGCATTTCTGAAGTCGGTGACCAAGCTTACTCGAACACTAATGAACCGATCTTCTTGAAATTTTGCAGGCTTATTTAATAGATAAAAATGTAGTCTTTAATCGTTCAATTTTTTTTCTCGAAAAAAATGGCCGTTTTATAGCCAAAAAACGGCCGTTTTTTTCGTTAAAATCGAACCATTAACTTTGACTATCCGCCATTTTGTGAAAAATGCATATTTTTTAAAATCCTTCGATTAAAGACTAGTTTATACTTATATTTGACTAAATCCATCCGCATTTTTTTTCAGATGATCCACTTCGCCGCAATGTTGGTCACCGCAAACCGTGTATATAAAAACTTTATTTCATTGACGGCCATTTGCCACTAAACAATGTAATATCTTTCAATAAAAAAATTACTGAAAGTTCTTCAAGATGTGTTCTTTAAGATGGTATATTGATCGATTAAAAAAGTTTTGTAGTTTTCTCTAAAAAAAATCATGAAAAAGGCCTTTTTTGCGATACAAGTGGGGGTAACGCCTTAAACATTCGGTGACCCTCACTCCCCCTTCCTACGTTTTGATTGTCGTTACGGAATCATTAGATTTTTTACACGCGTGAGCAGTTTATATCAGGCATCGAGACTTATTTCGTGTATAAACTATTAGATAGAAATGTGGCCAGCGTGTCATCTCCATAAAGCGCCGTACAAATGAGACGATTTTTAGAGTCGTACTTTTTCGTTACAAGTTCGGTAACATAGCGTGAAATTTCACCAATATACTGGGATGTGTTTTTACTTTATTATAGATGAAAATCACTTAACTGTTAAATATTCGGGTTCGTGAAAGGAATACCTTAACCTCGGTAGAATTCGCCGACGCCGAGTCCAACGATTTCATTTAGCCCTAAATATTATGAAGCTCTGGGAAATCTTTCATTCAGAATTTCAGCTATCTCTCTCGCTCTCACATGCCTACTTCGCCTTAAGGAGTTACATCTGAGTTGACAAAAATTGTCGACCGTTTTTCTTATTAGCTTAAATTATGTATAAACATCATGAGAATGATATACAAAATGAAATGTACGCGATTTTTTTTACTTTTACAGCCCATTTTCCGAAGCGCCTCCGAGCGCTCCGAAATGCACGAAACAGCCTAGACCAGCCTTTCCCAACCCTTTTTAACCCTTCGTGGTCACACTTCCCATTTCGAGAACGGTGGTCACACTTGGTTGATTCTACCCAGTCAATTTTCAAACCAGTATTGTGACCAAGCTATCTATCCAAAAAGGTTCAAAAAAATTACTAGACATGCTTTAAGGTATTCCTTTCGCGGAGGGCCGTATTTTGTGGGGGCATAAGGAGGGCCCTTCCGAATCATTGGTTAAATTAAGTGGCGCTTAATAAAAATAAGTCACAATCAATAATCATACCCAACGATAAACTGGAATAAAAAATTTCGCGCAAATTGAATAGATTTAAACATTTATATATTTTCTCTGAAAAGTCGCGGCTATTTCTTCTGCTAATCACATTTTTCTAAATTTTATCATTAATATTTTCGTTAAATATACGGTGACCTCCTGTTTTTATTGTCGTTACGGAATCTTTAGATTTTTTGACACGCGTGAGCATTTTCTATCAGGCGTCTAGAGTTGTTTAGTGTATAAATTATTAGATAAAAACGTGGCCAGCGTGTAATCTTCATACACCGCCGTATAAATGCGACGATTTTTAGAGTCGTAATTGTCGTTAAAAGTTCAGTAACTTAGCTTGAAAGTTTTCCAGTATACTAGGCGTATTTTTTACTTGATTATATACGAAAATCAACTAATTGTTAAAAATTCGGGTTCGTGAAAGGAATACCTCAAACATTGTAGATAACGTACGAAAAATGTATTTAGGGGGCGCCCATTAATTACGTGAGGCGTTTAGGGGGGGGGGGGTCGAGCGAAATCTCACCCAATCTCATGTGGGGGAGAAGGGGGCTTCGGCAAATATCACGTAATTTTAGTAATTTTAGTAATTTCAGTAATCACATAATTTTTATCACGTAGGGAGAGTCTCCCTACTACTTTACATGGTGGAGTAAATGGTACTACAACCGCAGTTATTTCTACTACAATTTATTTTCCGTGAACGTATGCATTTTGAAAAATCTCACGTAAGATTAGGGCCGGGGGGAGGGGGTCGAGCAAAATCTCACGACACCTCACCAGGGGGAGACGGGGGGTCGAAAAATCGCCAAAATCACCTCACGTAATTAATGGATGCCCCCTTATAAGAAATGAAATGGCTAGGGGTGTGCGGGTATCCAATCCACTCGGGTACCCGATGTTCGGGTCGGATCGGGTACCCGACGGGTTACGCTTTTGCATTACCCGCCACTATCAGGTACCCGAATTTGGTAATCGGATACTCTCAAATTTTTGATACTCGTAAACGTCGAGTACTCTCAAACTTCGAATATTCGTAAACGACTCGGAAATCCGTATCTATTATTTATTTTTATTTTTATTTTTTATTTAGGTGTATCGACCAAATAATGTGAGAAAACGAAAACTCGAAAAAGGCGATAAAACGAATAAATGATAATACTGTAAAAAATCTTTTTTCGTCTCATTTTTCTATCCTCTGTGTGTGTGTGTGTGTGTGTGTCTGTTAGGGTGGAGTGAAAAACGGTCACTTTTGGCGGATCGTATCTTAATAGCGCTGAAAAATTGCGTTTGGCATCACTAAAAAATGTGGGAAAGGAAAAAATGTACAATGAATATATCTTCTGTTCCGGCGAACGCCTTAAAGTTTTGAATTTTTTAACGTGGATTTTGAATGGAGAAAATACCCAAAAAGACCAAGATTCAACGCCTTGCGTTTATTCGAAGCGAGAAGAATGTAGCTTCCATTCGACATTTTAAAATTGTAAATATCTTGATTGGTTTCAGAGATATAAGCGTTTGAAGAACCAGTTTTGCCTGGAAAAGAATGGAAAAATGACAAAAAATTAAATTAAGAAGATGAATCGCCGAAATTACCCGTTAGCACTAGACAGAATTAATGAAAATTCGACGAAGAATCTTGCTTTTATTCAGTTTTTCGACATTCAAATATCTCGATATTTCCTGAAAAAAAAATGTAAATATATACATAACGAAAATACTAAAATTATTAAACAAATTATTTGTATTTCTTAACTCCCATTTCTGAACTCCAACCTATCGGCGAAGGGTAGAGAACATAAAGCTGAAGTCTATTTCGTCCGTTTTTGGACGTCGTCGTTTCGTCTCGTCGTTGTACAAAAAATATACAACGACTTAACAACTGAATACCTACTATCAAAATGCCTCGGTGGGTACACGCAGAATTCTAATGAGAGCTTTAATTCCGTCGTGTGGACGACAGCTTCTGAATCAGTTTTTAGCGCTAAAAAGATTACCCACATAGCAGCTATAATTTCTAATGAAGGTTTCAGGGAATTTCTTGAATTCATGACTGTCTTAGGATTGAAGATTGGTTACGATAGTTATAAGTTTTGCCGTGAAATTGACGAACTCCGCGTAAGAACTACGGAGCACTCGTCGCAGAGATCGAGAAAAGATGCTCGAAAGGACCTTGCGTCAGCCAGGAAAGATACTGAGGAGCATAGATTGAACCTGGAACTTGAGCTTTAGGGTCCTGGCATAGCCGAGTAAAGGTAAATAAAATCAGTGAATCCCTATTTTTAAAATTTCACGTAGAACAACAGTTTTTAAACTTTAAATGCATTTCTCTCGAAAGCATGTTTCTGAAATCAGGAGGAAGCATAATTTAGGCAGTTTTTACCCGATTGACTTGAAATTTTGACTGTAACTTTTGAGGTAGATTCTCAAAACTAGTACACACGACTTTACTTTACGATTCATCAACAATTCTCGTTTTTATAAACAAATTGAGACGGATATTTTAGGGGGAAAAAAACCATATTTTTCAATAATCGTGTGTACTCCTCTAGTAAAACTAATGTAAATGAGGAACACTTTTTTTACGAGCACTTTTGTTTTGACGCTCTGCGATAGGAAGCAGTACTTGCATAGATTAGCACCTAGAACAGAAAAAAATGTTTGGTTTTCCACATTAGTATTTGTAAAGAAGTATCCGGGATTATTAACCCCCAGGGTACGGACTATAAAAATGTAACGGTCTGTACGGACATGGGTTAACCTAAGCGGACAACTTTGATCGACTGTATATTGGGCTGTAATTCATCAATTAATATTGCACAAACGTGAGGTTTGGTGAGAGGTATGTATGGAAATGTGGCAACGTCGAAACTCTGGGAATGGCAGAACCAATCGCAGACCTAGTGCGCCAATTTCAAATACGTCTAAGTCAAATAGGAATTAGGGGAACTTGTTCATTTATTTATTTCGATGTATTTCCTGTTTTGCTTGCGGGCACCAGCACTGCCGAATCGTATTTTCCATCGGAAAGCTTACGGCGCACTAATCTTTTTTCCTTAATTATTTGTTGCCTCCTTTTGCTCTGACATAACCTCTGAAGACGTCGGCCGGCACGAAACGCGTAACACAGCTGCGACCTGTGGCAGTCATTGCAGTCGACCTAGCAGCGTCAAATTGGGAGAGAACCGTGCGACGTTGCCAAAGCTCGGGTCTATTTTAATAAGAATTTTAAACATCGAAAATTAATTATCTGACGATCCTAACTCCTTTACATGAACATATGTGTAAATAGTAATTACGATTATCTACCAAACATTTGAAAATGTTCGCGACATTCATTCGTACACATCATTTATATTTTGTTACACTAATGTAAGTTGGTACTGGTGACGTCACACAATGTATTTGCATAGGAACTTCGCCCCCGCCCTTCAAAAATGATTTTGCAACCTTAAAAAGCTACCGTTGAAATTTAAAGTGGGTCGGATGAAAATTGCTCGAATTATGCTTTTCCCTGATTTTAAAAACGTGGTTTAGAGATAAACGCGTTTAAAGTTTCGACACACCTAGGCATATTGATAGCAGGTTTTCAGTTGTTAGGTCGTTATATATTTTTTGTACAACTGGACTAAATTACTTCAAATTGCTACTTTCACCATCGAGGCTGTGTCGTGAGTTGGGGAGCGCTTCGTAAGGAGAGCTAAAAATATAAAAAAATCGCCTATAATTCCTTTTGATGTTTATACATAATTAAAGCCGATAATAAAACGGTCATAATTTTTTTCTACTCGGATGTAGCGCCTTAAACTGGAGCAAACGAACTTAAACAAATTGGAGCAAACGATGTGTGTGTATAATTGATGCAGGCTGAATTGGGATTTGACGGGTATTATGGTAGCATGATAGTTTGATTGATCGTTCCCAGATAGTAAATTCTCGCGTTTACTCATAATGTTACTATCATGTAACCTTACCATGTAGTGTTGGATCATAATACACCCTCATGCACGTGCGCGTATATATATTTTTTTGAAATATTTTTCGCTGGGGCTTCAACCTGGAATTTAAAGTTGTACGTAAAAAGAGGTGGCTCACATACCATTAGGCAATACAAATAAAATAACTTTCGAATATTAAGAGTATCCTAGGATAGTAGCAGGAATATATAATATCTCTGTATTTAGTCCTTCATTATATTTCTGACGTTAGGGCGACACCATAAACACATTTCGGCAAGTTTAGTGGAACATGCAGATGTATTGTCAGCCCTAGCAGTTTACATAACCACTGGATAACGGTTAGATGTTTCGGATGGTTGGAATTGGACAAAATTCTGCCGACTTTCTAACCGTGATTCTTACCACTACCCGTGATTTGCTTAAGTTAGAAAGATGGTTAGAAAATTGGTTTGAAATTCGAATTACAAGTTCGCCGAAAAGCAACCACTTGTAACGGAATTTGTAACCGTATTTATAACCACTATCTGTGATGTGCTCAAGTTAGAAAGACGGTTAGAAATATGGTTGGAAATTTGAAATATAACCCTGCCGAAAAGCAACCACTCGTAACCAAAATTATAACCACTATTCGTGATTCGCTTAAGTTAGAAAGCGAACAGTGGTTATAAATACGGTTACAAATTTGGTTACGAGTGGTTGCTTTTCGGCAGGGTTGTATTTCAAATATCCAACCATCTTTCTAACTTGAGCAGATCACGGATAGTGGTTATAAATACGGTTATAAATTTGGTTACAAGTGGTTGCTTTTCGGCAGGGTTGTAATTCGAATTTCAAACCAACTCTCTAACCATCTTTCTAACTTGAGCAAATCACGGGTAGTGGTCAAAAAGACGGTTAGAAAGTCGGCCGAATTTTGTCCAAATACAACGGTTAGTTGAAATCGTATTTTTAGGATTTAAATGATTGTGCGAAGAAATGCAGCATCCGGAGGGGCATCGAAATAACGCTGTTGCTATTTGAGGTATTTTACTCCACTTGTTTCCCTCGAAGACCATTCTCCAATGAGGAGACAGTGAATGAAGTTCGCCCAAAAATGCCAATAGGGATGGCGCATCGGACAAACAAGTCCATATTTATAGCAATCTATCGGTCGACGAGGTGAAAGTAATCGGACAAAGTTCTAACCTCACAACAACAGAACGATCGTGAGATTATGCTACATCGAATGACTTCATTCATTTAAGGGAAAAACTATTTCAAAGGCAAACGAAGTGAGCCTCTTTAGAAATTTAATCATGTCTGCAGTCTCAAGTTTTATAATACATACTAGTTTTTGTACTCCGATAAATAACGTACGAGAACAAAAAGAAACATTCATTTTTCAATATAAAAAACTACGCACCTACGTGCGGTCGCTGAAAAAATTATACTGCTTCATCAATACTGTATTCGTACCATAAGCCTATCACTCCATCTTAAATTTTATTATAACACTGAGAATTAAGGTTAGATAGGTTAGTCATCTGCCCTACAATCGGAGCCGATATTTTATATACATACGAAATATATATAACATATTATCCTTCGAAAGACCGCAGCGCGACCATTAATATTCGTTACTTTAGGGACGAGTTGAATTGCCGAGTTTGATCTCCTATATGTAATTTCCATCAATTTCGGGTTCGACGATTATTATCGTTCGTGCGGATTATTTGAGGCGAAATAGATGTACCACGTGACATATGAGTGCGAGATAGCTGAGATTTTCCAGATATGACTAATATTTAGGGCAAAAGATCGTCAAGCTCTGCGCCAGGGAATTCTCCGTAGTCTGATGCTTTGTTTAAGAAAAAAGACTCAACCATCTATGGAAAAACTTAGTTTGAAAATTGGTGAGGTTATGTTGATCTTGTACATGCCCTTTAAGTTTCGATTTTAGGCCCGGTTCCACAATTCGAATGTGCCATTCGCCTTTAAATTTCGGTAAACTCGAGTTGTTGAACTCCGTTTATTTTACTATTTGTCCACCAGGTGTCGGAAGTCCAGTTTCTTCGAAGTTGGGACATACGTATTTCATGCGTACAACAGTTGGTGCTTTTTTTTCTTCATTTTTACGCGTCAAAGACAACATTGCGGATGTGAGAGTAAATTTGTAATATTATTTATTCAATATTACTCGAACATTGAAATGTGAAACTGTGATAATTCTCGTATCTTTTGTATTGTTATCTTCTCCCCATGATGTCGCCTCGTATTTTTTTTTGTATTTTTTTTTATATATAAATTCCACTTCACAGTAATATATTTATCGTACGCAAGTTTTCATCGTTTACAATCCTGAGACAATATTAGTTAACTAAGATACCGGTAATGTTAAACCGGTAAAACCCTGAATAATAGCATTTTTTCGCGTTTCTTTTTTTTTCGATCCGAGGCGACGACGTTACTCACGCTTAATTCATAACGGATAACTCCCGTAACTAAAAGGTAAGTAGAAAAGATGAAAGAAAAAAAAATCAATTTTGCGCTTGTACGAAATTGCTATAAGCGCTGGAAAAAGTTTTTTTTTTCTTTGCGCTTCACAGTTTTGTTTTATCTCTTTAAGGTCTCTAAACTCGTTTCTTTCATTTGTTAAATTCTTCCAGTTATTAAAGCACTTACGCGCTGTATTTCATACGCGCTTTCGCACAACCTAATATGCAGTTCTTTTTTGTTGCTGTTGCTGTGTTGTTTCTTTTTCATTTTCAGCCCCCTCCCTATAATCGTCTTACAAGTCCATAACAAAGCACATTTAAATTATATATATACACACACACCCACATGTGTGTGTGTGTGCGCGCGCCTGGTCCAACATAGCACATGTGTAGTACAGACGCTGATTCATTTTTATTCGTTTTTTTTTCCTTCGTTCGTTATTCGTTAGGTATTGTATTTACTTAGATTATGCAATAGCTAAGGTTTTAATCATTAACTATAATCGCATACCAAAGTTTCGAAGGAAGGTAAAAACACACTTTTTTTTATTGTTCTCGATTTTCGTCGAGGGTGGCTTAGGTCTGACCCGATTATTATTTTTTTTGTACCCGCAAGTGTGCCCAAATGATTTCATACTGTATTGATGCATCGAGAGCGCTGCAGCAGTTTGGATCTACAATTGAGGTAGTGAAGTAACTCAAATAAAAAGTGTAGAAAGTCAATAATCACTTATTTTTTTGTTTCAACTTTAAGAAATACCTTCCTGTAAAAAGCCCTGGATACACCCACTAATCTAATGTTCCTTTTTAAATCAGTATTCTTATCTGTTATACTTCCTCCCGAATATTTCAGCCTATGTCTTCCGGAACAATTTTTTATACAAATCCAAGAATCGAAGATGCAATTTAAATTTGAAAATGGGGGGAGGGGGTACGAATTTGTGGGGCGAACAGCCATATGAGGATCCGCAGGAAAACAAATTAATTAAATCAATCAAGTAATCAGGGCTTAATCGAGCTTCGTTAATCAACTTAATTAATTCATCGAAATAAAAAATATTTCGTATTAAATTGTGATTACTTGCTCGCCTGGACTTTTAAGCACTTTTCCCCCCGCTTATTCCCCTTTCCTTCTTTCTTTTGTTTGTCGACTTGGGACGTTAAATTCGATGTTGACTTCTCGCTTTGAACTTTCTGCCTCGAATCCGTCTTTCGCTTCTTTTTTTTATTTATTTTGTTTTTCGATGATCGCGTGGCGGTCTCGTCGCTTTTGAAGTTAAGCTCACATAAATAGTAAGTTTCTTCGGAATAATCGAAACTACTTCGACAGATTAGAATTCAATCACATCAATACTCCGTTTTTCTTTTGCTCTTTTGTGAATCTTGTTTTTTTTGTTGTTGTCTTTTAACGTTCCCGAGGACCCTGTTTCAACGAGCGACACGGTCCACATATGTTACCATTGACGTTACATGTAAAAATATTCATTCGAGGGACGCGATATTGTGTTCGTTATAAATATCGTGTCAAAAATGAAGACTCGAAAGTATACCTGTTTGTTTCTTTCTTTCTTTTTACCCCCCGCCCCTTGTTTGTTCAAGTGTAGTTTTATGTAGGCCAAGGGTCTAACCGGAACCGATTGAGGCGGGTAATATATTATCGTAATACATTATTAGAGGCGGCTCGTTAATTTCTTCTTGTCTTGCTTCTTTCGTCGCCCAGTGACTCGCACGAGACGAATTAACGATTTGCTAAGAAAAGCGGTCTCTTATTGACTTTTTTTCCCTTCAAAATCTAAACAAAAGTGGGCGTTGGCTGTTTCATTTGTCCTAAATGCCATCGATTCGTGGACTAGCAATTTAAAAAATACACGTAGAAACCATGAAACGTGGCTCGAAATAAAAGTGATTCTCTTAGCAAATGACATCATCGGGTAAACTCTCTCATTGATGCTTCATAATATTCTTTCATTTGTTACCGCTCAATCGGCTTTGATAATCGATTGTACGATAATACTTTAGTAAAAAGAAAACTATCAGTCACAATACTATTTTGCTGCGCGCACCATAATTATTAAAGAAAAAACATAAAAAACATAAAAAAGACCAATTTTATATACTACAAACTTGTTCCAGACTCCCTTCGCGAAAACCACGAGGACAAACTAATGGCAAGAGCCGAGGAGAAAACTCTTGTTTCTCATTTCGCTATCGATGACGTCAAGCGTAACTTTTGAGTCACGATGCGCGTTGTCAAAGTTTTTTCTTAATGCGGTTTGCATGAAAACTAATTCCACAGCAGATCGCTGGCATAAATCTGTGTCTGAAACGGCTACAATTGTCTTTTATTTTATTCTTTTTTTTAACGACTTCGTTCATATGCTATGCAAGTTTCAAAGCGCGAGTCAAAGGAATATTCATTCTCTCGCCCCCCCCCCCCCCCCCCCCCCCCCACTCGAAGCGTCAACCCGGCAAGCGTTCGAGAACTCATGAACATGGCACGCAGTTGTTTATTTTCCGTTGCGGAAGAAAAAACCACAGCAAGAAAAAAAATCGAAAAAAAAATTGAGGAAGTGTAAAGGCTTTTCCAATATTTATTGTTTTTCCCCCGTCTCCTTTCAATCAACCTTTTTTGATGAAAAGTTTCCGCCGTATCTCTTATATAACAAACAACATGTGTGTATGTATGTGTGTATTTTCTTTTTTTGTTTGAGACAGTTGTGTCTTAGAACCGGGACGCAAGCTGCGCTACGTCGGGCCAGTTCAACGTTTTTCTCCTTCTCGCTCTGTCTTCTTTTTTCTGTTACTTACATTGCT
The DNA here is from genome assembly GCA_963210295.1 of Ophion ellenae. Classification (NCBI taxonomy): domain Eukaryota; kingdom Metazoa; phylum Arthropoda; class Insecta; order Hymenoptera; family Ichneumonidae; genus Ophion; species Ophion ellenae. The sequence continues at coordinate 5,309,702 of OY723390.1, read as the reverse complement.
TAGAAACTTTTTAGCGCGCCCATTTGTTGTCGGAGCCGCTATATTTTTTTTAGCTTGCTCGCTGTTTCGGATAATAGTAAGTAGTTACTATGATAAAAAGTTGTTTCTATCATGTTTTTTTTTTCTTTTTTTTTTATTATCATTAATATTATCATTTTCCGCTGCTGAGTTGCTGTTGATTCGCTTTTTTCGGAACTGTCGGCTCGTTTCTCTCTTACGTTTTTATTGTTGTTGTTGTTGTTGTTGTTGTTGTTGTTGCTGCTGCTGCTGTTGTTGTTATCGTTCGGTTTTTTCAAACTTGTTTTTGTCTATCTCTCTCTCTCTCTCTCTTTCTCTCTTTGACCAATGATAAGGTGTCGATTGGCTATAAAGCGGGTTGTGAGGTTGTGTAAGGTTGCAACTGAACACAATTATTTGTCGAGGGCAGTGTTGGTTTTGATGGCAATAACCACTTCTTCACCACAGGCTTTTAGTACAGTGCACTGCGAAACGAGGAAAAAAATAATTAAGCTTCGTTTTGTCGTATCTCAATGGAATTTGCTCAATAGGTCGTTGAACAGCAGACTATTTTTGTTATTTCTTGTTGTGGGAAAGTTTCAAGGGGCTAGGCTACTGTGAAAATTGCGAACGGTCGTTCGTCGCTTGAAGCAAATTAAATTGAAAAAGAAGCTCCAACATATGGTGCAGGAATCGCAGATTGAAGGGAAACTTATGATTGTAACGATAAACCTACTAGAAAAACTTTAAACGCATTTTTCGCGAAACCATGTTTTCCAAAACAGTATACACGATTTCTCGGCATCCAATGAACGGATTGAACGACGTTTTTCTCAACATTTTTTTTGTTTTTCATTAGTTATTAACAATAGTGTCATGTTTCCTCGAGAAAAAAAAACGGAAAAAAGTATTTTTTTTAAAGATTAAAACACGATAATAAAAAAAGGTCGGTCGAGTCTTAGCCAATGATATCTGTTTTACGAAAAAAACTGATTGTTTTTCTTTGTAGATCAACCGAGTGGCCAGAATTCAGAACACTGTCGGGCCGGGTACGTTCAAAGGCCCTTTACGAGATTGTTTATAACTACTTTAATTATGAATATTTTCGTAACAAAAATTTGGTACACAACTTTGTTAATGTCCATACAAATATATGTTGAAACGATTTTTCCATCATCTTACTCATTCCTTTGAAATATTAAATAACCTGGTTTTTTGTCTCGTCACAGTAGCCTAACCCTTTAGGTGATGAATGGGGAATATTATAACCTACCAGCAGTTCTTTTCCAGCATCATAGTCGGTACGCAGCTGAGCACCTAACTCGCCATCAGGAATCTTTAGATCCTCGCGAAGGTCTCCGTTATCAGCCATCAGGCACAAGTATCCGTCGTCAGATATGTCTGTCAGCTTAATTACCGAAAAAGAACACAGACCGAGTGTACCGTTGATGCACAAACTTTGCGAATTAATTGAACAATGTGTATAAAAGCGGTGTATGCGATAAAAAGTTAAGAGGATTTACTTTGTCGCATCTACATGAATTCTTTTTTTCACTTTCGCCAAGGGTCTTTTCGTATTGTAATTTTAGTTGACGACTGCGTACGAAAAAACTACAAAATGTTGGTTGTAACTTTTAGGGGTAGCAATGTTTAGACTCTCAACTATTGCTAAGCTCTGGATTAGGGTTTCAATTCTGCACGAAATTTCGAGGAATTCAACTGAATCGAGGAACAAAAACAGAATACTTTCACTGGTTAAATACTCTGTGCCCTTACGAATCTAAACGTACAATTTGGATATCCGAAATATATTTTTTGAACCGCTTTGCAAAGAATTTCGACAACGATACTAAGATTCAACGAACTCAGGATTGCCGATGAGAGATGTATGTTTAGCAGATTTAGTCACATCGAAATAATAAACCAAATAAAACACAAGTGAGCACCAAGTATTTCAATTTTTCGTACAAAGCCGTTGTTTGTATGGATCTGTGAGAGATTGTTACTTTTGTATTGTTTTTTCATTTGCCAAAACGAAAAAAAGAGCAAACGTGAGGAGTATAAAAATTATCAGTTTGCAACATATGGCAGCGGACGACACCTGTACATCGATCAGGGTCCTCTATAATCGAAATCCTAAAAATCTTGCTGGGAATCTCAAATTTAAGCATATCAATGTTCAAACTATCGAGGGCACATAGCTCCATTTCCACTCCACCCATTTGCTCGTACAGCTTGCAATAGAAGCACGTTTTCGAACAAACGTCCCTTCTTCTCCAAAAACTAACTATGCAGCCTCAAACGTGAAACGATTTAGAAAAAAAGAAAGAAAAACCATGTTTTTGGACCAGTGCCCAGTTATGAAGATATCAAAAGCCGAAAATCGCGCGGGCTCAATCTGGCCTCGTGTGCATACTCAGATTCTTTACGGCGTTGCATCTAGGAAAGTTAGAAGAGAAGCGAGCGCAAATTCACCTGATAGTCCTCTCGTTTGACAAAGGGCACGTCCATGTTGTGTGTGGATGGGCATATATCTTCGTACTTCTTGGATGAGAATATGTCAATCCCGACAAGGTGAACCTTGGCATGGCCGTGCTTGCCTGTCTTGGAAGTCGACATCTCGACAATCTTGCAAGGTCGCGACTTCAGCATAACAAAACCGTTTTTGCGCAATGCGGAACATTGCATGGGATAGGTAACGGACGCGCCCGAGTCACCAGTCTCAAAGTGAGTGTCCTCGATATCTGCCATCTTTCAATTTGTGGCTGTCTGCAGAAAAAAAAAACGACGTTATTACAGGATACGAAAGAAGATCGACGGTCATATGTCTTGGCTAAAGCTTCGAGAGTTTATGAAAACTCTATGAATTTTCTCCTCCCCGTCGGCGCCGTTGTATCCGGTAGAGTCAACGTACTTGGTTCGTTAAGTGTCGATTCAACGGATAACTAGAAGCGACAGATAATTTGCAGAATCGCACAAGGCGGTTGATAAAATTGCCGTTGTATAATAACGATAACTGTGCACAGCCGCGATAGGGTGATACCGTAAAGATTGAACATATTGTAGTATTCAGGACGCTGTTAACACCTAGCTGAGTAATACCAAAGCGGTATCATTTTTGTTTACATTATCGGAAGACTTTGAGCCCTTTAAAACGGGACGATAGGGACGGTGGAAGAAGTTAATGCAAAATGGTAACTGTACGACGACCGGTTGACTTGACTTGCTCTAACATATGTTGCCGTGTGATCAGTCGCGGGAGGATTCTTATCGTATCAAAGGAACCAGGAAATATGCTCCATGAAGTCACCTCTGAACGCCCCCAACCCCAAAAAGTATTAACTTCCAAAGAAGGAAATGAGAATGGCATGAAAAATCCAGAGAAAAAAATCGACAACTATCGGCCGGCGGTAGAAATTCCGAGGATAACCTTGAGTTTTACGAGAACACGTTTTTTCGACTTTCTCAAAACGGGAAACCTAGAATCACGATTTTGTTACGGCAATTGAAAAAAATCGAAGGGGGCTTTGGGATACGAAATTCCCAAGGCACGTACGTTAGTGCGAGGTTTTATCTCCTGAATCGACGAAGTTGAGATTCGCGAGCCGGGTGTCCGTGTATTTCGATCTTAAAATTGTAATGACTGGCCGAAAGGCGCAAGCTTCCGCGGCCCTCCCCCGCCGCGGTACTTGGTAGCCATGTGGCACATTGACGCTGAGTTTTCGTCGGGGGAAGTTGGAAACGCGAGCCGCAAAATTCGTACCCGCAAAATAATTCCGGTGTATGCAGAGTTTCCGACCTAACAGGAGAAACTGAGACCGTGAGGCAGAGAGAGCACGCTAAGAGAGATTGAGAAAGAAGCAAAGGCTCGAGGAGAAAAGATCACCGGAGAATTCGCGAACCGCGTGCCCGTAATTCCTTGCACGCCAATAATGCGACGAAAGCGCCAAGCGGCTGACCGAATAGTGTCTTTTTTTCTCTCTCCTCGTCTCGAGTCTCGGCCGAGATACGGGACTTTGCGAAACCGAAGTACCGGCGGAAAATATGTTTCTTTTTTTTTCTTTCCGATTGACGGTATCGTAGGAGAAAAAATCGCGTATTTCATTATAATATGGAATTGGCGAAGATGGCGCGAAAGATCCACGACCACAAAGCCACATTGCTTTTCCAGTAATCGTGCACCCGTTCGTTGTCAATCGTGTGTGCCGCTGGATCCACACGCCGTTAATTTAACCCCTCGTTGCCAGGCTCGCGTTCAACGTTCCCGATCGCACTATTTCGCGTATATTGAGATTTTTACGAACCGGTCTTTATTTTCACACTCGTAATATCAATGTTGCTCGTACGTTTCCTTTCGCTTGTTTTGTTCCTCTTTTTTTTCTTTCTTTCGTTCAAGCTATTAGCACCATTAGTTTTCACGGAAATATCGAAGACAGTCTCGGGGTATACTCACATGTGATCAAAATGGATACTCTCAACAGAAGATCGTGAATGGCGCTTGCGCACTCCACGGTCGACCAACGAGGGGTCCTCGAGGCTGGAAACACGGAGCAACTACAAGTTTCTCTCCTTTTTGGTCAACGTGCGACCGTGAGGGCGTAATGTCAATTTTGTATTCTCACATTTTTCGCTTTTCACGAATTCGATGGGTACCTGCGCCTCGTGGTTAGTCGTAACGATATTTTTCGCATTCTAGGTCGACCTTTGTTCTCAAATTCAATAATGTCAAGCGCTGCGCTCTTCCTTCAACGAGTTTTTGTCCAACGCATCCTTGTTCAATGTCAACGAACTTTTCTGGACACGAATTGAAACTCGTACGCGTACTCTGACCGGGCATTCTGGCTTTGTTCCAAGAATTATAGGGCTCAACGAATAAATTAAGATCAGATTAGAGGACGATTGACAATGTCCCTTCCTTTTGCCATCGTTATTAGTGCATTGTCGATTGTCGCGGACAGTCTCGCGCGTTCGAACACTTTTCGATGAGTTTACGAACGTCGCGCCCGGCGTTGCGGTGACATGTTCTTTTTTTCTTCCGCCAAACAACATAACGTACGAGTGATCGTGCCGGCGTTCGAGACGATAAAATTGACATTATTCGATACGGCGAGTTCTTCAGCGTGACAAATCTCTCGGGAAGAAAAATGGACAACGAGCTCGTCACGAACAACCTGGAATTGCTCCCCAGCAGTTTCAAATTTCACAATTTCTCGACTCGCGTCGGTGAGGTTAGAGTAAGCTGTCGAGTCATGAAGATGGAAGATAGCGTTTATATATGGATCGGAGATGGGGATGACGGCAAGATGGGCGATCTTACTGTCGCGATGATCTCGAGATACGAGAAATTGCCGGTTACTACGAGAATCATGGGGCCAAACGAGGATTCTGCGTCGTCGAGTTTAGCCAAGAGACTCGCCAAAAAGTGTGGCAAACCGGTTTACGTTAGCTTCAACGTTCCCGTCAACAGAATTACGCTGCCCGGCATCGAAAAGGTGATTCAAGACGAGCTCAACACGCATAAAGACATACTTGTGTTTTAATGTACGATACTGTATTTCAAATGTATCGCATACTCTTATCTTTGTATGTTTCGCTTTCGATAGCGGATGTTAATAAAATTGTAAACCTAGGAATTCGAAATTGCCGGCAAATGCTAATGTGTATGTGAATGGGGCGGGGGGTACCCAACATCCACGGTCGTATATACAGGTCTGGGCACTCCCGTATACCCATGCCTCTATATGACGCCGCTTTTTGCGGAATTGGCCGCAAAAGCGTGGAGCGCTGCTATCTCGGAGGCATGTGTGGCAGAGCGCGATGTATGCGCGCATGCGAAGTGTCTTTCTCTTCACGTGGCCGTAATGAAAAATGAATACATCCTAAATAATTAGTCGAACACAAAAACTGAAAGCATAAACCGAAAATATAAGCGATGGGCCATTAGTTAATGATACTCATAGTCTTTGACATGGATAGGCCGATTTAAGTATCGCTCAATCCAATAATATATTTTCTTAATTTAGGGAAAGGAAGTTCATTCGACATTTACGCGTAAATTATAGATTGGGCAAATATTCGGAAGCGGAACTGCTGCTAGAATCAGGCTAATTTTTGTTTGAATGTTTATATATATATATAACCCAAACAAAAAAATACGAAAAAAGTTAACCTGATTCTAGCAGGAGCCCCACTTCCGAATATTTACCATAGTTTGAAATAAAAGAACATGCTGAAAGTGGGAAGGATTATAAAGATTAATGATTTAGTTTAACGTTTTTAATACTTGTTAATTATTCATATACAAGGTGTACGCCTTTCTGTACCCCTAATGCGTATGTAATTTCGCATATTTTCTTGTATCACCACTTTTTTTGGACGTGCAGCGTTTTTTTGGGCTGTCAGTGGGCGCATACGAAGCCGCAAATAGTAGTGAACTGCGATCCGCATAGAAAAATGTAAATTTGTACATCGTTGATTTAACTGTTCATTTATTTCTGGCGTTAACCGAAGTTTAAGGGCGTCTGGACCAATCAGAACCACGCTGAGCTGGCAAAACTCCTGTTAACTCGGTTAACCGAGAGTTGTGGAACCGGGCCTTAGCACGCAACTCGTCATCATTTGGAATTTTAAATAATGAGACGTGCTCCGGGTTATTTATGTATGCACTTCTGCATGCCGGAATCATGCACCGCTTCGGCATCGCAATATATAGACACTTCGTCTTTTTTTTATTCCGTATTGAATATAAACCGTGGCTACGATACACTCGAAATCACCCCGCGAAAACGAGGTTAGGCAACAACGTACATTCGACCGTCGCCACAACTACGCGCATGCCATGCCCAGTAAACGCGGTACAAACAAAAGTGCCTCCCCTTCACTAGCGCCACGGTGGAATGTGCAAAGAGAGGCGTAACTTCCCAAGTAGCAATTTTCAAGAAGTTGTCCAAAAGTCGGCTAAGTGGGTACCAAATTTCCGCCCGGAAGTTATCTTAGTTATCAGAAGTTAACAACCATCCAAAAAGATAACTGTTGGACGCATGGTAACTTATAGGTAGCTTCCAAGCGGACCTTTGGTACCTATTTAGACAACTTCTGGACGACTGTTTGGAAATTGCTACCTGGGTTAGAGTCACGCATTTTTCAACGGAGTGCCCAGACCTGTATATACGACCGTGCCAGCATCTGAATCATGGAGACTAGAGTAAAGGAGCCCGAACGCAATGCTGGCGAAATGGTTGTGAAAGTGATGAATGATCCGCGGATTGTACCCGCCTGGCGGCGCTACCACTGCTGGCTCCGTCCGCGCGGTGATTTCGAATCGCAATTTCGTATATTTCTTCGATCCGCAATTTGTCGTATATTTCTTTCTTATTAGCGCGGTTTATAATACTTAAGAGTAATATTGATATGCTTTTGTTTAAATTATGAAATGATAATATATCAGTAATTTTTTACTTGGAGGTGATCTATACTGTAAGTGTTTTATTTGTATACGGTGACACGTACGATTAAAGAGCCATAACGTGAATATTGCATACTGGATTTTCAAGAAAAATATTTTTTTCGTCGCTACAAAAAGAAATAATAAAATGTATAATTTACATCAAGTCTCAAATCAACCAACAAAACCGAATCTAAACCCCAGGCGGGGCAACAACTTAAATATTAGAAAACTACCTATTCTGGTGACGGAAGGGACATGCGGGGTAAGCGCAATATTTACCCATGGCGAAGTGAAATCAAAAAATAAATCCAATTGAATGTTATAGGTAATACATTATAACGAAATGGGAGCGAGGGGGATTTATATTAAAGGATTTGCATATTTAACCTAAAAAACGTTTTTTTTTATCCAAGCACCATGCATTACATTTTTGCTGTATCAAAGGAATCTCTAACAGCATTAAAATTGATGGCAATTATAATTAAATTCGGCGAAGATAGCATGCAATAAAAGCAATACAAACGATTTGGCAAAATGAATCAACATGTAGTTGCACATGCCGATGTCAATATTTGTCAATATTTTCGCCATTCGCGAATTAATTGCATAAACATAATATTAAGGTTCAGTTCTTACCTTTATTGGATCGTCTTTTTCTGTTTTGATTTTATAAATACTTTTAATACCGAAATATCACTCAACGATGCGTGACAGCGTAAACTGTATGTAACTGACATACATATAATACTCACATATATAGTAACTGACAGTAATACGTCACTGTATGTATGTCACAAACACTGCTAAGCCGGTCCTCACGCACCTATCCTATTCGGTACCAGGCGCTGGTATCGCTTGCGGATATTTTTCGAACTACAAGATCTTTCATCACTTTCGCGATCCACTTTTCGACGATTCCGCCATATGCGTTCGGGCTCCTTTACTCTAGTCTCCATGATCTGAATATGATGCTTGAATATGCATATCGTTTCGATCATGGTAACGGTCGCATACACAGATCTGGGCACTCCGTCCATAAATCTGTGCGACTAAGTATGGCCGCATTTTCCAAATTCCGCCGCGTCGCTAGTGAAGGAGACCTGTTTGCGTAGAGAAAAGGTGCGCCTCTAGTGGTCAACATTGAAAGCTTTTGTAGGTGGTGTAAAGTAATCAAAGTATGAAAAGTGCATATTATTCTCCAATAATAGAGGATCTAAGTTATGATTCCGCTGTATTTTCGAATTTTCCATCAAGTTGAAAGGTAGAATACCGCTACAGCTACAGCTACAGCTATCTAAAAATGTTCATGAGAAATTATATAGAGAAATATATGTATATATGTGTCATTCAGAAAAGTAATAACGATTTATTGAGATTAGAATGTTTTTAATTAGTTTTCAGAATTTGGGTTATACATATACAGTGGCAGATGAGTAAGTTGCAAATAACATGTTGCATCGAAGGATGCAAACATAATGCACAAAATTGTGGAGCTGGTGAAACAAAAATAAAATTGTATCTTTTCCGTCGAAGAACCGTCATGCTCCTTGGAAGTAGAAGGAATGTCAACGGTTAGTAGTTGAAACAATAAACAAAAACGTAAGCAGACAAAATGATTTGCAAAATAGTTTAATATCTTAATAACATCATCTTTTGGCCTATTTCATTTGAATTCACATCCTTTGATAACAGGATAATCCATTTAAAAATTCAACTTACCTAAAATTCTTTTAGCTTCCCTGGTAGACATTTTTTCCCGCATTTTTCTAAAAAAACTCCTATTTTCTCCCAAAAATTTTCCAATTTTTTCAGTGGATTAAGACTTTTCGGAGAAATCCGGAGAAAACATACTTCCACATTACTCCAAATTTCTCCGAATTTCTCTAAATTTTCCCTTTTTCCCGCATTTTTCTTAAACACTCCTATTTTCTCCCAAAACTTTTCCGATTCTCTCCGATTTTTTCAGTGAATTGAGACTTTCCGGCGAAATCCGAAAAAAATATTTCCACATTACTTCGAAATTTCCCAAATTTCTCCGCATTTCTCTAAACTTTCCCCACTTTTTTCCGAATTCATTTCATTTTCTTTTGAGAATTCAGAAATCCTTTTTTTACCATTAGTCCTCATCGTTTTTCCTACAAAAATATAAGTCAGTGCAATGATATTTGTGCAAACCAAAGAACATACTTTGCTTTGCACAAGTATCATCTTTCGGATTACCGTACCGTGCATGCTTCCTATCTACATGAAAAGACGGTTGCATTTTTTTCTGAATATTTAATTTTCCACTTTTTTACATTTTGAAAAAAGCACAAAAATGATGACTTGTTATTGTGCATGACAAATAAAATTAAAAAATTAAAAGAAGACCAAGTAGAAGAGTAAAAATCACGATTGAATGATAAAAAGAAATATAAAAAAATGTAATTATTTTAACTCTGACGACGTGAATAAAATGAGAAAATCGGAATAATGCGGAAAAAGGGGAATATTGGGGAAAATCGGCATATTTCAAGATCAATATTTCTCATTTTCCCCCCGGTTTTATCTAAATTGGGAGAAAACGGGGAAAATATGACAACTTCGGAGAGCAAAAATGAGAATTTTTCCGAAAAACTCGATTCCTAAATTTCCCCCATTTCTCCGAAAGTCTCCCAAGGCAATGTTTTCATTAATAGCAGTAAAATCTATGTGAATTTCCTAATATTTTCTGCATTTTTGAAAAATGCAGAAAATTCCATCTACTTTTTGGGTCAGCGCCCTTCTAAAAAAATCAAGGGATTGTCATTTACAATTTGATCGAAAGTAAGGAAAAAATGGGAATTTTTCCCGACAAACTCATTTTCTGAGTTTTTATCACTTCTCCGAAATTCTCCCAATGCATTTAAAAAGGCTACGAAATAATGGGAAATCCTCGTAAATAAAATGAGAAAATCGGAATAATGCGGAAAAAGAGGAATATTGGGGAAAATCGGCATATTTTAAGATTGATATTTCTCATTTTTTCCCCGATTTTCTCCGAATTGGGGGAAAATGGAGAAAATATGAGAAATTCGGAAAAAAAATTCTACCAGGGATGCACAACAGCAATTGGCAACCATTTGCAAGTAGCCGAATATGTTATGCTAATTTCTTTTTATCTGGAGCTTGCGACGGAATTGATGTAACAAGCTAGAGCACTGATATTCTTGCAGCTTTTACTAAATCCTGCAATACATTGCATCATCAATAATTCTATTGGCACCCAGCTGAAAAATACATTGGAAAGGTGACACTGTAAGCTTCGTAAATATAATTTCTCCTGATAATAAAAAATTATACGAACTGATGAGGGGCCGTACGCAAATTACGTAACGCAATGGGGGACGGGGTCGGCCAGGCGTTACGGTCTAAGTACTTGCGGGGAGGGGGGGGGGGGGGTCACATTTGCTTCACATTTGCGTTACGTCACGTCAACTGCCGGAAATAGCAAAATTTTTGCATGTTCAAGTTTTTAATTAAAACCTCGCGTGAAATTTTACCGTGGACAGCTCACAGTCTTCTATACGCAATGTCAGTTAAGGGGGAAAGTCACCGTGCAAGAACTTGCACAGTAGCATTCCCACATCCCCCAAGCAAAATTAGAAGGATTTTTTTTAATTATTGAAAATACATGTATTGAAAAATATGTTGGCAACATTTTTATTCACAAGTCCGAAAACTGACGGAATTATAGTCACTTTAGTGAGAACAGGTAGCGCGACCGGTTAGTGCCCTCAGTCCCTACAGGTGTGGCATCATTTACAATAGATATAGTACAGGCTCTTATTATTTTGTGAACTATCATGAAGATGAAGTACCGTCATATCGCTCGCGACTAGATACTTCAATATAAGTATCAATATTCTAGAAAAATCACAACTTTATCTCAAGACACACGATACGAAAACTTTGAATGCGTTTTTCTCGAAACTAATTTTTTCGACCTTGTCCAAGCGAATCCTTAAAAACTTATCAACCGATTTTCAATTTTTTCAAAAACATGTTTGTAATCGCAGTGATTAAGGTTGTACGTAACCGCGTTTTTAATATTTGATAATTACTATTGTTAAAGACTGCTTGAAAACAGAAAAAGGGCCTTGAAAATAGAATACATGTCCAAACTGTCGGCATTTTGTAAAAAAAAAAAACAAAATAAAAAAACGGCTTTGCATAACGATAGCTACATTTGTACAGATATCGATCAATTGTTGACTTTTAATTTACAGATAACCTTTCATAAAGATATCGATGGGACAATGAAGAGACATTTTTTTTTTCGTCGTCAAATCAAGGCATATATCTTGGTTGATTTTCAAGATTTTTTCATGAAAATTCATATAAAACTAGATGATTATATCCTTCATAAAATGTGAATAAACCCGATCCTTTCATAATTAGTTATGTCTCTGAAAAAAATCGCAATTATTGACGACAAAGCACCCGTTACGTAACGGAATGGGGGGAGGGGTTCTGGCGTTACCGTCCCGTTACGTGGCGGGAGGGGGGAGGGGTACAAAATTATGATTGCGTTACGTAATTTGTGTATGCGCCTTATCGAAACATTGTAGTTTTTATGCATTCTTGTAAGCGCCACAACTTTAAAAGTTATGTTAATTTTTCTTTGTGCTATATCATCCATCTCCTCGACATCGGTGAGATGCCCATGCACAATCGCTTGCCACGTCCTTCTACGCTTTTCGACACGAAATTTTGTGCCGAGTAAACTCACGTGAATAATCTCGCATTTTCTCTAGGTAAAAAGAACCGTAATAGGGTGAGCTGTTCACTTTTGTCGTTTTCACCCAAACGGAGAACCGTAATAGCCCCCGGTCTGGAAACGGCTACGATGTGGTAGGCACGCTAAGCCGATCCACTTTTCTTTACATCTTTCGTCATGACGTGGCATTACTGTTGCAGAGTATGCGACAAGGACAGAATAGCTTCTGTCCGTCTCTCTCACTCTCCTGATCAAGGCGCATGCGCCGTCGACTTCACCCCCTACCTACTTATCGCATATACGATAGGGATGCAAATTTAATAACTAATCAAATAAGAATTAATAGTAATAATAATTTTTAAAAAAGCACTGAGCGCGGGAAACGACCCCGCGCCCCAAGTGCAAATTTTTTTCCGAAAAACTCCGATTTTTTCCGGAAAATTTTTCTGAATTTTGCTATGAATTGGAACAAATATGAAGAATTCGGAGTTTTGCGGACAATTATTTTTACGCAAACATCCGAGTTTCAATGAATTTTTCCGAATTTTTCCGAATATTTCATCATTTTTATTACAATCACGGGACAATCTCGGAAATTATATGAAGACTTTAAGGGGTAACACCACTGTAACGGCCTTACAGGAAGCGTATTTTTTGATATTTTTTTTGCGGAAGAAAATGTGATAAACAAATAATACTTGCGGTATTTATTAAGCATATATTTAAGTATATTGCTATAAATTTTTCATCCGAAAATACTACAAAATGGCGACACTGCAGCAATTCTTCCGGAGCATGTCAAACCTCTGCGGCACGCAGTATAACTGTGCCAATTTTAATTTAAAAAAAAAAGAATTTTGTTTTATTAAGTCTACATGAGTGTATCTACTGAACCACGTGGGGGATTTTCGATAAGTTAATCAAAACAATGATTGTTAACAAATAACTGTCTTTAAAAAAAAATGAACATTTTTAGTCAAATACTCGGCAATTACTCAAAAATCAATATTTCTAAAATCCCCTACGTGGTTCACTAGCTACACTCATATAGATTTAATTTAAAAAAAAATCATTTTATTCCGATTAAAATTGGTACAAGTTATACTGCGTGTCGCAGAGCACCTTATGTTCAACATGCCTCGGAAGAATTTGCTGCAGTGTCGCCATTTTGTAATATTTTCTCATAATTTTTTTTTGCAATATTCTTCAATATATGCTTGATAATTACCCCAAGTATTATTTGTCTAAAACGCTTCGTGGCAGGCCGTTACAGTGGTGTTACTCCTTAAGGAAAACAATGTTTGCAAAAATTTCGGAAATTCATTATTTCTCAGATGTAATAAGTTTTTTTTTACGAAAATCTCATTTTTTTTTCATCTATAACTTTTCTCCAAATATTTCCGCAGCCGTTCACTCAATAGGAAAAAGAAAAAGTTCCGGAAAAAAAATAAGAACCAGTTTCTTTTACGAAAATCTCATTTTTTTTAATCTTTAAATTTTCTCCGAATATCTTCGCAGCCGTTTACTCAGGTAATAGGAAAAAGGAAAATTTCCGGGAAAAAAATGAGAAATCATGAATTTTCAGTGAAAAAAATGTGTTTTTGGGAAATAGACCAGAACTTGAATCTGTTTTAAATCATTTTTTCTCCGAAAATTTCAAATATGACTAAAATATGAGACATTATGAAAAATTTGGAGAAAAATTTGCACTACGGGCCCCTGCGGACTGAAGCCAGGAACGGGAACATCTCATCGCTTGTAGAATATGTGCCCTTTCTGGTACTTACGATTCGCGGCCGGATGGATGATTGGCTTGTTTTTGGGGATAATGCTTTACCGATTGATGAAAGTATGAAAATTAATATAATAATACGAATATAAATATATTTCCGCTTACTTTTATGAATTATAATTTATTTGGCATAAGGACGGGTGTGAGTAAAGTGTAAACAATTTTATATAAGATAAATAAGTTGTAATTTAGATTTATTATTATATTTAAATCAACGTATAAACTAAAAAAATAAGCGATCAGAGTGCGCGATACATTTTTTTGTACACATTAATAACACAGAGAATCAAGAGCTAATAAGCATTAAAATCATCTAAAAGCCTCGCGCGTGCCGTCGGGTGACGTCACGCGCGAGTCTTGCTCAGATTGCTTTTTCCCTCGAAGCCTTCGTTTCGGCTTGGCCGCACATGAACGTGCTCAGCGTCGATGTGTTGGTGTAGCTGCCGAAGGCGCGGTCGGGAAACTTCGACCGTGCTTGGCTCTTTCCGAAAATGGCCGAGCGTCGCTCGCTTACGGACACGCGCTACTATGATTGCGTGATGGGCGCGGAAGTCTTGTTTTTTTTATTAAGCATATACGAATTAAATATCAAAAATAATGCCTGAACAGGCGAGAATAGCTAAAGCGAGAGTAAGTTCGAAATTTTCTCAATATAAAATGAAGAAAAAAAAAGATGGTTCACGGGGGTTTGAACCCGGACCGTAAGCATCCTTAATTCGTCACGCTGCCAACTCAACCACGACGCTCATTGCAGATAAATAAACATTTATGATACACCCTTATCCATAATGTTCACTGTTGAAAAAAAATGTCGAAACGATCGCGGCAAAGGCTCAAGATTTCTTTTTGAACCTTCCACGGTCGTTTCGGCGTTTTATTTTTCAACGCGGTTCGTCGTTAATTTTTTTAACCCGCATTTTCGGCATAAACGGGCAACCGAGAGAAAACAATGATCTCGATACATGTTTTTCACTTTGAAATTCATTTAATGCATATTCGAATCCTCAGTACGGCCACACATATATGTCGAGCTCGATCGGACGGAAAACCTCGAACCGTTCGCCTGTCGAGCGTGCGCGATTTGCGAGGGGCAGAGACTTTTCCCCCACCAGCTACCCATTCGTGTTCACGCTGACTGCGATACCGACTTGAGCGGTGATCACGGACTCGCGCGGCTACAAGGGAATCTGCAACCTCAACAGAGGCGATGATCACGAAATCATACTCCCGAAATCGCCGCCGTGATTTAGCGCCATTTACGAAGCACGCCGAAAAGGGGAGCGTTGTGCATCTCCCTACTAATCTCTGTATGTAAGACCGTGGCTGAAAGTCTTCGAATTAAATGTGTCGTGTGTGTATACTATATACATAGCCCCTGCGCGCGCATCAGGATTGTCCGAGAACAACTAGCGCTGCGAGTGGCAGAGTCGGACACTACAAACAGAGAATATTTTGCGTAGCAAACATTCTGAAAGATGCAAGCCCCCTGCACTGCCCATACCAGAAATGCATGGACCCTAGGGTAAACGCGTACTTGAAAATTATGTTGCATCAATTAAAATATTAATTCTCGAACGATTGAGCGTCTATGTTTATTTTGACACGATATAAAAAAATGGGGGCCAACTTCGGATAAGAAATCAAAATCGTTTTTACATGAAAAATATCAACCATCAAACAATTTTTCATTTCTCTCAAACTCTCTTAAACGATTTGTATTAACGAAGGTTGAAGAAATGAAGTGAGGGGCCAAATTCAAAGAGGTTAGTGGAGTATGCACACTTAGTGGCTCTGTTTTTTATTCCAATTTCTACCGCTTGGTGCGTGACGGCAAAGGACAGTGGTGTGCGACGAAGAGAGAGACAGTCTTCTGCCTCTTTCCCTTCTGACCGGAACACATGCGCCATTCACCTTTCCTTTATTTAACGTATTGTCGTGGAAGCTGCAAAATTGCCAAAGCAATAAAAATCATGCGTCGTTTCAATAGAAAGATGGTTACCATTAAAATAATCGTAATTGAGTTTTACTATATATCCTACAAGTTTATTTGGATTACCTCAGCGGCCGCGATGAATATGAATGATATTCATTTTTAGTATTTCGAGGAGATAGTTTAGCGTAGTTGTGGCATGCTCAGCTCATCTGCCTGGTATTTTGGGTTCGATTCCGCGCAGCCAGTTTTTTATTTTATTTTTTATTTATTTCACCTATGATTTCGTCATTTTGGAATTGATTATTAACCCTCAACGAATAATTTATGAAATCCAAGCAACCGTGATAAGTATGAACAATCTTCGTAGAGGAAACCATGCTGAAAAGTTCACCTCTATTACTATAAAAACTTTCAGCATGGTTTCCTAAAATTTCCTAAAATTAACCTACCGAAATATTAATAGTCTAGAATATTTAATATGGCTCAATAATCTAGACTGTTTATAAGTTAATTTTTATCATGAAGAAATTGATAAAATATTGTTATGTCGGTTTCGAAGTGGGCTAGGTCATTATAAATAAAACATCGACTAATTTATTATAAGTGAAATGTAATTTAATATTATAAAAACGGTACAGTCGTTATTAGACTTCTCTCCCGTTGCAGTCACGTCTTTTGGTGGTTGCCATGCTCCAAGCGATCCCGTGGATAATCTCAAAAGCAGACATACGCTTTTAGAATAAAAGGATAGTACATTAAACACATATATGTACTCACAGAGGCGAAAAGAATAGTAGGATTAACGGCCCTCACGTATATATCTTTCAGCACCTTTATTTTTTCAACTACTTGTTGTGACATACTATTTTTTGCCGGTGAAATGAAATATGACACGCTACATTCGCACTATGATGAAAGTGATCCGTTGGATGTGATCTTTAGGACAACATTTTGATGACTTTTTACTATTTCCCGCCAATACAAAATATCTTAAAAGACAGCATATTACTGATATCTGAAAGATTTCATGAAAAAGACGTCTTATGTAATTCGTCCTTATGATATCCTTTGGATAACGTTGAACTAGATACAATAGATAACAGTAAATAGATAACTTTTTGATAACTTAAGAAAGTCACCAATTGGATAATATTTTGGGATAACTTTTAGACATCCGTTTTCATCGCGGAAAGATATCATAAAAAAGATAACTCTACGGCAGATACGGGATGTCATTTGAAAGATGTCCAATAGTTATCTTACGGTCATATCTTAAAGGTAACCTGACAACGGTAACCTATCGACGTCAATTGGACATTTATGCTGCCTGGGCCACGCCTCTCACTCGTTGTTTTGGCGCGAAACCGACAGCACGTGCGTACAAACCAGGCAGCTAGGATCCCAGGTAGCAATTTTCAAAAAGTTGTCCAAAAGTCGGCTAAAAGGGTGCCAAATGTCCGCCCGGAAGTTATCTCAAAGTCAACAACCATCCAAAAAGATAACTGTTGGACACATGATAACTTATAGGTAACTTCCAAGCGGACATTTGGTACCCATTTGGACAACTAATAGACAACTATTTTGAAATTGCTACCTGGGATACCACTGAACCTTCGAACGCGGCATTCCACATACGTTCAAGTGAACTTGCGCGAACGCATCGAAAATTGAAACTATTTTTAAACTTGTGCAAGTCTAAAATATTGCGAAAATTCGTCCAACACACGTAGCTGCATACTTGTCATCCTGAACTTGCGCACGGTATCGTTACGTGCGTGGTGGGCTTAACAGCGCAATTCTGATCTCCATATTGTGAATATTCGAGTGCGGGATCTGGCGGCACTGTACGGAACTATGGCGCGTCCCATAACCTAAAAAGCTTTCTTATGGCATGTGCGATCGTTACCATCGTCGTACGCTTTCTCGACCGAACAAAATCTGTTATTATTTTGTTCTCAACTGGCATCTCGAAGAGGTAGCCGATCCGACAACTATGTTCGCTCGTGTCTTCAATACAAATTTCCGTAATATATCGGTAGGTACGACAGGAAATTCGTCCGGTTCACCGATAAATCGTAATGCGCGACGAATAATTCAATGCACGAAATTTCGAAAATCCGGAGAAGCCGATTTCCCAGTGCTTCTCCGGACGGGTCTTAAAATCACATCAAATTTTTCGTTCCGAAAACACACGGATTGATATAAATTGCGAAAAAGAACTATCTCACCCGCGAATGCTGCCGCGCCAAATAAGCGAAAAAAATCTCCCAATTGGAAAATGGGCAGGATAGGTAAACTGCAAGTTTTGCAGCTACTCTCACGGGTGTGGAGCGGACCAAACGGTGCTCTTGCTGGCAAGCAGGCGGAACAGAAAATGATTGGTATTCTGAGAAATAAATTTCCGAAGGCCCAGATCATCGAAGTCACTGATGTCTCTGGTACAAGTCCCTTGTGTTTCGTCTCCTGATAAAAAAACATTAATAAACAAACTCTTGATACCCCATCATTATCATATGGCAAAAATGAATCTATTAACTATCAATGCAGGTGGCTGCGGGGCAATGTTCCATATCAACGTGGTCGCTCCTGAATTTGTGGGCCTAAACACTGTCAAACAGCACAGACTGATCAATGACGTGAGTTTATGTTCTATGTAGACAGGGAATGTTTAGAACACTTCATATTGAATTTTGTTTTTGATAGAGCGATTTTCCAATAATTTTTCAGAATTTGAAACAGTTTTCCAATGATATATGGTATTCCTAAAGAATATGGAAACTAAAATCGAAAATATAATTTTTTGTCAACGAAGAAAATTTTTTAAATCAAGTTATGAGTTTGAAATTATTCATTGAGTGTTATTGTTGAAAACAGATAAATCTGGGATATTAAATATTATTATTATTATTATTTTAATAAGTGACTTTGTGCTTATTGCCATTGGATCATATATCTGTATATATATGTGTATGTGTATGCATAAGTGAATAACAGTAGTGTATATCTGTCTACATATCAATATATTTGTATATATAATCCTAACTAATGCACATACATAAAGGTCAATATAGATGGTTAGTTTTTATTGTTCCAGGTACGATCATTAAGCAAGCTTATTTAGTAGCCCTCCCCCCTGAGACGAATATTTTCACTTACAATATTCTTTTCTCAACTCATATTCTACTGTAATTTCGCTCTTTCTTTTTCTTGCATTCCGTTCCTCACTTCCAATTTCTCTAATCACATCCTAAAACGCTTTGAGAAACATACACAATGAGGTCACAGGCTCCTTTTATAACACCTATTGTATCTTGCTGTTGTTTTGATTTTTATTATCTCCTATCCTTTGTCGCAGATTCCGCACTATTTCTTTTTCAATTTTGTCAGTGGCTTGTTTATACATACATAAGGTAGACGACCCAGGGTCCTAGTGATTGTCACATTTACACATTAAATAAGTATTTTAAAATAAAACTCATTCCTTCATGCAGATCTGTGGTATATTAGCTCCCAGGAGGTGTTGTATTACATTTTCACACTCGTAAGTATACGTATTCAAGAATAATTAAATTAAATATATTCCGCTATGACGTGTAGGTGTCATTTCGTCCGAACCCTACATTAGGAGCCTAACGTGAACCATGTCACATTTCGGGTGATTTGAGAATGCCTGTGGACTTGCGTGAAGTAAGTTTTCCTTCGATTGATTAACAAGGATCTTAGTTTTGCGTTCAGCATAACAAATTATAGTTTTATGTTAATTTCAACAAGTTTTCATATATGACGATTACCGGTTCAGCAACATCAACACTCTGCCGATTAACCGCCATGGCGGTCGACAACTGGGACAATGTTAGCAAAAAAAGAATCTTACGAATCGAATATTAGTTTATAGAAAATCAGAAGAGAAATATTGGGACCGTAATTAGCATTGTCTGAAGGATCCATGGACCAATAATCGTCATACACATATCCGCGATAGTAAAAAGATATCCATATAAATAAATGTAGTCGATTACTCGGTCGTGACCATGTCGATAACTGCGTAAGTCTTGACCACGGGTGAACACCACACAATCGAAATAATTTTAAAAATTATTTTATGAAAAAATAGTTGTTTATAACGACTACAAATAAATAAAAATGATAATTCTGACGTAGTAGGCAATAATTAGTCTTGTTTTTTAAATTAATGAAGTTGTATGGAAGAGAAATTTATGTTTCAAACTCTTTATCGAATGTTTCAATAAAAATCATAAAGTTTGTGCCCGACTGCGAAATAATAAATATAAAAAACATTTATTTTTGTACATTTGGCCCCATTTTTAAGAAAGTCGCATTTTAGACTGGAACAACGGACTTTGTTCTTTTCCAAAAACCGCAATTGTTAATTGATTGTAAACATCGTGTGTACATTGCTATAAATTGTATCTAAGAAGTTATAGTTGAAATGTGACGTCATCGGTCAAAAAATGTAGGACCTACGAGTCCGCCCGTTTGTGAAAACATTTCTTCATGGAAAACGCGTTTAGAGTTTTAAAAACATTTTTCTGGATGTCTAAAAAAAACTCCACCTTAAATAACTTTTGCATAACATTTTTGACATGTTTATATATTATTTGAGTCGATAAAAAAAAACAATTTTTTTAAAAGGTATATAAGGCCTCAAAGCAATTGGAACGCATGTGACGATTAGTGGGACGTTCCCATGGCGATTACCAGACCAACTATCATGGCCGCATGACGATGACTCGTACAATAGCATCTTATAACCTTTACGAAATATTTTCTCGAAAACTGTACCAGGCACGGGAATTCCATAACGACCTTCTTCGTAATAAAAAACTGATTAAGAACGACTTTAAATAACTTTTACTCACTTTCCTGGTTGAGCTATATAAATTTGAAAAGTTAAGCGATCTGCTTAAGGTGACGATTACTGGGCCATCTACCTTATATGCACTGAATTTTCTACTTTTTTTCTTGGATGCCGTGCATTTATTGTCACTATACCCCTGATTTCCTGACGGAGATATATATAACATGCACTAATAATGTATAAGATAATATTGGTTTTTTCACTTTTACACACACACACACACACACACACACACACACACACACACACACACACACACACACACACACACACACATATATATATATATATATATATATATATATAAGTGGATGAAAATATAGTTCCATATGTATTGTTATTATTCATATTTGTATACTACACACACACACACACACACACACACACACACACACACACACACACACACACACACACACACACACACAGATGAGCCTCTCGTATAGTGTTATGAATATTGAAGAAAAAATAAATTTTTGTTCACAGACTCTGAAGGACGAAATCAAAGACATGCATGGCATTCGGATAGAAACTGGATTGCCCAGGCCGTAATAAGAAAATA
This sequence comes from Ophion ellenae, assembly GCA_963210295.1. Lineage (NCBI taxonomy): Eukaryota > Metazoa > Arthropoda > Insecta > Hymenoptera > Ichneumonidae > Ophion > Ophion ellenae. Next base: position 5,288,354 of record OY723390.1, on the reverse strand, counting down.
GTATAAGTTTTAAAAAAGCAACAAACACAGGTGCACGACCATCTTTCATTCTACCAAAAAATTTTATTCTACTGATACATTTGTTATGTAAATATAGTTCTTGATGAAAATGTAGGATCTTCCGTTTCATGTACATACTCTATCCAAAATGTGATGGCAATTCAGAAATCCATGTCCTCTATGTTGATGCGAACGAAGAAATAAATAATTAAAAAACTTTTGTTAATCGAATTCAAATGAAATAGCATGATTGGTATTTTGAGGTCGTTGCGTTGGGGGGAGGGGGGATATAAAATTAGACAGAAAATGGTTTTAATAAAATCCTTGATCGCAAGGGCGTTGATAAGGGGCACACTGCCCCCCCCCCCCCTCACTAGACATTCGAAAAAAAAATATATATGTTGGTCTGAAATGTCTAAAATTCATATTTCCCCTACGCCTTCCTCCCCCATCTTGCCCCTCCCCCTAGCCAATTAGCTGGTGACGCCCTTCCTTGAACGAACTCAATGTGATTCTTAAACGAATTCAAAATAATGTTCGAGAGAATTTTTAACAATTGATCTTCAGTTGATTTCCAATATACTGAATCCAAGATCCCTACCCAGGTAGCAATTTTCAAAAAGTTGTCCAAAAGGCGGCTAAAAGAGTGCCAAATGTCCGCCCGGAAGTTATCTTAAAGTCAACAACCATCCAAAAAGATAACTGTTGGACACATGATAATTTATAGGTAACTTCCAAGCGGACATTTGGTACCCATTTGGACAACTAATAGACAACTATTTTAAAATTGCTACCTGGGTAGGTAGCAATTTCCCAGGTAGCAAAATGTTATCTATATGGCATCCGAAAGATATGCCAAACGGATATGGATAACTTTTTGGTTATCCAAAAAGACGCCGTTTTGTATTACAAAACGTATCACTTATGTCCGCTTCGCAGATAACTTATTCGTGTCCGATAGTTAACTATACGACAACTTTTAATGGTTAACAAAGTGTCAACAAAAGGTTAACTCTTATCGGTTGTCGGTAAGTTAGCGTAAGGTCACCAAATCGATATATCCGAAAAATATCCTCTTAAAGGCACGAAAATGCCAAGATACCACTGCCATCTGAAAGTCGTCCGATAGGCATCCGAATAAGGTTGACAAAACGACATCTAAACGGCATCGAAGAGTACTATCGAAAGGATATCCATTTATTGGCCACATATGGATATGTATATACAGGGTGTCCCAGAAGTAACGTACGCCCTTCTAGCATCTAGTAGAAAAAAAATTCTGAGACGAAAAGTCCTTAGTCATTTTTTGATCTGACGCATAGATAATTAATTATAAATTAAAATAAATAGCCAATCAGGTGCGCGCTAAAGCGGAAAGGCCGCGTAGCGGGGAGGGGTAGGGGAATGTGTTGTAATTGCGTGCGCCTGAAAATGTGTGCGGAGGGAAAATTCCGAAAGCATGTGTGCAAGTGCACACACACACACACACGTGTGCGCAGGTACACACACTAGGACACACGCACATACTTGCACACACTTGCACACATGCTTTCGGAATTTTCCCTCCGCACACATTTTCAGGCGCACGCAATTACAACGCATTCCCCTATCCCTCCCCTCTACACTGCCTTTCCGCTGTAGCGCGCACCTGATTGGCTATTTATTTTGATTCATAATTAATTATCTATGCGTCTGATCAAAAAATGACTGAGGACTTTTCGTCTCAGAATTTTTTTTCCTACCAGATGCTAGAAGGGCGTACGTTACTTCTGGGACACCCTGTATATATATCCTATCCTTTTCTTTATAAAAATTCAACTTATTAATAGTCTAGAATATTTGATATAGCTCAATATTCTAGACTGTTGATAAGTTAATTTTTATAATAAAGAAATTGATTAGATATTGTTATGTCGGTTTCGAAGTGGGCTAGGTCATTATAAATAAAACATCAATTGATTCATCATAAGTGAAATATAACTTAATATAAAAACGGTACAGTCGTCATTGGACTGCTCTCCAGTTACGGTCACGTCTTTTGGTGGTTGCCATGCTCCAAACGATCCCTTGGATAACCCCTAAATGCAGACGTACGATTTTAGGATGAAACGACGATACTCCGAATACATATATGTACTCATAGAGGCGAAAAGATTAGTAGGATAAAAGGCACTTACGTATATATATTTCAACACCTTTATTTTTTCAACTACTTGTTCTTACACAACATTCTTTGCCGGTGAAATGAAACATCACACGTGTAGTCTTTAGGATAACATTTGGATAACTTTTTGATAACTTAAAAAAGTCTTCAATTGGATAATATCTTGGGAAACCTTTTAGATATCCGTTTTCATTGCCGAAAGATATGATAAAAAATATAACTTTACGGCAGCATTTTATGGGATGTCATTTCAAAGATGTCGAATAGTTATCTTACGGTCACGCCTATATCAGTGTGACACTTTCAAAAAATCATCTAATCATTTTATCTTGCAAAAATCGATGGTTAAATCTTTAACGCGTTTTTCTCGAAATGAGATTGTTCAAATTTGCTGACATTGTAACTCAAAGACCAATTATCCGATTGACTTGAAATTTGAACTGAGTACTCTTGAATATATTTACTCTGCAATAACGTCGGATATTTTTGATTGGATGGAAATTGACGATTTGGCATGGAAAACAAACGACCATTTTATAGGCAAGAAACCAGACTTTTTTTTTCATAACTACGCTATTTTGTTAGATTTTGATACTTTTCGAAAATCCTACGTCATTGTACAGGTTAACGGCATTTTTTCCTTTTTCGGTTTCAGCTACTCAATCGGCCGGAATCATGTTCAGCAGTGGCGGAACTTTTTGTTTTTGGCGCCTCCGAAGGCAGCGCATAAGTCGCTTAGATGTCAATATTTTTCTATAAAAAAATTATGTAATATGGGTCAAATATTTTCCGAAAGAACCAAATTTTCAGCGTTCACACTGGTATAGCCCCTTAAAGGTAACTTGACAACGGTAACTAATCGACGTCAATTGGACATTTATTCTGCCAGGGTACAGTTATCTTAACATGCAGCTGCGCCTGCGCGTTTTTCGTAGTACAATTCGGCGTCGCTCCATCGCCACCGGCGTACAAACAGCTGGGTGTCCTTCGCGCTAAAATATCGGTAAACCTTCGGTGCCGCAGTCACGTTTCGAATGACCGCGCTACAAACAAAGCTTTGTAGGTTATGTTCGACGAATCTTCATCATATATTATAAATTTAAAATCAACCTTTCACAATTTTCGTGCGTAATATATTCTATTGCAAAAGAAAAAACATTGATTTTCGCTATTTCGACGGAGAATTTGTTCCTTGTTTGCATTATCTATTCGGGACGTAAGAGTATCGCCAGTTTATTTATTCGTGGCGATCGTAGAAATGAATATTTCCGGTACGATTCTTCACAACAAAGTGCGAGAAATTTTGCCGGGGCTTCCGTCGGGTATAACGCCAGAAGTTTTGACCAAACCTTGCGACGATGTGATAGCTCAACCCTTCTTGAGGTGGTTCTGTACGAATGTCGGACGAGACAATTATCTTTCTCCCGAAGATGCCAGACTGTGAGCCCGCCAACAAATATCATTTCTCGAAAATTGTTTTTCCACAAACTTTTCGTTTATATTTCAGATTCTATATGTGTAAAGCAAATAATTTGCATATGAATAAAACATACATATAAATGTGTGTGTGTGTGTGTGTGTGGGTAAGTTATATATACAGGGTGCCCCAGAAGCATGAGTCGATGACCGAAGGGTAGGTAGATTCGTGAAAATATGAACAGCAAAGTTTTCTTCCATTTCTCCCTCTGATCGATCTTTAATGAGATATCTCTTCAATTGTGGATACCTCGGCGGCAGTGGATCCCCCAGTGCGGTACAGAGCAAGTGAGCTTATGAGTTTTGCGTCCTCAAGTAACAAAGACATCCCTTGTTGGATGTCTTTAACTAATCATCCGGCTTTGTTATGTTTGTTTATTTTTCATCGAATTTTGTCCTCGATTAAGATTTTCGTTATTAATGAACCAAAATAGTAGGACTATGCTTCTACATAAAATATTGATTTTTTATCGAATTTTGTAGTGCTTAGTCACAGTACTCAATAGTCCTGTGTTAATTTCTCACAGTTACCAGAAATTAATTAATATCTGATCAATAATCGATCACAAGAAAAAACTTCAAAGGACTTTTCTGTGCGCAGTCCATGACATTGAAGTTTGCATCGTCTTTTTGGAATGCAACGATTTCTTTTATAAATATTTATATTCCTTTATTTTTCTTATTATCATAAGGCTTTTTCTCTAACTCCGATCATAGATTTCCAATAAGAATACAAAGAAACGTTTGCATGATTATCGTAGTCTAAATCGACCAAAGAAACTTTAGAGCTACCAAAAAGAATTGACTTCCATTGCATTTCAAAGAAGCAAACTTCAATGTTGTCACGATTTTACAATCTAATTACTCTTCAAGTTTTGTCCTGCATTTCTGGGATGCCTGGTATATATAATAACATGCAATTGCAATGGAACATAATTTATTGTGGTTCCAAGCTGCATTTGACTAATTCCCCCCACCCAAAAAAAAAGTTTCTGGTTTCTGAAAAATCTACATATTTTGAGTTTAAAACTTGTCAAGTTAAAAAAAACGCAAAAAATTGGCATTTTAGTTATGCACTATACATAGATACATATATATACATATTAGGGTGGCACAAATCTAAGCTCTATTTTTTTTCCATTCTTTCACCGTCCAATTATCTTCTTTAAAGAAAAAAACAAATTGTCGCGAAACCTGCGAGCGGTCAAAAATATTTAGAGGACAAGCCTCCTAAAAATTCAAATTTTCATTAGAAAATCGTTTTTTTTTTTCGTCCACTTTCTACCTATGAATTTTACGCTTTATAATTTTTTAATTAACCTTACGAAAGCTCTATCCAGCCAATGAATATTTAGTGACTGATCGAAAGCTTCACGATTTTTTTTTCCACTTCTCATGCATAAATTCGACGCTTAAAATTTTTTTTTTAAACAATCTCTTTTTCTTTCGATACAGATTTTTCAAATTTACCGCATACTTCTAACCCCAGAATTACAATCTTTGTTCTCATAAAATAATTCTTTAAAGCTCTTGCCCGTAAATAATTACAGGTCGTTTTATTCGTAAAACTGAATTGGCAGCTGTTTTCCGCGCATCGTTATGTGTCCCACAGCTGGTCTCGTTGATCAAATGGGACCAATTGTAGCCGTACTCTGTGACAAGCGACGCCATAATACCCATAGTACATAATAATACATAATAACACATATCCTCTAATTGGTGTTTGTTACAAATTATAACAAATTATTCACAAAATATGACACTTTGCTGCTTATTTTGTTTTTATGCTACAAAGAATTATAGTGCATGCAAGATTAATTTTTAGGCGGAAATTCTGAATTTTGAAAACTGAGCAACCACTAAATATTCATTGGCTAGCTACAGCGTTCGCGAGGTTAACGAAAAAATTAAGAAGCGTAAAATTCATGGGTAAAAAGTGGACGAAAAATAATTGATTTTTTAATGAAAATCAGAATTTTTGGTAGGCTTGAGTAACCTCTAATTATTTTTTGGCTACTCGCAGCCTCCGCGAATTTTTTTTTTTCTTTCAAGAAGATAATTGGATGGTGAGAAGAAGGAAAAAAAATAGAGCTTAAATTTGTACAACCCTATTGCATACATACATGCATACATACATGCATACGTACACGCGCGCGCACACACGCACGCACGCGCGTATATATTTATATATATATTTATAGAGGAAGAAAGGGAGGGAGCGAAATATATGCTATTAATTTATATACAAATAAAAATTACATCTACAAAGCAACTTATTTATAATTGGTACAATTAGGTCAACAAATCCAATCTTTATTGACAGGGAGAAGCACATAAAGAAAACAGGGAAATGGTTGGAGGGTGAAGAATTGGATTCAGCATTGGCCAAAGTGACCGAAGATTGTCCGGAGTACATGAAACTCTTGAATGTGGATGCAGATCTCTGCACGAGGCTGTCTGACGAGCTGGAATCAGAGAGGGATGCGCACACCGAGGATAAGCTTTACTTCGACACTTTGGAAGACAGTCTGAATAACCTAAGGTAATACAAACCAATCGCATATTTTTTTCGTTTATAGTTTTTTTTTTCTCGATAGCGGCAATAGTTTATTTTTTCTCGATATGACGAATTGTTTCTTTTTTCTCAATACCAGGAATTGTTTCTCTTCTCGATATCAGGGATTTTTTTTTTCTCGTTATTGAACTTCGTTTCTCGTTCCTTTTTCTTTGAAGTTATTATTTTTACGATTGTACTATGCGATTTTGAAAGTAATTTCGGGCTTTTTCAATCGCTAGGCAACTTGGCGTCGAACTGGACGAGGCTATAGAGACGGAGGAATCACAGCTGGACAAGGATCGTATAAGAGCGAACAAAATTCACTTGGACTGCACGAGCATGCTCGAAGAGTTCGACTCTGGTCATCGTCAATTTTTTCGTGACATTGAGTCCCTGCTCGACGTTTACGCAGACGCTACGGAGAAAGTGAGTAATTAGTATATCAATTTATACTTTCCACTGATAATATTGATTTGATCAAATCACAAGCCCAATGTGGAGCTTTAACTTATTCAATTTTTTTAATCTCCTATGTACTTTTGCACGCCCTTTCTGGCTTTCGCGCTCCGTTTCACTTTTTCGCCTGGACAGTAATATTTCCGTTTTCTTAATCCGTATCGCATGTGCACGAGGGCGCAGGGGGTCACTGAATTTCAGTTTCGTTCATCATCGGAAAGTCGGCAAAACTTTCATCCCAGTATTGACACGGACTTCCAAAAATGTAGCTTTAATATACCCATACGTTGTATATAGCGTGCTCGATTTAACGTACTTGCCGCATTCATTTACTTTCTGTATTCGATGATAACTTATTTTGCTCGTCCCAGAAATTCTCGCCCGTCGTTTGGACTCAAGTGCCTCTCGGCAATTTTACGAAACAAATGGAGATGCACAACGAGTACCTTGGCATTTACGTTAAGCGACAATTCGGCGGCAAGGTTGAGCAGGTCAACGATTCGGATTACAGCACGCTGATAGACGACGGAAAGGAACGATGCGGCGACGAAAAAGTTCACGATTTGTTGGATTGCCAAACGAAGTAAGTTTCGAGGACTATTCTTCTCTGTTTTTTTTCGCTATATTGTCGCTATGACGAGCGAAAATCGAATCTGAAAATTTGACGAATTTACCAAATCTCAATGAAAATTCTAATCAAAATGCACATTGGACACTGATAATTTTTTATTCAAAATAATCAGGTGTCCGTGCTTATCGAACGCATAAATGTATGAATTTAAATCTCGGAGTCGTTTTTTTCCCTCATATACAGGGGGTCCATCTTATCACTGCCACCCGAAATAACTCGGTAATTATCGACGTCACAAAAAAATGTTCCAGACAAAAGTTGTACGGTGTGACGGGGCCATCAAGTGCGACGAATTTTTTTTTTTTCGGTGGCGGCGCTGGCGCACAGTGAAAGTCACCTCCACTTTTTTTAATGGAATGATACATTTTTTCAACCATCTTGTGGAGCACCTCAAGCCGCATAAAAAACATTAGGGGGCCAAAGTCGTTCAAGGTCATTCAGTCATTTATTAAAATGAAATACAAATCTAAATATCTCGGATCACTACCAAATAATTGGTAGTGATCCGAGATATTTAGATTTGTATCGTCGATACTGGCCTTGAATGACCTTCGATGGCGGCCTTCACACCGTACAACTTTTGTCTGGAACATTTTTTGTAACGTCGATAATTACCGAGTTATTTCGGGTGGCAGAGATAGGAGAGACACCCTGTATATGTGAAGACAAAAATATATACTTGTAGTAGTAGTAGCAGTAGTAGTAGTAGTAGTAGTAGTAGATTTGTTTTTCCAGGTATACCCGTTTAGGGTGTTTCCACAAGGTCCCCCCTGCATATATGTTTCCCGTTACGATATTTCCTTATGTATAACTTATTCTCTACTGTCGTTTTGGCTTTCGTTTCCTCATTTACAATGTTTCCAATCGGTTTCTCGAATTACCTAATAAATGTACACAGTTCCATCACAGGCTCTTTTTTCTGCTCCATCTGTACCTTCAAATCGATTTGTTCCCCCTCTCTGTCTCCTATCGATTTTTCCATGTTTTATACTATCTCTATTTTAATTCTCTCCTTGCTTTTTATGCACGTACATACATGCGCTAGGTTTTTTACTTATTTTTCCCAAACCCTGCACTTGGTATCGCTATATCCCTTATTTCCTTCTTTCCCCACATTTCCACACCTTAATCTTGCCCAAGTTCTTTTTATTTCTCCTGTTATATTCACATCCTCCCAATACTTTTCTGTCTCTATGTTGTTCTTCCTGCTTTGGTATTCAGGACAATGCGTTGATTTTTAAGTTTCGTTCCAATCCCTGTTGGATTTCTTGATCGATCTTTGTTTTGGTACCCGTCTATTATTCTTTCCATTGCTCCTCTATCGTCGTTTGCAGTCACTGTCCATATGTTCCCCTCCCCTACTTCCTCCATGGCATTTTATACTTCCATTCCCCATTTCGATGGGTTCCCATTTAGCACTCCCCTCGCCTCCTTTGAGGCATTTTTAGCCATCTTTCTTCCCCCGTTTTCATTATCTCTATTAAATAATTCGCCACTCTCTTCCATGTTTCTGTCATCATACCTCCATTCCGCTTCCATCCTCCATATATAAGGTGGCGTGTTCCTATTCAACCCCATGGTCATCTCATCATAGCCTCCTTGGAATTTTTCCTATGCTCCATTCCCATATAGTATCCCACTTTTAACTATCGCAGTCGTCAAATGTAGTCTCCTTTTCAAGCTATTTAGTCCTGCCCTTTTAAATTTTTCCCATGTCGCGCTGGTCGCTCTTCTAATTTTTTGAGTTGTACTTTTAATGTGTTACTCGAAGGTATTTTCCGTTCAAAAAACTACTCCCAGATAACGGTATTCTTTGACAATTTCTAATTATTGATTATTATATTTCCATTTCTGGTTTTTCTTATTCCATCCCCTTTTTTCAAAATGACGATTTTGGTCGTTTTTATGTTTACCGTTAATTTGTTAATTTTTTCACGGATTTTTCTAATGATTTTAGCATATGCCTTAGACCCTCTTCTTCATTCGTCAACAACACTATATTGTCCACAAATTTAAGCGCAAATATTTTTCACCCCCTAAGACCGTATCCCCCTCGTTCCTTCGCGTTCATCTGTCGTCCATGTCGTCTATGAAGAGACTGAAGATCGAAGGACTAAGAGGGAACTCTTGCCTCGCCCCTCTTATTGTTTCAATCCGTTCACTTTCTCCGTCCTCCGTAATTACTTCATTTATTGTTCATACACTTTTTCTATCATTTCCAGCATTTTTCCTTGTATTCCTATTTTTTTTTTAAATCACCAATACGTCTCTGTCTGTAGCGTCGAAGGCTGCGTTAAAATCTACAAATGCTGAAAAGAGTTGACAGCAAGTGTTGACAGAGTGGACAGCATAGGTCCCGTCAGGTGTGAAAGAGTTAAGGAATTCGGCTGTTATCCCATCTTCACTTGCAGCTTTTCCACTTTTCATTCCTCTTACTGCTTTTTTTAATTTCTCTTAAATCAATTTCTCTGTTGGCTCTTGCCGTCCATATGTCCTCTTGCTGCTCTCCTTCTCCCTCTACTCGTTCCCCGCTTCCGCTGACTCTATCCTCGCTTTCTCCTTCTTCCACCAGTTCTTGGAAATGTTCCATCCCATCTTTGTTGCTGACCTGCTTACCTACGTTTGCTTTTTTGGTTTAAAAGCCTTAATTCCATTCCCTAGCTCTCCTACATTCATTTCCACCATCTTCCATTTTTCTTCTAGAATTTGTCTCTGTTTCCGTTTTTGAATCTTTTTAAGCTCCTTTCTTGCTTTCTTCAAATTCGCTCTTTCCGTCTCTCCTTCAACCTGTAACTATTTTTTCAGTCGTACCCATACTATTTTCTTCTGTTATCGTGTTTCCACCGGTATTTACCACCGCTCTTGCTGGTTCCCTCCTCTCCTTGTAGTCATTCCTACTTCTTCTGCTGTTGTTTCTAGAATTCCCTTCAATCTTTCCAAACTTTAACCCCTCCCCCTCTTGTACAGGGTCTGTTTTTCTCCAATTCTCACATCCTCTCACCCCTCTTCCATTATCACGCTCTTTTTCTGTTGTACATCTATCCGAAGTGTTAATGGCAAGTCGTCCAATTCAATTCTTGTTTGAATTTTCATTTTGCGTGATTAGATAAGATAAGGTAGTTGGCCCGATAATCGTCACCTTAAGCAGATCGCTCAACTTTACAAATTTATATGGCTAACTTGGATCGTGAGCATAAGTTATTTTTAGTCCTTGTCAATCAGTTTTTTTTATTACAAAGAAGAACGTCGTTGTGAAATTCCCGTGCCTAGTACAGTTGTCGAGAAAATATTTCGTAAAGGTTACAATACGCTATTGTACGGGTTACCGTCATGCCACCGTGATGGTTGGTTTAGTAATCACTGTGTAAACGTCCCACTAATCGTCATATGCGTTCAAACTATTTTGAGGCCTTATATACCTTTGAAAAAAGGAATCGTTTTTTTATTGACTCAAATGATGTATGAACATCCCAAAAATGATACGCAAAAGTTATTTTAGGTGGAAAGATTTTTTCAAGATATGTAGAAAGATGGTTTTGAAACTTTATACGTGTTTTTGTGAAGCAATGTTTTCAAAATCGGGCGGACCCGTAGGTCCTACATTTCTCGACTGATCCACTTCACCTTTCCAACTCTTGCGTCTTAGATGGATTTTCTAGCGATGTACTCACGATGTACTCACGATGTTTACAATCGATTCACAATTACGGTTTTTTGAAACGAATAAAGTCCGTTTTTTAGTCGAAAATGCGACTATTTCTTTCAAAATGGGGATAAATTTGCGAAAATAAATATTTTGAAATAATAATGTGGACTTCGATAGCACAACTGATGTAGATTACGGGAGGGGTATTGTTCTGGGTGCTCATGTGCGTATCCAATGAGTCCGAGGGCCGTAAAAAAATCCGTTCTCTTTGTACAAGCCACTAGGCCGCTATTCCATATTTTTTTGGGGCTACAAATTAATTTGGGTACCTACGTATATGTAAAATAAAACCTCTAAACGTCGTTTTTATTGCTTTATTAGTATTCAAAAAAATCCCAACAAGCCGTGTTTTCCGACTATCCAAAGGTGTATAAGGCCATAACTAATTATGCAAAGGTTCATTGTTGACTCGATTATGTCTGCATGAAGAACAGCAGAATAATTTTTAGGCACTCAGTCACAAACTTTTGGGTTTTTATTAAAACATTCGATGAAGAGTTTAAAACATACATTTCTCTTGCATATAACTTTATCAATTAAAAAAATAAACCTAATTATGGCTATTACGTCAGAATTATAATTTTCATTCATTTTCAATTATTATATACAATTTTTTTCATAAAATAATCTTTAATATTTTTTCGATCGAGTGGTGTTGACCTGTGTTCCAGACGTACCGAGTTATCGACTTGGTGACGACCCAGTAATGGACAACATTTATTTATGTATATATCTCCTTACTATCACGAACATGGGTATGAAGATTACTGGTGGAGTCTTCAGATAATGCTAATTACGGACCCAGTATTTCTCTTCTAATTTTCTATAAATTAATATTCGATTCATAAGGTTTTGATCTAACCTTATCTTAGTTATCGACAGCCGTGGCGATTGACCGGCAGAGTGTTTAGATTGCTGAACCGGTAATCGTCATATATGAAAACTCGTTAAAATTAGCATAAAACTATAATGTTTAATGCTGAACGCAAAACTAAGATCCTTGTTAATCACTTTAAGATAAACTTACCACGCGCAAGTTTCCAGGCATTCTCAAATCACCCTAGATGTGACACGGTTCACGTTAACCTCCTAAAAGATGACAGATATACGTCGTATCGGAATATATGTAATTTGATTATTCTTGAATACATATACTTACGAGTGTGACAATGTAATACAACATAGTAAATACCTCCTGAGAGCTAATATATCACAGATCTGCACAAAGGACTGATTTTCATCTTAAATTACTTAATTCGATGCATAGACATGACGATCACTAGGACCCTGACGACCACTGGGCCGATTACCTTACTCTGCCCTCATTAATTACAACGGAATCGATTACTGACCCTTCCTGTTCATTTTCCCGCACGTAAGTATACTGCCCTTCCCAATCCTCTTCACAGCTTCCGTTCGTAATTATCAGGCCGTTTTCGTCACAAAAGTCAATACGTATTCGCCCTTCTGCATTTTTGTTTTGTCTTTCGAATTCCTTTCCCCTCTTTGGTCTTTTTCTTCTCTCAGCTTGTCCCCGTCTTCCCCCGTTCCTACGTTTTTATTCTCCTCGATCTCTTTCACCACTTCTTTTAGTTCTTGCATTAGTTTCCTAATGCCAGAGTTGTTATAGATTGTTATTATCGACATTTTCCCCCTCTTTCCCTATTTTAATTACTAGGCTATATTTCCACCTTGTAACCGCCACCTCCTTGGCTATATTCTTTTGTAGCCCAACTAAATGTCCCCCAATTGCCCGGCCTTTTCTCTTCCCTTCTTTTCCTCGGTTCATGTTTTCTGTAATGCGATGTAACCTGTAAACTTTTTTTTTAACGATTTCTTTCAAATTGTTGCCACATCACCAAGTATTTTTTCTCAAACCTTCGAAAACCCAACCAAACCCAAATTGGTTTTATATAAACCACCGTGTCATTTTTTCCTCTTTTTTAAATACCTTCCATATAATTTATTTAAAATTATTTTCATTTCGATGTCCAATTGATTTGTTTTCAATAAATTCGAAATGATTAATTGAAAATTGTTTAAATAGTAATTGAATCAAACATTTTGGTGGCAGGAAAGTAAGTGACGTAAATCCCGTGTCTATTGTAGAATTTGATTCGTGTTGCAGCGTCATAACGTCGAAAATGGATGAAATAAATGCGAAAGTAAAAGAGACCGCGGGTGTTGCTACGTCCGCGCACGCTAGCGACATTTATAATAACGGTCGCCCGATGATTCCTCAGTCCGAGGCCCAAATTCGGTGAGAATGCATAAAATGAAAATCTTATAAATAAAGAAATCTTAAATATAAGTTGAATTAATGTTTTAATGCTGTAAATAATCCGCATACTAATTGCACCTAAAAATTGTTTCGATAACAAACATATCAAATGTTCATCTTTTTTCCTTTAACGAGTATAGAAAATGCTTGTGGATATTTAATCCCTGTTTGTCAAAGAATCAACTTCATTATATCAATGAACAAAATGGCAATTCGTCCACATTCATCCAAAGTTTAAAAAAATCCATTGATAAAAAATAAAAACTTGTGTAATTTATATTAAATACGCATGATCGGTTTTTTTTCACATAAATATAGAATTTCTGTCACCACAAAAATATAATGGATAGTTCGTCTCTGTTTTGTCCGCCGCTTGATAAGGAGGGAGATAACAGCGCTGACAAGCAGACGAGACTTTCATGAGGAGAATATCGAACTGTTGCGGGAGAAGCAATTGCAAGAGGTCGTCAGGCAGTACGCCAGACTAGTAATAACGAAGATGCTCGTGGACGACGGTCACGCGAGAACCGAGAGACGAAAGAGCCGCTTGGAGAAGTTAGAGCATTTGCGCGTCCTCACCCGCGAACGGGGCCACGGACATTCCGATCTCCTCTGTATGCTGATGCAACTCCAGCTACGGCGTTTGAAGGAAATTGTCGAATTCATTGCCGACGGACGGTACTACCTCGCCACCGAGTACGGTCTTTCGGCGGCTCGATCTGTCAGTATCGGTCATCCGATTGCCAATCGGAATTATCGAGAAAAAAATCTGGGCGACGCTAGTTACGAACGATTCCTTTCTTTTTTTCTCACGCAGGAAAGCATGCGACAGCAGCAAAGCAAATACGAAGCGATTCTGCGATCATCGCCGAAGGAGCAAAATGTTTTCAACAAAATTTTGATATCGTTGATTCTCGGTGCGGACGGAAATCCGAACGATTTGAGTTTCGTGACGAGGCAGTACGATGAACTGGTGCGGGAAAACGACAGGCGGAAGAAGGTTCTTCTGGGCGATCGACACGACACGAGAATCACCAAATTAACGCAACTGTAAGTTTGCAATTAAAATTAATTTAATCATAATTTTTTTTTAAATGATTCTATTGCTCCGGCAACGCACGTCCTCAGTTTGCACTTGGAAACATGCACCTAGTTCCGGGGGTTAGGCTCGATCTCAATATAGACCGGTACAGTAATGCTGGGTGGCACTCAAGGGGGTCATCCATTAAAAAAAACGCGATAGAGAAACGTTAAAAATCGCTCCGCGATAGCCGCTCTCTCAAGCCAGGGGGTGAGCGGCTACCGCAGTCCCCAATCGTCTTGCCTGAGTAAACGGACGGATCCAAGGATGACCGCCTTCTGCATCCGAGCCTTTATTTGCAAACCGGTATGCCGGCAAGGCCTGATACAAAAGATTCCTTCATGCCCCCGAGCCCGCCGATGATGAGGACAACGAGAGTTGCCATGAATGCCTGGTGCAGACGACACAACTCGGCCGGGAGGCGTTGAAATATGAGCCATTTCTCCTCTTCCTCTCGCGACACGTTCGTCTTGGCCGGGGCCGAGTACTCAATGAACTCTTCTTGTCGTCGAACTCAACGAGGACATCAGTGTTAGTTGCTTAAAGCGGCCCAATAGTCGCGAACAAGAAGTTTCAATAAATCTTGCACCTCTCGCCCATTGCAACGGACTCAATATCTCCTCGCAAATAAGGCGACACGGGCTCCCGGTCTATCCCATAAGAGTGTCGTAGATGGTAATACAACACCCTCAGGGCCGCGTTATGGCGGAGGATATAGCCGGAGACTGCATATACTGTGCAGGTCGACAGTATATGCATCGGTGTCTCCGGCGATTGTTTGCATGCACGGCGCAAAATGGTCGGCGGCGGCCGGCCCATACGCGGCTGCGATAGACCAGGCTGTTGACACCTCCGTCTTGGCAGGCGCTGGTGTCAGTACAGCTGACCTCAAGAAGGAAGAGGTCAGATGGGCGGACAACACTTGCTCTTCGATATGTGGGAAAAACACCGTGCATGGGTCTGCCCACGTGCGGCTGAGTCGGGACAGTTTTCTCAGTAGCCCTGATTGCCCGCCGACTTCGGGACTAGGGCAACCGAGCGACAGAGTGTATTGGCGAAGCCCCACGCCGGCGCCGGCGGATCTCCAAGTGGAGGGTCTTCGTCGCATGATCCGGCGCCTTATACAGAAATGCCCCAACTCCGTGAAGGTCATACTGGTGCACGATCTCCAAGAGTACGTCCGGGCTCGTTATTGCGTCACTTGCTATTCCGAGGACAAGGTGGTCGTGTGGAGACACTCCACTCCAAAAAAGCCCACGCCCCCCGCTCTTGCGCAGCATATATAGGCGCTGGGTGGAATATCGGGGGTGCAAACTCCGCTGTATGTTCATGATCTTGTGCTCATTGCCGCGTGCCCATGTCCAGTTGTTTGAGCTCGTCTCTACGTCATTTGACGACGCTGAATGAGTAGAGCAGGACCGGCATAGCGAGCATGTCAGTGGCAATGATCTTGTTTTTCCCACACAGATCTGGTTTCCAGATCCGTCTGAGACGCCGCCTATATTCGCAGCAGAGGACGCCCCATTTTGACATTCTCAGCATCTCTTTCGGAGTGCTGATCGATGCCAAGGTAACCCCTTCGGCATCTAGGTGTTCAAGGGCAGGTTACCATTCATGACGATGAAAAATTCGATTTTTTAAACGCAATTCGCATCCTTAAAGTGTTCAGAACACGTGGGCGAAAGGATATTTTCACATCTAGAGTATTTTAGAATTTACAGCCTGTTGAGCGGAACCGTCCGCCGGCTGGAAAACAGGTAGCTGAGGCGCTCGGAGCGCGTGTTTTTTGGGAGTACTTTTCTCACTACGTGAAGTACCCTCACAAATTTCGTGGGACTATTAGTGAATAGTTTACCTTCTATAAATGGCGTTTAAATGAAGTCATTATATGATGTACCGTCATTCGGAAAAATTGAAACGCAACGTGTTCTCAGTTGTGCGATGATCGTGTAAATCATGGGTGGCCAACCTGCGGTCCGCGAGCCGCATGCGCCCCGCCGAGGGTCAGGGTGTGGCCCGCGGAGCTGGGTCAAATGAACATAAATGTTAACTTTGATTGTACATATCACCAAAAGAACACCAAAAGCAAACATGCAAACATGGTGGCAAACATGCAAACATAGTGGCTCTTTCCAGTAAAGATTTGTTGCAAAGATGCACCGGTGGAAACACACAAAATGATGATGAGTTCTTCAACGCGTGGTTATAGAAACTGGCCCCCAAACAACTTCATTGTGATTTGAAGACGATCGAAGTAGTCGCATATATAGCTACTGGGATCTTCAATGAAGGCTACTCATCCGTTTTGGAGACAATGAATACGCTATAGATCATTGTTGGAACGAACAGCAGGAATTTTGCGGAACTGATTGGAAGCGCCCGGCGGCGGCGGAGGTAAACATATCCGATTATCCGAAAAAGGCCAGGATGGAGAAAACGAACTTTCGGATTCAGCAGAATAAGTTCTTCGAGGCAGAATGAGGGCCTCTGTATGGTGCTGGAATAGTTGATTAAATGTAAGTTGTAAAAAACATACATTAAATACGATTTTTTGTACCGTTAAACTTCAAATGCGTTTTTTCTGGAAACAGCATTTTTCAGCACGTGAGGCGCTCTACAGCTTTAATAGATGAACGGATTCACATGAATTTATGCGCAATTGAAAGAAAATTCAATTTGCGGCGTCATCAGGATGCGACTTTTTCCCAACAATTCATTTAGAAGTGTTTTAGTTGGGGTTTTTTTTTAAACGGTTGCCACTTCGTTATCCAGAGGTTTTTCAGAAAACAAAAAAGGATAGGACCCCCAAATTAAGTCTAGTTTAATAATTTTTAACCCGTTTTTGTTTCAGATGAACTAGCAAGGCTGTGGAACGCCGAGCGCAAATCAAAACACGCTGTGCATGGCTTTATTTGACGGGGGCTGGAGCCGCCATTGGAATTTACTCTCCATTCATAGAAGAATAAAATACGTTGAAACCCACTTCGAGAAGTATTTATTTTATATAAAAAAAATCCCGAAGTTCATGCATTTTTCATGCCTCTCGACGGTAATCTCCCCTTAAGCCAGAAGTCTCGCTACAGTCGTTATTAGATAAATTCTTGAGCTAAAAATATATGAGTTTATGTGATATATACAGTGAAATATAATACGATAATGTATGATAATACAGTGAAAATATTTTATACCTCACCAAAGATTCCAACAGGTAATGTCAAGTTGAAAATGGAAAAATTAACTCGTCGTTTAATGAAAAACCCGTTCCGTCAATATTGTAATTACTGAATGTATCCCCCTATCGATTTGATAGCATTAATATTAAAGTTTCTACTTGTAAATTAGAATCTGAAGATTCCAACGTGATTATAAAAATATAGGTTAACTGAATTATTCGAAGAGAACTTTTAAGATAATCTCGATAAAAACTTTATTAAATAGCAGAAGACCGACGGCCGCGAAGTAGTTGGGTACACTTAGCAACATTGCACGTAAACGTGTACCCGGTATACCTTTCGGGAGCTTTCGGCAATATGTGTGTGTGTGTGTGCGTGCGTGCGTGCGTGCGTGCGCGCGCGCGCGCGCGCGCGCGTGTGTGTGTGTGTGTGTGTGTGTGTGTGTGTGTGTGTGTGTCTGTGTCTGTGTGTGTATTACCGAGAATGCCCGAAGTAGTTCATCTTGCTCTGAGCAAGTATATACATCTTTTTTTTTCTTTTCAATTATTATTCTGCGGATATTAATTTTGTTTAAGTGAATGAAGCAAATAGCACTCTCAAAGTACAATTGAAAAAACAAGTTATTTCATTGCATATATTTTCTTCATAAAACATAATAATTTGTACATAACATACAAAAAACAACATTTTCTAAAACATAGTATGCACCATAAATCTTCCGCGAGGTACCCTAATTCAACTACTCGACGAGAATATTTTCTCGCCACTGCTTTCTTTTTCGAGAAATAAACTGTCCTTTGTCAATGCCGTGTTCACACCGAATATTGTGTAGCTCCATTTGCAGATAACCGTCGTAAACTCATGCATCAACAACAATACAACCGGCGAGTACAGAGAGATTAGCGTTGTTATTCGGTGGCGACGAATATACATATTTACAATATTGAAAAATGCGGCGTTGTCAGATCAACGTCGTACCAGGAAACGTGCATATATATATAGCTGTTTACAGCTGATCGTAACCGAATCAAATCAGCAATTCTAAATTATTTCTAATAATAAATTACGAAATATAATTCAGGTTGAGCTTGTATGCGTGAAGTTTTCATTGCTGAAAGATTTTTGCGATGCAGAAAACTTTTCTTATATTTTGTTTTGTTTCAACGATCAATAAACCCCTATTTGACTACCACGTAGCGAGAGTCCTACCTTAAAGACGCTCCGTCCACCGATGTCCCGTACCCCGATTCCATACGTTGTTCAAGAGGAGCTTACCCCCTCCTCCCCCTAGCGCAAAGCTTGAGGTCGTCCATGCAAAATAGATGGGTGACGTTCCCCTGCTTCGTACCCGTGTGCAGCCCGCAAAACAACCGATAGGGGTAATAGTGAAACACAGAACAGGAAAGGCCTGAGACAATCTCCCTGGATAATCCACATTACTAATTTTAATTGTGAAGCGTGAACCATTTCGCTATTGGTATACTTCTCCATTTCCAAGTATACCCTTGCACGTTTTTGAACAGTTCCCTCCTCTGTACATTGATACCCTTTTACACGTTTCCTTCTTGTTGTTGTTAATATTTGGCTTTCGTTCTTTGTATCTCTTACGCTTCATTTCTTTCCATGCATTCGTCGGTCGTCACATACTCGCACAATTCTTTGACAGTTTTCCCTTTCATTTATTGATTAATTTTTCCTTTTGGTATCTCTCCCTTGTAGCCTCTTTGCCACTTTTCCAAACCATCTACCAGTTCCTTATTCATTTTCTCTTTTATTTGCCCGCATTCGAGAATGTGTTCTAAACTTTCTTCTTCCTTCCTACAGGCGTAGGGTATCTGGGTATCCCTTTTTACCTCCGCTTTTTATATTTCCGCATCTTTTCCTGGCCCATGTTTCTTTAGTTCTTTCCTTTATGCTCTTCTCTCTCCGATACTCTTCTATTTCTATATGTTGTTTTCAATTTTTGTACTCCCGACAATACGTCGGATTCTCAATTTTGTTCCAATCTTGTCGTATTTCCTGGTCGATTTTTATTCGTATATCTCTTTCGATTATTTTTCTTACTCCCTGCATATCTGCATCTATTATCTTTGCCATATCGCTCCCATTCCCACCTTCTCCATGGCTCCCTTCATTTCCAGTCCCCATTTAGATGGGTTTGTTTGCATTATTATTGTTTTTATCGAATAACATATATATGTTATTCGCTATTATTATTGTTATTGTCATTATTATTATAGAAAAACATGAATTCTCGATAGAGCATTGCTATTATCATTGAAAAAAACGTTTAAGTGGTGGAGAACGCGCCTCCTGTATGCTCGAGGCTCATACATTTTATATTTATGCTCACTGTATTGTTCTTTTAAATAATTAATAACTTAATTTAGTGTACAACAAATAATAAAATAGCCAATCGATTTCTATTTTAATCAACTACAAACAAAAATAAACATTAATTATATTATATTACCAATAAATAATAGAAAAATTATTCATGCGACATGTGTAGTTTCGAATATAAAATAAATCGTTGAAAAAAATTTAATGTTGATTTTCTAGCACATTTAAAAACTTTGATTTCTTGAATTTATTTATTCAACGACGTCATAATTTGACACCAATCACTTTACATTTCAATTGTTCTACGTTGATTGCCGCATTGAAAAAAAATGTGCCTCTTTTGCAGCCAGGACGAAATAATGTCGATATACGATGCGGAAGTGAGAGGCGCAACCAACAGTTTGAAACCGACGACTTACGAGGTGTCGAATCGACTCGGGAATACTACAAGGCGCGTAAACGACGTGAAGACGGGCGTCGAAGAGATTAGAGCAAAGTTGAAAAGCATGAGTGTAAGATGCAACATAAAACCTCATAAACACCTATCATAATAATAATAATGATTGATTGTTATTGGAAAAAAGAAGCCAACACATTTGGCGCTCGAGCGTAGCTCGAGTGTCAGATTATTCACCGTTAACATTGTGCTCTTCATTAACAGGCGACGACTTCGGGGTCTTCGTTCGAGCGCGACAGGACAATAATGTGGCAACGTTTTCTCGCGGCTCCCGAGGAATTGCAATCGCGATACGACGAGGCCAAGCGAAAAGTCGAGAGTTCGCGCTTCGCGATCGCGACGGACGTGTGAGCAGAGTAGGCGAGTGTTGTATTACGTACGAAACAAGAAAACGAAGTGAAAAAACGGCGCGTTTTTTGTTCTAAGAGAAGGGAAAAATTGCGAGATTTTTCTTTAGAGAAAGAGGAAGAAATAGTGCATTTTTCAAGAGATAATAAGAAGTAGGCTTTCTTTTTCAAAAGAGAAAACATGGCGCGTAATTTTTTTGAGGCATAGATAAAGAACAAATATTTGCGCTTTTTTTCAAATCAGAGGAAGAAACAATAATGGCGCCTTTTTTTCTTCGAAACAGAGAGAGAAAAATAAATATATCGCGACATGACGAAAAGCGTAAGCAACGTGCGAGCGAGCCCGATTGAGGCGCCACGTGTCATTTGCCAAAATCACACCGTGACTGTGCACTCGATAAAAAAAATCGTTACAACGCAATCGGAGAAAAGAAAAAAGCAAAGCAAATAAGTTCGAGATACGAAAGAAGTTTTTGTTTAGGAAAGACTGCAAGAGCCATAAACAAATTTCGAGAAAAAAAATGTATATTATTCGTCGAGTGCCGTGCAGTATTTTTATTTATATATATGATCAGTGTCACTGAAATAATTGTCCGCGTTGAAACAATTATTAGGGGAGAATATTACAATATGCATTTGAGAATTTAAAGAAAACAAACAATTCATTCCAGGTGTTTTTCTTTAGTTTGAGGGACGTGACTGTTCCAAAGGATCGAGAAAAAAAACTTTCTTTTTTCAACTTCAAATCATGCTGCGAATCATTAAAAAATGCCAGGAAAAAACGCAAGGGAGTTTTCGCGAAATAAGTTCTCCACTTGAACGCGTAGGGATTTCTTGACTTTTCGCAAACATCCCTCGTCACAAACAATTTTCCACAATATTTTTCCTTAAATAAAACTTTTATTTCAAATGCTCGCCATTTTTATTTCAACCCAATTCAATTTTGAGGAAAAATTGATTTTAATCAATAAAAAGCGATACGCTATTCGCCTCCCCCATGTCTTCGCAATGGCGTTGGAGGAAAGACGATCGCTAATCGTTTTTTTTTCTTTCATTTCACGCCAAAAGAATTTTCAAATCGACTGCCAACAACTTCAGCACAAAAACACTCGCAACCCTCCCCCCCCCGGTCCCTCTCGAACCAGTCTTACAACCAAAGAATGTTTTTCGAAAACGTATTTCTCCCTCGTATACATAACGCAATGTTTACGCATTTTACACAACATTTCGCTACCGAAATACGCCTCTTCATTCATGTCAACGTTTCACGACGAAGATTGCGCCAGTCGGCTCATTGTCGTGCAAAAATAGTAGAATGACACTTCGTACTCGCGTACGACAGTACGTCTGTACTTGCATTCGACGTACGTGTGTCGCATTCGCATATACACACACACACACATATATTATGCCTATCCATAGTAAATAACGTTTATAGAACTCCGATCGTAAATACAAACGCGACTGAATTATGTTATTGTGTACGCATGACAAAACACTTCCCGTATCACGATGACGTGGATTGCTATATATACTTACTTTGATACTATTTACTTACTTTTTTACATTATTAATGATATTTTTATATATATATACAAAACACATGTGTGCGTGTGTGCATACGAGGACCGAGTGTAACCTTGATCCGTGCACTGTACGCTATACACCGCTTCTCCTTACTTCTTTTCACTCTTTCATACACTTCCCCTTCTTGATGCGCTCCAAAGCCACCCCCCCCCCCCTTGCGCCGCGTCGCTTCGTCCTCCCTCGTCAGCCATCGTTTTTTCCCTCACCACGCGCCGCGACACAAAGTTGGCTCACGTTGGCGTAGAGACAACAAAACACCACGAGTGTATGCAGGTTGGCGATGAATATAGGTGTTTCTCGTGTGAAACGAGCACAGCGGAGGCGTGTGCGATGACAACGTCCGAGTCGTGCAACTCCGGAGTAACCCCCCCCCCCCCCCCCCCCCCACTACGCCTCTGCTTCGTAATCCCCTCGCTGACGCGCACTCGCGCGGGTTACGTACATGTGTGTGTATGTTACCTACATGTTCAATGTTTTTAATGTTAATAGAGCACGGGACTTGAGCGATAAGACTATCGAGCGCAAAACACGCATATCAGGTGATCTGCTCGTGTGTGTCATCATTGCGACGTATACGTCATCAATTCTCGGAATCTCGCGGCTGCGCGCTCGATCGATCAATTCCTGACAGTAAAATTGCCGGAGTATCAATTATCGGTACACGAAATTGCTGTAAGAAAACTCGCGTTGCGAAAGGATCAAAAGTGGCTATGGAAATCGGATGCTTCGTTCGTTTAAACCCCGTGTGCCGAATTTGGAATCGATTCAAGAACCCGTTGAAGAATTGTAACACTTTTAATTTCCGGTGGTTGCGCGCATGATCTTCAATGCGGACGCCATTTTTATCTTACAAGGCACATCACTTAAGTGTCCGCCATTGGTTTTGTTGAAGCCAAATTTAGTTGAAAATATGTGATAAAGCATTGAAAACTATTGGACACGTATTTTTTTTATCGCCGGCAAAACGGTTTTAAGAGGGGAAACCATCCCTCAAAAAACGGCGTCTCATCTTGTAGCTTAGTTTTTTTTTTAAATACTTCTATAGTGTATTTTTCATCGCTTAAGGCGTCTGGCCACCTTGGCCGATCGAAAATGGGTATATTAAAAAAATAATAATACACTCGAAAGTATGGGCCGGAATATTTGTATTTTTTTACACAACGTCAGAAAGGGCTTTAAGAACAACGTTGATAAATTTCCGTTCAAAATATTAAAAAATGGCGCCGTTATGCACATTGCCGCGGAGGCCCTAGACACTATACGCGCGGTCGTTGTCCCAACTGTTACCCGGTCATGTCACATCTAAAATTTAAAAAAATCAGCTCATTCGTGAGTAGTGTCGCTACAATGTAGCGTAGCGGTTTTTTTACCATTAAAAAAATTATGGTGAGCCGAAGAAAAAAAATTGTATTTTTCACCGACATTTTTCGAGCAAAAACAATATGAAAAACAAAATCTAATCAAGTTATCGCCAAAATTCTACGTAACATTTTAGATAATGTATCTAAAAGTATTGTGTAAAAATTAGAAAGCAATCGGACCGATAGTTTACGATATTTCGATAGTACCAGTTCTAAAAATGTAGTTTCGAGATAACGCAGGACAGCTGCGTGAGCTAAACCGTGCGAGTTATAAAGACGGATCGAACCGCACGGTCGACCGCCCGCAGCGGCTCAACCTTCCTACTGAAAAATAACTGTAAACTTCGTCAATTTTGCGTTTTTCAATACGTACTATGGCTTAAATTGTTCTTAACAGTTCAGGGTTTATTTAAAAAGAAAAAATTTTAATGAAAAAAAAATTACATGGTGGCCAGATGCCTTAAGGTAATCTTATCGCCAGGCTTCAATCCATAGGATTTTCATTTTCTTTCGAGCTCACTAAATATAGCCTCTGTAAAATTTCAGGGTCAGTTATCGACCTAATCAGAGAGAGAGAGAGAAAATAAAAATTGGGTATTTTTGTGAAGTAATTCCGAGACGACATGCAAAAACCCTATTTTCAGTCGCTACAAAAGTGTATATAATAGTGGGAATCCGTCAGATTCTTAAAAATAATCAGATTTACATACTTAACACTTGCGGTAATCCAATGCTCTTAGAAACAATTACGCTTATTGACCTAATTTTTATGTAATATCAAGTTTAATTCAACTCCCGGTATTGGATTTATTACCACTCGCTAGGATAAAGAAATGGACAGCAAGACAACAGCTGACTGTAGTTCTAACCTCATCTCACTCATTCGAATTTCCACACATATTTCATTTTTAGCCGACATATTTCGGCGACACAAATTTTCCGCGCTTTCTACCAGTCATGGCCCGAATACAATGCTTTATATTTCCCGCACCTGACATTGTTTTGCCAGATCGACGTTGAAAAGCATGGAGGTTAAACTCGCCTGGTTGAGTAAAAAGAGACGGAGATAGAACCAATGTTGCCAAATATCAAACCTAGAAGTACTGCGCGAATTGTTGGAATAACTATTATTTCATTTTTCTAATTGAATGTGAACATTCATTAAGCAGTTTGCATATGGAAAATTTTAGTTATTACAGTTTTTTTTGCATATGTTAAAAATATGAATTGTGCAAGTCTCAAGTATAATCAGTGGTATGACTAGTGTGACGGGATAGAATTACCTTAACATTGGAAGAATTGTCGTTTCTGATTCATTCAGATCAGTGAACTGTTTTTGGGTGAAACTGCTAAATTACCCTTCGACAGGCCTTTGTTTGACGTCCCCCCTCCCTCCCCCCGTAAAACTGTTTTTCCGCCGATGAAAAGAATACGTGTCTAATAGTTTTTAATGCTTTATCTTATATATGTGTTTCAACATAATCGAAGGCGGACACTTGAGTGATGTTTCTTGTCAGATGGAATCAAGAATGTGTGAAATTTTTCGCGCGGTTAATTTACAATGACTGACAAACATAAGGGACCATCCACCAAATAAGCTTTTGTCCTAAAAGGTATAGAAAAAATGATAAAGTCTCGAGTACTTTCGACTCAAATAAATCTTCTTCAACGTAGTTTCCATATCTGTGAAACATTAAGTAATATATTTCATACAATTTTTGTACTTTTTTGCGACTGAATAAAACGTAAGGAGAAAGCAAAGAGACCACCTCACATTTTTAAGAATAAAATTACAATCCTCTTCGGAAATAAGCATTTAATGTTTGGTATGCCCGCTGCTTGCTTTAATTACTGCCGGATGCCTTGGCATGCTCTCGACGAGATTTTTAAGGTATTCTCTGTCCGATTCCTCCCAATTTTTTTTCAGCTCTGCGACGAAATTTTCTTTGTTGGCAACGTCGTTTTTTTAAATATCTTTCTCCAAGATAGACCAGAAATTCTCGATTGGTTTCAAGTCGGGTGATTGTGGAGACCAATCACGGGTTAACATTTCTTTTACTTTTGTGTGCTGTATGTTTCGGATCGTTGTCTTGTCGAAACATAAAATTACGGTTTAATCCAACTCAGAGCACTGATGATGCCAATATTTTGTTAAGGATTTCAATATATTTATCAGCCGTTAATTCCAAACATCAATCGGTATGTTCACGTATATTCTAGCAAACTGTAGGCGTTTGAGTTTTTATTACGTCGCTGAATAAACGGTCGCTCTCTTGTAAGTCGGCTGCCGAAATTGGTTTCATTGAGTCTTCGTCGGATTGTTTTATGCAACACATTCAATTGAACCGTTCTTAATTGAATATATGGTTAAATGTGGATTTTTTTTCTTACTACTCGCCTACTCTGTCTGCGACACAACCAAACGATATTTTTTCTACAGCTACTGCAGCTGGATCTTGCTCACTTTGAACCACTTCTCTTTGCAAAAACCCTTTTTCTAAATATTTCACAATTAACTTTCGCACCTGCGTGCAAACTTGTTACCTAGGCATCTTGACTCGCGATTCTGACATGGGGAACGGGCACCGACTAGCAGAAACACACTGTAACCTAGTCGGATAACAAAGTAAACAAAACACAATAAAATTGTACTTCCAGGAGAACATAGAATCTACCAATAGGACTCTTGTACCTGACTAGAAATGTTGCTACGGAGCAGACTAGAGTTGCATCCGGAATACCGTATTCCGTACCACGGCACGGTACAGGCCGCCGGATCAGTACTTTACCGGGTGTGAAACGGCTTTTTTTAATCCAACGATGATGTCGCGGATGTCGGTAACGCAACTGATCCGTATACCTTTTCAGGCTCTTATCCGGTTGCCGTATTTATGCCTGAAATGAAACAAAAATCTGGTAGTATTTTTTGTATCCATATGCGTTATTTATGATCCTGCCTATATCATCATTGGAATAAAACGTATCCTGCCTCGTTGAAGTTTTTTACCTCCCCTTGGAATTGAACCTACGTCTTCTAATTCTAGACCTGAGCGCGCTACCTATTTAGCCATTCCAACACTTGTGTAAACCTTCTTTTTTTCTTTCCATATTTTTCTCATTCTAATTATATTCTAAAGAATCTCAATAATTTTATTCATAGGGTTGAAGATTGCATCGCTGCAATGCAACAATAATTCTTTTTTACCCGATTTGTTTTGCCTATTTAGGCTGTGAAAATAACTCACACGTTTTTACATATTCTCATTAGTGTTACGACCGTGATTTGCAAAAAAAAGGCTTCAGATGAATATTTTTCCAAAAAAAAATTTAAGTTGTGCCAGTAAAATTTAATTTAATTGATTTCATTGATGATGAAAATAAACGAATGAAAAGGGAAGAAAAAAAAAGTATTGCATTTCCACGATGCAAACGTCGAATTTATTGTTATTCGTTCTTTGTATCTTGATTTGATGATGACGGCGTCCGCATGGGCACCATATTTCTTTTATCAGAATGTTACCGAAATTAGGCACGCAGCAATGATCAGTGATCCGGCTGCCGGAACAACATTTCCAGTCGGGTACTTTTGACTGAGGTAATGGTCTCTGTTTTTTGTCAGACTTTTTATGTGCGAAAGAAAATAATCTCGAATTTCCGCCACTTTTGCCTGCACTTGCATCTCTCATACGTACTTAACCGTGCAACAAATATGAATGGCCCGAGATCCAAGAGCGCGTATTTCAAGAGCTCGCGGATTTCGGCTAGAAAATTCTTTCGGACACAATAACAAACTAATCTTGAAGGATTGTTTCGCTCGAGTTGCAGACAATCAATGCTTCATTTTTTATCGAACGTACAAAAGACTTTGAGGTCGACTCGTGAGCAGCTGATCGTAAATCACAAACTTAGATTGCAGCAACGCGGTCGAGTCGTTACTCGGGTCGATATAATTGATGATGAGCAGCGCATGATTTTAATAGTGCTGAAGTTGTACCGAGTCTTAACGGGTGTGCATAAGCTCGGGGCCTAATAAACAAGCCAATTGTCAATATTTTTTGCCGATGAGAGTATTGGGATGACAAGGTCGACATTTTACACACAATCCATATATAGTCTTGCCAAATCTAAGTTTTTTCTTTCTATTAACAATATTGACAAATTATGAAAATCTTATTATTTGAACAAAGTGGCTTCGTTACTGCCCGGCCAACCGATGTAGGTTATTCTAGCAACTGAGGTGATCTGTAAACGAAAAATGAAGATATGTAGTTTTAGTATAACAATAACATTTTCGGATAACCGAGTACGTTGGTTAAACTTTAACAATTACGAAAACGACAAGCTGTTAAATATATTTCGATTTTTAACAAGCAAAAAAACAACATTTATTAAAGTAATTTAGTATTGACAAATAAAAATACATTAAAAAATCATCTGGTCATATGATAGAAGATGTTAAAAAAAATTCTTTATCCAAACTTGAAGTGGGTCAATCAGATTTTCAGATACGACACCGGTTCATAAAACACAGTATTGAGAAAAGCGCAAAGGGATCGTCCATTAATCACGTGAGGTTTTGTGGCCACTTTTTGAGCCCCCCCCCCCATGGTGATATGTGTTGAGGTTTCTGTTATCCAAATTCTCCCCCCCCCCCCCCCCTATTTGAGCCTCACGTAAATTATGGACGACCCCACATCACCAGGGGGGGGGGCTCACAAAATGGCCAAAAAACCTCACGTGATTAATGGACGATCCTATAAGAAAAAAATGGCAAATTGCAGCGGGCTGGTTCGCCGTAGCACAGTGGGCGATCTGACTCTCCACTGAAATCGCCATAACTCGGTGTTTTCGAAATTTCTGCAAAATTTTCGTTGCAAATGGAAGGTAAGACCTTAAGCTACAAACTATGCAATAAAAGATCGTATTTTGACTTTTCGAACTTAGAGAGACCTGTTTAAGTCTACGGGATCCGAGAACCCAGGCACGTTTTCTATATCTCTTAATTTTTTCAATTTTCAATGTTGTGTGTTAACCTTTTGTTTAATACACCTCCTATCATCACGTTTTTGTTGTTGTTTATATGGTTACACCTTGTATACGAATCTCCGTACCGACGATCGAGCGAGTGTTGAGCATCGTGCGTTCCCAACTACGGCCAATATTTCAAACACCGGATACACACAAACACGCGCGCGTGTTAAAGCGGTTTAGCGGTCTAGTTGAGTCAAATGGAGATTTATGATTTTTTTTTCATTGAACCTCAAAAAATGCATACGAGCTGTAAATTTTGCAGATGCTAATTTTTCATAAAATATATACGTGAACCGCAAAATTATGCATTTTTATATTTTCATCACGTAAATAAGAAAAAAGTTGCGTCTCTACCAATTTGAAAAAATATAACATTATGAATGACTATTATGAAAAAAAAGACTGCGTCGGTAAATATTGTATACAACTCAGAATGAAATGTTGAGTAATTTATAATCATGTCTGACAATATTTATGCCACGAGATTATTTATCATTATCATTAATGAGTATTAAGGGTTGCCGAAATACGGCAACGGCGTGGACATTAAGGTTGGCAACAATGCTCTTTATTTTTCAGCCACGATTCGTGATCTTTTATCAAACCTTGATGGTTGAATATAGAACATATTTGGTTTACGATGAGCAAGATGGATTTTTTTCTAATTCTTTACAAGGGTTTAGTTTGCGTTAATCCGTTGTTAGAAATGGTGTATCTTGGTGCGAAATAGTCAAAAACATTACATCACCCGTAGTGTGAAAGTCTTGCTCATTCGACCGCACGTAAAATTACATACATTAAACTACTTTTTATCTCTGGTTTATAGTAGTGAATATTTTTTTTATTCATAAAGCCAGTACAGTCTAGACAATAACATGATTTTTTTTTAATTTTGGATTGTGGCTAACGCCCCAACTTCCTTAATTTCCGTTATCTGGCTTCCTCGCAGCCGTTTACGATAATCCAATCCACGTTGCTTCCAGCTTTTACACCTCACCGTGCCACTTCGCGCTCAACTTACTGAATTACGGAAACAGAGAAAGGTGAAAAAAAATCAACATGTCAATCATCAAAATCATCCACACAACTGAACTAACGTGTGTGGACTGATACAACCCAAAGAAACAAAACTTGGTGATTAGACTAATTTTTGCGTAATTTTATCCCAACTTTTTTTTTTAAAAAAGGTTATCCTGGGGGATCGAAAAGTTTGGCCGTATATACATGTACTAAAAAATGCAAGGGTTCCAAAAATATTGCCCACTTTTGAATCATTTTGAAAGGGCTGCACTTCCGCGAAAAATCGTACAACAGTTATTTAAAAAAATTATATATATATATATATATATATATAACTTAATCTTTAGTATGATAAATATACAATCGGCAGCCGCACCTCTTGCAGGCAGTTACGGTATCAAAGTTTTGTCGCGCGTATTTTTTAGCCTTCCTCCATGCTCGAATAAACAAGACGGGAGCACGAAAAAAGAGCGCTCTCACGTTTTATACAGAAATACACACACACACACACACACACACACACTCATGAGGTATATACTATACACATATACAATGCGGAGTATATGCCTCGCAGGCCCGTGTATCGATTCGTCCGGTGAGTTGAGTTAACGGTTTGTTTACACGAGCCGAAGGAGGCAGATGGCGCTGTGCGCATGCGCCGCAGAACCAAAA
Organism: Ophion ellenae; assembly: GCA_963210295.1. Classification (NCBI taxonomy): domain Eukaryota; kingdom Metazoa; phylum Arthropoda; class Insecta; order Hymenoptera; family Ichneumonidae; genus Ophion; species Ophion ellenae. The sequence continues at coordinate 5,258,011 of OY723390.1, read as the reverse complement.
CAATAATAACAGAGTGGCAAGCAGAGACAGAGAGAGGGAGAGAGAGAGAGTGTGTGTGCTGAGGTTCATGGCTGCCAGCTAAAGCAGCAGGCAGATCCACGTTAGTTCCTCGAGATTCGCTCTATTCCGACGAGCTCGGGTGTTTATAAACCATTTTCTTTCTGCTGTCATGTCTTTCGATCCAAGCGGAAACGCGGTTTAAAAAAACGAAACGTTCCATCATCCGCAACGTCTGTATACGTTTCTAAATACATATACGCGTGCGACCGTGTGTATACATACGGCGTGGTGTGCGCCGAGAGCGCTCTTCGTTTCGTACATACACATAGCCACGGCGAGCAGCATTGCTCGGCATAACAGCAGCAAGAGTGTGTGCCGCTCAGTGTGGTGTATCCGCTCGCTCAGTGATCGTCGTTGTATCGCGACATTCCACAAAGCTTCGGCTACTCTCTCTCTCTCTCACTTAAAACATAGTTACGAAAACAAAACACTGCATATTTATGAAATAATATTTTACGTTCCACACGGATATTTCTTTATCAAGATCCGGTTAATTGCGGCCGCGATATTTTTTTCTACGTCGAAACGTGAATATTCCATTTTTCAAAGTGCGTGCGTGTGTTAGTAAGTGCGCGCGACCGTCCCCGTAGAATTCTTCGTATCAAGAGTGCGACTGAACATCATCTTCCGCGGTTTCAAGGGCGATCGAAAAACAATAATATTCCGGTGATAAACAATAGTAGAAAGTGTACGAGGCAGAACGATCGGGTAGAGAACGACAAGAAGAGTGAGGACGAGAGGCAGTGGTGGTGGGGGCGTGTGGTCGCGACGGCCGAGTGGACGATAGGCATCAAAACAATAACAATGCCGGTGTGCGTGCCAATCGAGTGAAACTTGGTGCTACGTGGTGTATAGTGATACAGAGAGGGCAACCGTCGAGACGCCCCAGCTCATTCACATACACACTTACACACGTGAGCTGCTCCTAGCGAGCCTTCTCTTTTGCACGCTCCTCGTTCGCTTTGGCAACAAGACACGTCGTCCTTTACAATCCATACATACGTGTATATAAATATACACACTTCTGTCTCGCTTTCTCTATCCTGGTTCATACGTCCGCTGAGTCTCACTCGTTGGCCAGCGGAAAAATACTCGTTCTTCGTATTTCCTTCGATCACCGAATATCTAATTAGATGCCGTGATATTGTGGAAATAAAAAATCGACTACCAACGGAGAAAAAATCTCGCGTTGCCCAGCAGTCGGGAGGTTTGTGTGTGATTTTTATAAATACATATACAGATATATCAACGTTTTCGCCGGGTGAATCACGCGCTTCGTTGATTACGCATCGCTCTCACTCGGGTTTGTGTATCCACGTATGCATGTGTTGTGTGTACACCAGGCTCTCTGGCGTAGACAAACGAGAGAACTCAACGCATCGGTGTGAGTTTAGAGTGTTTGGCTCGCTCGAGTTGATACTCGTTGTGACGGTTTTTTTGTTCTTCGCTTGGTTCTGTGGGAATCCGTGAACGAAAACGCACAACGAAATAGACTGGTTCGGCATCGAGACCTACACGGACTGGTGCTTTTTGTCTCGGAATTATTGTGGTGCAAAGAAGCGAACTGCCCGTGTACAAGGAAGACGCTGCTGCGGACGAACGAAGCCAAATTGAGGGAAACGAAGGGGATGAGCGGTGAGCGAAACTTTCGTGGTGAATGAAGGAAGAAACAAAAAAGTAGCGAGTACGCGTTTGGAAGCATCCTTATAGCGGGGATATATTTATACACTCTCGAAGGCAGTTGGAAACGTGCACCTGCTACGTTTTTCAACACTCGCGAATAGGAAGCTGGAACGGTCGACGAAACTTGATTTCTCTTTTGTTTCTTCCCCGGAGAGACGTCGACCGCTTATACTGCTTTGCGATCTGGGAAGGAAGAACGGACAGGAGAGAGGGAACGGTAAATTGCTTTCGGAGTCTTTGCGAAGCGGGTCGAAAATGCCGAGTGCCGAGGAGACAACGTATCTGTTCAAAGTAATGCCCGAAACGACGCAGGAGTTCATAACGCGCGACGTCGACCTGCTCGTATCGCAGATAAAGGAAAATCTAAGGCTTTCCGGCTTCAAAGCGAAATCCAGCATTATCCAGAAAAACAGACCGTCACCGTATCACGTACCTTCGCGCTCGTGGGCCGATCCTGGCAACTGCGAGATATGCGGGACTAAGAGCAACAAGAACAACGGCAGCGCTCATGAGCAGAGGCATCACAGCCATCATCATCATCATCATCATATCCACAGCCACAAAAGAAATACGGCAACGCGGGAGGACGATCCTTACGAATTGTTGCAAGAATTGTTGCGCGAAGGTGGACTGATCAAGGAAGCGGTCAAAAGGCTTCAGACCGATCTCGATGACCTGGACGATTCCGAGGAGGAAATTGTCGACGAGGAGGACGAGGACGATGACGACGTGGACCAACTCGACGAGGAGAGACAACGAAGGCGAGATATTCAGCAGCCACATCGGCTCGACGCGGGATACAGGAGAAAGCCTTATTTCTATGACTCCGAGGACGAACCGTTGCCATCCGTATACGAACCTCTCGAACTGTGAGGAGGACCGTAGCAATGACAGTGATGCATTACCATCGCGATTGCCGGTCCTTCAGCCCGCTACCTCCTTCTCTCTCATCTCTAAACGATCGGGATCCCCCCGTGTTCCCCGTCCTCAAAGAACTGCAATTCATAATTAGTTTAAGTATACCACCTATGTATATTAGTAGACCTAGATAGATTAAGTATGTAGATTTAAGTCGCACGAGCTCGCTCGTTATTTAGGAACAAGGCGATTAAGTCAGTGAGCCTATCGTTGAGCCGCATGCATACTCACTCGAAATCTTGCGCGCACATGTGTAGATTATGTGTGTATGTGTGTGCACGCGTGCAAAAAGTGATGAGGCTTATTTTCAAACTGAGGCCTGCAAAATTCATTCGATGGATCGAACAATTGTGGGCTCACTGGTCGCCAAAAACATCGAGTCTCATCAGCACAAGCGAAATCGATGAAATCGTTGTGAAAGAATATCCCTCCCGTGAAGAGAACTTGTATCCACCCATACGCGCACACGCCGCTTCAGGCGTTCTTGTTCACTCTAGTGCGTGTGTGCAAAAAAAGTGCGTGCGTGTGTGTGTGTGTGTATACACACACATACACAAAATACATAAACCCGTGACTCGCTGTCGTGTATTTTGCGTTTGTCCGGTTGGCGTACGTGACACGAAAATCTTACTTCAGACTCGCGGTGTTAAAAAAATAATGCTGACGAAAGATACCACGAATCCCTCGATCGGCCAAGGGGGCAAGGGGTTCGGGCGTCTTTTTCGCACTACTAGCTCTTACGTCTGTGCGTGTGCGCATTTGTGTTTGCCGAATACAAGCTCATAACAGTTTTGCCCACAAAGTGGTGGACTCCAACGAAACCACTGCGAATTTTGCGCTGCCCGGATTCGTCGTTTGTATCAATTTAACTGACGAGTTGAACGACACAGAAACAGAAAACGATTCTAGATATCTTGAAAGAGGTCATTGCGCCACCGGAAGCGCCAAAAACAGACCAGTAACTTCGGACGGAGTATTTTTAAAAATTGCGCTTCCAATCTATACATGGCAACGCTACATACACGGGAAAATATTTTCTTCTTATTTGAGCGTTCTCTACTCGTTGACAGGGCATCGTGGAATAAAAAATAAATCAGGTCAGGTCAACAGGACGTTAACTAAGTCATTTATGTATTAGGGTACGGTGATTTTTTTTTTCAATTCTTACTCTGCGCAATATCATCAGATATAACAAAAATGCATGTCATCTTCGAATCCTAAGTAAAAGCGCTGCATTATTTTTTTCATCATTTGATTTACACAGAAAATTTGCTCTGCGTTCGAACTCGAAGAACTCAATTCAATGAAATAATCAAGTAATATTTTTAGAATCCGGTTAAACATGGTTAAAAATGGCTTTTATCGTTTAACAGGCCTTCCAAAAAATCTTCGTATTATTATTTCTACACAAATAGCTACTTGTAAAATGCTTTTTTCATTTTCCATACGAATGTATGCATTTTTCGAGTAGCTGTATTTGATGTAAAAGTAATAAATTAAGCCCGCGCGCTGAAGTTGGGCATTCATTTTTGTATACCCAATATATTGTTTAGTGAGGTGGGAGTCTTTTTGTTTTGTCGGCGCAGCATTCTATGCATGCGTACAGTGCACTTGTATTACGTCCGACTATAAGGGCGAGGGGAATGGCGACACAGCACGGACGGTTGATGAGAGAAAATTGCGAGTCTCGTATACTGGTCTGTTGGCGCTTCTCTCCCCACACTCACCAGGTACGCATGTACGAAACGATTAACGCGTTTGTATGCGGGTTTCGTGGAGACATTCGTGGACGACGGAGGGTGCTTGAAGCATCGGTAATAGGAGTTTGCATCGTAATTAGCGGGAAATTGCTTTTTCTTCGAAGCAAGTCTCGTATTTTTGTAAATAAATCGAGCGAGTTGCTTTTTCAAGCAATCTCTGGACCCACTGATGTTCGACAATGGGGGTTTTTTTAGTTTCTGTGCCGTAAAACTTGGGCTGTGATCGGACTTGTCGAGGCGAGCCCCACCATCACCGGTTGGCCGGTTATGCGCATTCGTTTCTGGAATAGTGGAACATCCCCTCCCCTAACTCCCACTCTTCTAGAATAGCAGATTGGTAGGGGCCAGACGCCACGGAGACGAATGAAACGTTCGAAACTGTTCTCAACGCGTTAGCTACTTGAACTGTTGTCACCCGCTATAACTATATCCATGACGCGACACTATATGAATCGCATCATACATATAGAGACACGGCGCGGGCTTGCGCGTATACATCAATAACGAATCACTCGAACGGGCTAATAATTGAACAATTTAACACGTAAGAGAATGAAAAAGCGAGAAAATTGCAACGCTCAACGTTTGTTGGTGGCGTTGGCCAGACTGTTGACGGTACTTAAACAGCCGCGAGCATTTCATCGATCAATGTTTCAGGATACACGGATGTTCTTTCTTTAGACGCAAATATGCACGATAAAAGTTCACCTTCGAAAGAAACTTCGAAGTCGAACTTTTATTCGACGTATTCGAAGTTTCCAGAAGGTCTAGCGAACCTTTTTTCGGGTAAAAAAGCTTGCGCAAACTTGGATTTTGAACTCCAATTCGACGTGTTCGCGACCAGAGATAAAGCAGATCCTGCAACATTCATCGACAAAATGCCCGGCCCGACGTAACGACGTTTAAAGAGTGAGATGCAGCCAGAGGCGTGAAAAAAACGAGCATTTTTAATCATTTTTTTTTATAGTAATTAAGTTTGTTTTACAAAAGTGGTTGCACAGACTTTTTATGTTATATTTCACATTGACTTGTACAAATTTTCAAATATAAATATTGATTATTTATAACAATATCGCCATCTTTGTCGGACCCCCTTCGGCATGTAGTGCTTTGCGGTGACGGTCATAGAATTTTACTGGATCATCTGAAATAAAAAAAAACCAACAAAAAAATCATTACTTTGATAATAAATCTAGTCCTTATTCGAAGTTTTTTTCTTAAAAAATTAACAAAATCGCGGCTTCCAACAGATAACTTTCGATTTTCGACCAAAAAATCGAATTAAAGACTAGTTTTTAATGCTATCAATTTCCAATGCACACCAAATTTAATCAAAATCCATCGAGTGGTTTTGGAATTATAGTGGTCACCGACTTGAAAAATATAGTTTCGAGAAAAACGCGTTAAAAGTTTTTCGATGTGGATACGGTATTACACATGTTCGTAAAATTTTGAGCTCGATGGATGAAGTTAACCTTTTTTAATGTATTTTGATCTGCTAAATCCGAATATCACAATTTTTTGCCGAAAACTCGAGCGTCCAATTGTTTATATCCAATTGTTAAAACAATTTTCAAGAAATTAAAGTTTTTCGGGATGAATTATTATTTTTGTAACATTTTGGGCAATTTTAAAACGAAAGCCCTGGCAGTTTACATAACCAGTGGATAACGGTTTGATTTTTCGGATGGTTGGAATTGGACAAAATTCTGCCGACTTTATAACCGTGTTTCCGATCACTACCCGTGATTTGCTTAAGTTAGAAAGATAGTTAGAACATTGGTTTGAAATTCGAATTACAACTTCGCTGAAAAGCAACCACTTGTAACCGCCATTTTTAACCGTATTTATAACCACTATCTGTGATGTGCTCAAGTTAGAAAGATGGTTAGAAATATGGTTGGAAATTTGAAATATAACCCTGCCGAAAAGCAACCACTCGTAACAAAATTTATAACCGTATTTATAACCACTATTCGTGATTCGCTGAAGTCAGAAAGCGAATAGTGGTTATAAATATGGTTGCAATTTTGGTTACGAGTGGTTGCTTTTCGGCAGGGTTGTATTTCAAATTTCCAACCAACTTTCTAACCATCTTTCTAACTTGAGCAGATCACGGATAGTGGTTATAAATACGGTTATAAATTTGGTTACAAGTGGTTGCTTTTCGGCAGGGTTTTAATTCGAATTTCAAACCATCTTTCTAACTTGAGCAAATCACGGGTAGTGGTCAAAAACACGGTTAGAAAGTCGGCCGAATTTTGTCCAAATACAATGGTTAGTTTTTCGGTTATAAAAACCGGTATGAATGAACGGTTAGGCAAACTGCCAGGGAGTATTCCTTATAAAATTTCGCTAAAGTTCATAGTTTTTGAGTAATACATTTTTGAAAATTTCTGAAAGAGTTTTACGCTTGATTTATGTATAGAAATATTAATTAAAAAATTACTTACATCGAATCATCAATTCCTGGCCCATACAATAGGGCTTCTGCCGATATGGAAGCTTCCAAAATATCAATTTATTGTTGTCTTCGAAGCATTCTGCCTTCCCGGGTATTATCGTTTGCGCGTTTGTCAGCCGCTACCTGCCATGGGGACCCGACGCCCCTTCACTAATTGTGGGATATCCCCGAAACTGTTCATCGGATCGGCTTGAAATTTTCAGGGAATATTTTCGAAACGTCATACTTCAAGAAAATATTTAAAAAATAGATGTTTTTTTTAAGTTCTGACTGCATCTCACCCTTTAAACGAAGATCCAAGGGGAGACATTTTTGAATTTTTTAAAATCTTTTCGACAAGTCCACATAAGGAGTTCTGCGTTATTAATTGTTTTTTTTACAATCTCGTGTATATACGTATATGTGAAGAAATAAGTTGTTCCATACGTTTGAGCGAATAAGCGTTTTTGGTAAAGAAATTATGGTAGGCAAGCCAATTATAGTTTTGTTGTTGCCTTTTACTTTACGCCATCGAGCTGAGAATTGAACACACGTTTGCGCCCGTTTGTCGTGAATTGTGAAAAAAGGAGCTCCATGGAGAGCCACTTGTGATATGAGCGATGGTAACCCTTTGCACTCGAGGTCTTTTTCACTCGCATAGCAAGTGGTGAAGGAGAGTTACCTCTCGAGTGCAAAGGGTTGTTTTCGAGGGTATAAATGTGGGAATGTGAATTCGCAGAGTTCTCGATGCTAAGTAGAGCAGATACGCAAACACGCGGCGAGTCCCTTAATGCAAAATAACAGCCGATTCCACCGAAATCTGTGAGCTGTTTTTGGAATTTTTCCGTAAAACGGCCGGACCCAATGACTTAAAATTTTGACAGCCGACGTCTCATTAACAGATGAAAGATATACAACTCCCCGATATGCGCGTCTTTGAAAGAACAAAGAGAAAACAATTGTTTTACTACACTAATCACAAATCCAAGCTACAAAATCAAAAACTCACTCGACCATCGCATTCCGCGAATGAATAGCTGAAAAAAATCCGAACACTGCAATTGTTGATAAATGTGAAAATCAAGAGTGTATCGCCATTCTCACGCAGAGCGTATACCGATAACTTCATGTATAAAGAGCGCGCTCCGTGTTCGTCAGTGAGGTCGAAATTTTCTTTTGTATTTTCATTTGTTATTACTTAGCGTCGTGACACTGTCGCGTCTCTTGGCATATGCATACACCGGGGCGGTGGAAAACAGTGTGTCATTTCACATTAAGGGTACTTATCGAATACGTTTTCAACTGAGCAAGATTGATTTGTATGAAATTTCCATTATTCTCGATACGATGAAAATCTGAAATAATAATTGAAAAATCAATCACCATCGAAACGACTGGAAACTTCGGAAAATGCTTCTTCTTGTTTATCGAAGCATTGGTTGCCGCTTGAAACGAATATAAATCATGTCGATTTTATCAAACTTCCATCGAATTCGAGAATGTTTGAAATTTTTTAGGGAATTTTACACGCGACCGAGCATGTATACGTAAAAGCTCGCTATAAATTGAACGGTGGGGAGCTCCGACGAATTCTCTCGATCTTAAGGATTTTTTTTATAAACAAATAAAAAATACACGCACGAGTATCGATAGATAGTACCTAAGCGTTGTACGGATTTTTCTGTTTTTTTTTCTCTTTTTTTTTTTATTATTCACGAGGCCTACTCGCATTTTTTCCGTAAACGCTCAAACTTTCCCGCCACACGAGAAACGGAACAAAAAAAAACAACATTCGATAGCCACATAAGCATGTGCAAATTTTCGAGAGTCGGGAAAGACCGTGATCTCAGTTAGGTTTTTTTCTTCATTTTTTACATTTTTCTTTATCCTCACCATTACCGTGTTAATAGACGCATTTTTTCCTCTGTAACGTAAGTAACCCCCGATCCCCACCCCTGCTCTCAGCAAAGTGAGTGCGTCGAAAGAAATTCACGAACAAAAACAACGGGGGTACAATATTCCGAAAGAATTGGGAGAAAAAATAATCATGTTGACGCACGTGAGCGGTTGCGGGTTGAGAATAACGGTTTTATTAAAGTTACACAGGGCGAACTTTTCGAAGCAAGCCTGAGTGAACCTTCGCTCTTGAGCGCTATAGCTTTACAAATTTTCTGTGCATGTTTTAGTGCATAGTTCACATCTATGTATTCGCCTTTCAAATATCGCGATCGTTTCGATACACGTTCAATTCGATCATGTTCTTTAATCTTATTAGCGTGCAAACAGAACGACTTATTATTTGCGTGCATTTGTGTAAATGGTTTCGCGCGCGCAATATATATATAGCTGTGCATATGCACGTGTGTGTGCGTGTGTGAGAGGGCGCGTGAGTGTGTGTTTGTGTGTGTGTGTGTGTGTGTGAGTGGGAGAGAGAGAGAAAAAGATAGTAAGAGTGACAGTTCCGCGAGCACGTCCCTTGAGGATATTTTACCTGTGCGCTCCGAATCATAATTTTGCAAAGTCCTGAAAATCTGAACATCAGATCAGTCATATCAAAAATGCTAAAATATATTTCACCTTACTCTTTTGGATTTTCGATAATTCAAAATTCCCGATAAATTGTTCGAAAACTTCTACTGACTGCGAAGTAAAAAACGTTCTTTCCTTCTCTTCATACGAAATGAATTCGTTGCTTTTTCCGAATACGTTCGCGTGTGTATGGGATCGGAAATTCCTTTCTTTATCGGAATTGCTGTTTGTTTGAATTTGTTCGTGTCAGTCAAACAAGGTCAGACAAATTCAAGAGAAGAGCGAAGTTCGGCGAGGCTCGTGTGCGTAATGGGGAAAATTAACGAGTCTATTTCCACTACCAGTAAGCATTTTAAAAAAGAGAGTAAATTGAAAAATTTGTTATTTTATTCGAGCTTAAGTTAATTTTAAATAAAAAAATAACGACAGATTTATTGGTAACCGATTGCCATTGTTTTCGTAATAATAACAATTAAAAGTAACGATAACTGAAAAAATTATGGTCATTTTAATCGAAGTTATTTTGTTGAAAAGGAAAAAGAACGATAAATTTATCCATAACGCGGAGAACCGATATACCGAATGTTTCCAGCCTGTGCTCGGTATATGCTTTCAGATTTTCGAAATGACTCGTATCTCTGTGTTATTTCCTATTGCGGTCGAAAATTTGCGACGATTCAAAACTAAATCGTAAGCACGCAACAGGGCACGCCAGGAAAAAGGCAAGTTCGATCCCGGTTCATAAGGGAGCGTTCCACACACGGCATCCGTTAACGACCCTCGATAAACCGTATTTGCGTAAACAAAAAAAAAAAGAAACCACGAATAAAGTGTATAAAAGAAAACTAATTTTTCAAAGACGGCAATATCGATCCGGAATGACGTCACAAAATGTTGACGAAAGTTTTTGTATCACTTTATTTCGTGTTTTCTTCATTATCGATTCCAATTCTGTGTGTAATATAATTACAATAGAAACAGCGCGCGAGACCGAGTGCGGTGAGCATGTTCAATGATCTATTTTTGTTATGGCGATATAATTCGACCAAGAATGAATGCAACGATCGCGTATCGAGGCGTTTCTTTTTTTTTTTTTTTTCACGAGGCAAAACTGTTCACTGCTCTCGTGCCTTTTTTCTTCTCTTTTTTTATGTACCATTAGTTCATCTTTATGGGAGAATTAAGGAAAAACTATATCTTGTTGTGATCGTCGGACTTGCCAGTGCAACAGCTCGTCCGACACGTCTAATTATAGATTGAAAGAAGAAGAGAAAAAAAAATATTCAAAGTTCAAACTACGCTTGTGTGTTTATTGTCCGGTGTTTCCATTCCCAGAAAAGTGTCGCGTTTTCTTACTCCTGGATGATCTCCGTTGCTGTATGCGTGTCGTCATTGGCAACGCGACTGCCTCGTCACACACCGTTACCATCGCGCGCGCGCGCGCGCGCGTCTACGGCCTAAAATACAAATGTCCCGACAGCTGCTCGTTAATATCGAACGGTCCGTTATCAAGAGCCTCCATCGAACGTATTCGTAAGAGAACATTGTATGTTCTGTACGGAAATAATCGCAAATTCGCTTCGATGTCTGCTGCGAGCTGTAGCGGTACGGACACCGTTTTATACCTACTCCAGCAGAAATTTCAAACATTTCCGGAAACTCTACAGCGTTTGCATAATAATGGAACAGATGCGGATCTCTCGCGCTCGTAATAGACCTTGTTTTACGATGGACTGGGAGAAAACGCGAATTTTCAAATTTATAAATCGATTTATCTTGGTAAAAAATGCATTCCGGTACGTGGGTTTGATTTACCGTAAGTGCAATACTGCACTGAGCTGTCTATCCCAAACGGACGTTTTTTGTTTCTTGTAAAATCTTGTTTCAAACAAAAGAAACGTGACGAAAAAACGCCTTTCCTTTTATTAGACACTCGAAGGAAGGATTATCGTCGATCTCGTGGAATTAAATTCTTTGCAATATTAACGTACTCTTTATAACGTATTTCATTCTAGAAAATTCTACTGTATTTTAAGGTTAAAGAGAACGGATCTTCTGACTGGAGTTCGGATCAGCGCGCAAGTTGATTCTCATCGTGGGTGTCGAGTTTATGGATTTCCGGTTCTGACTTATGCATAGAGTTACCTAAGTTTCGACTATATATATATATATATATACACTCATGACAAAAATTAAAGGAACAGTAAGATTTCAATTTTTTTCATTGATTTTTGAATAGCCGTAACTTCGTGAAAAATGGTCGTATCGTAAACCAAAAATGGGGTTTTGAAGCTTGAAATCTCTAGTTTACGAATCTCACCGGTGATTTTTTTTTAAGCCACCCGCTCTCCGCGTATCTAAGAAAAAGGGCGAGTCAAACGTTTTTTTCCAAATCGTCCACGGGCTCAAATTTTTTTTTAACTTGATCAATGCTGGTGTCATTTAGCCTGATTCTTCAGCTTCTAAACGGTAGTTTTTGGACCTCTGTACGAGCATTTGTCGCTGAGATATCGGCGTTTAAAGAAAAAAGGAGCTTTTTTCGTGGATCATCAATATCTCATGAACAAATGATCGTACAGCGAGCTAAAGGTGCGTTTCGTAAACTGGAATAAATTCTCTAAAAGCACCTTTTCGTTCTTCAGAGATTTTTTTAACCTCAATATTGATTTGAAAAAGTACGAAAAAGCGACTTTTTTCCCGTTTTGGAAAATCCACGTCAACTTTGCAAATATTGCGAAAATGACTCATGTTTCTAGGTTGTTTTTTAGTTCAATACATGCCCAAAGACCCCCCACAATTTAAAACTGATCAGCGGAAAAAGAAAAAAATTCGGTCAATATTTACAAGTGGGGCTCCAGCCCTCATCGGCTCCAAAAAAACTTTCACGTGTTCGGGGCTATTCTGCAGTATGAAGATATGTTTTTTATGATAGGGGAGGGGTATTTTATTAAGAAAAAAAAATGCGGAAAATATTCAATTTTTCAAATACGTTTTCTGTATGCTTTCTCTAATTTGACTTAAATTGTTTGTTTGGGTTTGTTTAGGTTTGTGTGTTTGGATTCGGGTTGAAATTGTCTTCCTCAGACTTAAATATTATAAACAAAGTGCCCTGAAATACATCGACTCGGTACAAACTTTCTAAATCCCTTTTCTAGCTGGAGCCCCACTCGTAAATATTTACCAAAAATTCAAAATTTTGAAGAAAAAAAATTTCAAAATAAAAAAGAAATCGAAAAATTAGAGAGCATTAATTAAGAGAGCATTAATTAAAATTGGTTTTAACAAAAAAAAAGCGAGATTGGCGAAAAAACTAGTTCTGGAGATGCTTAGGAGTGTAAAATGTCTGATTGATAAATCCGATAGCGAGACGTGTAGAAAGATGCATGAAGATTTACTTGGGGGTATCAACTTTATTTAATGCAATTAATTTCAACTCGATAAATTATGGCATGCAAACGAAAAAATCGCACCAACACAAAACAAATAATGATTTTAACAAATTTTCAACAAATTTTTTAATTTAAAAAAAATTGAATTTTTTTTTCCATTTTAATCATGATTAATTGACATTTGAGGAACAATAAAAGTGTTCCTTTAATTTTTGATAAAACTTTGACGCTTCGGTCAAAAAAAACGGTTCAGCCGATCAATTTCGAAAATTTTCGCTTCGCCCTATTTCTTAGGTTCGCGCCGAGCGTGTTGCTTAAAAAAATGTTTAGCGGTGAGATTCGTAAAGGATAAATTTCAAGCTTTAAAACCCCATTTTTATTTTACGATACGACCATTTTCACAAAGTTACAGCTATTAAAAAATCAATGAAATTTTTTAGAAATTTCACTGTCCTCTTATTTTTTGTAATGACTGCGTATATATACATATACTAAAATTGCACATTTCCATCGATGTCCAAGGAGGCGTTGCAAAGGATCCGTGCATTATTCAGAAATCATATAGAAAAATATTACGCAGTCAATGGGGAACATTTTCAAAGAGTTAATTGATAAAAATTATGATCGGCTTTCGGAAATACCAAGTTCATTACCCGCATCGAAGTAATTTCCGCTTTGTCAATTTTTTTGTACGATATACTCATCTCAAGATCATGACAGGTGGTTTCCTTTAGAAAATAATTAAAAAAAAAGGCAGATGGAGGTTTGAAAAATAGTGATTGCCCTTTCAAAAAAGTCGAGTTGACATCATAATGGCTATGGAGTAACTTTAATCCACTTGAAAAGAAGAAAAAAAACTGGGACGACTAATGTGGATATCGACATACCCTTCAGAATTAGAATTCGCTGACTTTTTTGTCTACCACGAATAATCATAGAAATCCGTGAGTGTCCATTTTCGGATGGCTCACCAGGTATATCAATTATATCGGTATGTATTGATATATCGTACTGAGTACCGCCGATCGATTCTCCTGTTACCTTATTCGTACCTGTCACGCGATTCTTCATTTCCAGTCCTCTGTGGCCTTATTGCCTTTTTCTATTTAAAAACCCGCCGCTGCTAATTCTTCGCGATCTGTTGATCTGAGCATATCATACACTGCAAAGTGGTCGCAACACTTTCACGACCGGTGCCTGGCGCTAACGGTCTGACTACAAACTACACGTTTTTTTTTTACATTTACAACTATTTTCGGCAATTTATAAGTATTTTTTAACATGTTATGACGTAGTTTTTGATCATTCAATGGTCTTTTGTTAAATATTTCATGACGTAACTTTTGATAATTTATAAGTCCTTTTTTTAATATATTTTATGACGTAGCTTTTTAAAACGTAAGTATTTAATTACTTTTCATTCATTTTAATAGTGTACTTTTTGATAATTTAAAAACAACTTTTAATATTTTTTAACACACGTTTTTATAATTTATAATTCAATGTTATTAGTAACGTACCGTCGAAGATTACGAATTAATGACGCCGAGTTCATTTTTTGCAAGATTTCATTAGTTTCGATATTTGGCATTCGCCGCTCTCATTTCTAGGCAGAAGAGCGGTTCGGCTTTTCGAAGAATGGATCCCTCTCTTATTGAAGACTTATTGGTCCTCTCTGGCCAACGTGTATAAACCATACGCCGCTTCGCGACGACAACAACAGCAATCACACAACTCTCTACGTCTCTCAGTCAGCTCTTACGCAAGTCGTTATCTCGACCTCGAAATTAGTCAATTTATTTATCTCAACGACCAATACACGAATTTTCGTGACATGACATTTTGTCTCCTACCCCCAACCTTATGCCTGGGTACTTTTTTTCATCGTTGCGTAATTGCATCTTTGTTGCGTGTCTTTTTCAGGTACTGAATCACGTGGATTTGGTGAAATTCGGCATTTCGGGGCTTCTTACGGAATAAGTACTTGATTTAAAAAAAAAAGACATAATACGACTCATTGTACGCTGTGGTAATTAAAAATCGTATGGCTGATTTTTAATTACAGGCGTCATGGGAGGACATTGATTATGTTTTTGCGTTTACGTGTATGTTTGGTTCTTATTTATAAACGATAATAAATAATAATGAATAAATAAATTTAAAAAACCCGTGATAATTGCTGTAATAATAACAATAACAATAACAAGAATAATAATAATGATGATAATGATGATGACGACGACAATAATACTCATTACAACGACAACGATATGCAATAACAATAATGACAATAATAATTATGACCAGGTTTTTCGTGGCAATTACAAACGTACGTGAGCAACAGTGAAATATGTTTACAATGCACTTAACGGTGTGCAAACTTACCGATCCTATTACAATTGATAATGCATAGTGATGTTAAGAAACCAGATCATAACTAACACATGTCCCAAGCTCCTGTCGTTTTCTTCGAGCTTTTTTTCTATACTTTGATAACGCCGTGTACCGACGAAGTTGCACGCCTCAACATTTATGCTGCGATGCCAAAATATATTCAATGGAACGGTAAGTGCCCGTGGCGTAGCGATTGTTTTGTTTTTCATCTGACAAGCCTTGAAAACTGCAGTCCTCAGAGAGCTTATCGTAGTTTCCGTTATTTGGCGTACTGAAAAAAAAGATTCAGGGCCTGGCACAGGATAACAAACTACGTACACGTTTCGGTCACGATGCTATCTGAATATCCATGAAATTTCAAGTAGACCGCCCGTTCCAATCTTGCGCTAATCAAAAATAAATCTTCCACTTCTTACGATTATCGACGATGCCGAAGACTTGTGACTGTTTTTTTCCGTGTGGTACTCAAAATACTTTGATGATCGACTTGAACTTGTAGAGGCAACCGATTTTTGCGTTTCCGGCAAACTCGAATGTACCGAAACGTTTCAGCCAATTAAGGAGGAGATGCCTTTAGGCGAGGAAAAAAATTGCCGATTTTCATTTTTTTTTAAGACAAGATTTTTTCACCATTTTTAAGACTTAGGGTATGTCTTGTTACTAATTTTGGCTGTTACATGGTATTTTTATTTATCAATCTTTAAAAATGGCAGATGTATGGCATAGATTGCATTTTTATAACTGGCGTGACGGATAGGTAAAAAAAGTAATCGTCCGATTCAGATGAAATTTAGTATAAATCTTTCAAACCTTATTGTCTAAAACATGACCCTGAATAGTTTTGAAAGTAACACAAAATTGTCTTTTCTGTTGCGAAATGTAGCTATTTTTTCGGCAAATTCAATCTTTTCGTTTCACAGCGTACCATTTCGTCGATTTTCACCATTGCTCACTTTTTCGTGGCCATATTCTACGTGTGAGTGTTAATGAAAGAAAAATCTTGGTTGGTTTTTTCGGATTAATCCTGCCGACGCTACGTGTCAGGCCGTCTGACAACATCCGCCGCAACCCGTTAGAAGACCGTGCCATATCTCTGCCATTTTTAAAGACAAATAAAGAAAATACTATGGTTACATGGTATTTTCTTTATTTGTCTTTATGATTGTCAAATCATAAGTAGTAATAAAATATACCCTAAGTCTCAAAAGAGCCTAACGTTGAAAATTCTATAGAAACAAGGTGCATGCGACCGGCGCACGTGTTGAAGAATGTATTTCTTTCGTACCTCGTCGTTGTTGTTACCCATTCGAGAGATCAATTCCGGCTGTTTATACTCCGTTGTCATATTATGTAACGAGAAATGAGAGCAACACTCGACATAAATCATCTGCGAGGAATGACGCATAAGTCTCGGACTCCCTAATCTCATTGAATAAATTCTTTCTGTCTACGACGACAACGTATCGAGCGAGTTTTTACAAGCAAATTATTTCGAGCATTTTTATCCTGGCCGGTTTGCTGAATATTTTTTTTCTGACAATTTTAGCGCAGTGACCGGAAAAAATAATTCTCCGAGAAATCTCGATTGAAATTCTTGATAGGACTATTCGCGTCGTTTAAAAAAAAACACCCTCAAGCAATTTTGTCCATTATTTATACTTTTGACTAAATGTCTCGCAGAATTTTGAAATATATAGTGATCTTCTATAAAAAAAAAAATGATATTCGCGTTTCAAAACGTATTTTGTATCGATCATTTACGCTCCGAATAGCTTTGAAGCGCATATTTCGCAATAAAAAATATTATGAATGCGACCGTAAATATTTAATAGTAATTCAATCGTACGTTTTAAGATAAAAATATAATTTTTTTTTGTATATCCAAAAATTAAAGATATCGTTTGTACAAAGTATGTAGAAAAGTTTGATGAGCTTTTATTTGTTATTTGGACAATGGTAATATTTGTGAAGCGGAAGCGAGGGAAGTAATTCATCATTTCTATTTAAAAACTTGGAAACAACATATATTTACTCTATTTATAATTCTTAGAACCGCAATAGGCATTCAAAATTATACATTTTTTATTCAAAATTTAACCACATTAAAACGCTTTGAAAAAATGCATTCCTTCCATAAAATTGATTAACATGATTTACAGTGTTTTTTTTCTCTTTAAACCCACGAAAATAGTATAATAATCGAATAGTGAAATCGTTGCAGAGAGTTTCATAATAATACGAGGTTGTTCGGAGGTCGATGCGCGACCCCTTACAGCGCTCTTAGGGCAGCCGGCGACTGCGGCGACCTGGACTGCTGGGGCGGGTTTCACCCGCAAATTAGAAGGAAAGGTTATTAGAAAGTCACTGAAGAAATCGAATTGAAATTGGAAACTTTCACACTAAATGTCACTTGACTATAATAACAGTTTGTTGATGTTCGACTTTGTTGAAGGGACGCAGTTTAAGGGGCTATACCAGTGGGACACATAAAAAAAATCGATTTTTTTGTTTTTTTCGACAGTTTATACTTTCAAGAATATAATTATCATTTATATCATTCATATCATTTATATCCATATCATTTTCTCGTTCAAAAATCGATAGTTGAATCTTTAAACGCGTTTTCCTCGAAATGAGTTTTTTCAAACTTGCTGACATTGCAACTCAAAGAGCAATTATCCGATTGACTTGAAATTTGAACTGAGTACTCTTGAATATATTTACTCTAAAATGACGTGGGATATTTTATAATGGATAAAAATTGACGATTTGGCATTGAAGAAAACCACCTTTTTATAGGCAAGAAAACAGACATTTTTTTTTATAACTACGCCAGTTTGTTAGATTTTGATATTTTTCAGCTACTCAATCGGCCGGAATCATGTTAGCACTAGAGGAACATTTTTTTGGCGCCTCCGAAGGCAGCGATAAATCGCTTGGATCTCAATATTTATCTATGAAAAAATAATGTAATATAGGTCAAACATAGTCAAATATATTCTTAATTTTCCGAAACATTTAATTGAGTACTATTCTTTCAAAAAATTCCCGAAAATCACCCAAATTTTTAGCGTTCACACTGATATAGCCCCTTAAATCTAATTGTTTTACATCTCCTTGTTGTCTTAGTTTGATATTGTTCAGCCGTGATTATGTCACATGTCATTCATAGAGACATAGCGTTGGCAAGTGTCACGCGCCCGTGTTGACGAAACAAAACAAAAACAGAGGGGCGGCCTCGTCGCTTAACCGGCACTCCGTAGCGCGCACAGAAACAGCCGTAGCGTTACACAGGCAAACAGACAATTTATTTCTTATTTATCGTGTATATTCATTTCTAAAACTTAACGATCCCTGTCCATTTTCGCCTCACATAAAAAGCGGAATTTCAAAAATACATAAACGTGCTTGTTTATGTTATGTCCATTGCGTAACATTTTTTGCACTGCTTGTAGATCTATAATTGTTACACTATCTGTTGTTTAGAAGTCGAACTGTGTAGTTTGGAAAAAATCGTTCACCGATAAGAGAGAATGAACGTTTTGATATTATTTGACGCGCATATGTATATATACATAACATACATTTGTCTCCCTTGACCAGCTACTTTGCACTTTCACGCGCTTTTATGGATGATAAAAGTGAGGTTAGATTATTCGCCGGTATGCTTCGAGCTACCGAAGATCAACATGCAGCAATGGTATTAAAAAAATTCGCGTGGTCAGTTTTCTTAAAAAGTCTGAAGTCGTGTTTTCAATTGTTTTGAAAATTGCGTGATCTCGTATAGCTCGCGAAAGGTTAACGAACTTGGGAGGCCATTTTGAAATAATCACGAGTTTGCATGTTGAGCGGCGTATCCAATTGAGTTTCACTTCTGGTTTCGCTGTAAACTGAAGTCAAGTTTGGAAAAGTCTCTGCAAAAAAAATTATAAAATCTTTACGAAAAAATATAAATGTTTAAAGTTTTTTCCTATTATATGTTAACTCGTTTCGTACACGCTCTGATATACAGGTCTTGTAACTCGATAGACTTTTAATGGTTGGGGTAACTCGAGTATTAATGGGTTTTGGTGTCTCTAGTATCGAGATATGTTGTTTTGATGGTGAATTGGTAGATATGAAATATCGAGGCTGGTTGATTTATGCACATGTAAAATTCTTTCATCTCATACGCTACGTTGAATCGTGTTTTGTGAAACATGCCTGACATTTTTATGTGTTTCAACAATAAAAAAAAAAATCAATTTCTTTTTTCTTTTTCAACGATAAAACTACATATGTAGAATATTTTCTCAAAGTTTCAAAGCGAAATTCGAAAAACTTGAGACGTTACAACCCGCCAACCTTGTGCCCCGCAGCTCGGATTCGAAGCGCGCGTCGCAAGTAGAAGCGAAAGCGCAGAGGGGCAGGCAGAGATGGGCAAAAAATAATTAAATTAACTACAAACAATGACAATTAATAATGTAATTCATAATTGTATTACTTTGTAACAGATTACTTAAGTAATCGAATATGCACGCGAATATAACGCATGGTGCGCTGACTGTCAATTACGCAATTCTGACCGGCAATTTCTAGTGATCGACATAGACAGTTCGATGAAGACGTAGTTTTATGGTTTCCGGTTGTTTTGCGTTGCAGACGGGTAGAAAAAACGGGGCCCGGGAAAAAATGGACATATATAAACATAAATAATCATGTATGATCTTGTCATAAATGATCATGAACGAAATTTGTCTCTATATAATCATATATAGTAATATATAGCCATATATGATCACATGTAATCATATATGATTATATATACTCATATACTATTGCATATAACGATATATAACACCATGTTCAGTCATACATTGATTCGCATACATACGCATAAATAAGAAATTACTTTTAAATCACCATTTTAGTACGTTTATAATAAAACAATAAAACGTTATCAGCATCACATGCTGATTTTGCTGCTTATAGACAGTATTATGTGAAAAATGACACGCAGTATACATGATCCTATGTGATATCAAAATAGTCTGTAGTGGTATTATATATGGAATAATATCCATGGTCATAAATGTTTTCGTTATTATATACGTTCAAATATGGTTGTTGCGGATAATTACGATTACATATATGATCATATATGACACCAAAATAGTTTGTTCATATACATGGTCTCATATACAACTATATACGCTTATATATGGGTTTTGGGGGGCAAATGCAATTATATATGATAATATATAGTACATGTTGTATCATATATGAGTCCATATATACAACCATATGTTCATATTCGAGTTCAGAGTACCAACTTTTGAACATATATGATCATATATGGGCATTATGGTCCACACCTAGAAAAAATTAATACTATACATGGTAATATATCTACATATCTGATCATTCATGATGTCATGTTAAGGCATATATAATTGTATATAATGTTATATATGAGTATAAATAATTATATATGTTTATATATGTCCATTTTTTCACGAGGGGTGCATGCGGTTTTACGATCCGATTATTTTTTTGCGTGTCGAGCGTTTTGACCCAGCGCCGTTTGAAGCGTTTACAGTGTCAATTTACCTGTAAAATACAAAAAAGCGTATAAATAGAAAATAAACCTAGCCTCAAAAAATTGAGGTTAGTAACATTTGTCGTCAGACTTATTCCTGCAGATTTACCAAACGATGCGTACGCATACCCATAGTTTATGAGTTCGCGTAGACGGCAGCGCCACTAGTGCATTTCTGACAATTATATTAACCGTTCCGAATCCGGACCGTACCTAAGTCTCCGCGTTACAAAGATTGACACCACATCTTCCACCTTGAATATTATTTTCAAAAAGACATCCGTAAAAATTTGCATAAATCGGTGGACGAGTTTTTCACCGACAGTTCTCGTTCTCTACACTTTTCGCAAAATGTTCTCTCTTTTTTCCCGCGTCGTATACACGTCGTGGAGGCAGCGTTCTCTTCGCGACCTTGCTTTTGATCCTCCTAAAAGTGATATCTTATGTCCTTGGCGACGAAAAAACAACACAAGAGCGTAAGGAATAGCATACTTGTATATCATCAGCGCTATTGTGTGCAAAAGTCATCCGTGAGGCGAATTCGCCCACTGGTGTCGTATATCGTGTGCGCCACTACGAGAATATTCTGTCTATATCGAGAAAGAGAGGGGGGAAGAGAGACATAGATACGTCCCTTATTGAGGTTATAACGGCCGTAGGCGGAAATGTTCTCGGTCGATCGAGAATTACACAGGAGCGCGTCTCGTTCTTGGCCTTCTTAATCAGCCACTAACGCGTATGAGAGACGTGTATACTGTATTCGAGATGGCGCGCAAATTTAACCCTTCGAAGTGCGAAATTCAAATTGATCCTAACGTTATTACTTGCATTTTGCGATGTAAACGGAAATACCGTGTTTACTCGTACAAGTAGTTTTTTTCCGGTGTCGCATTGAAAACCAGTGGGGTCGATCCGAGCATGTTACATAGACGCAAATTGTAGCAAACAAAAGTTCGACACGAGATAAGAGTTTCAGGAACTTATTTACGATTTGAATAAAACATAAAAAAAAAAACAAGCGAACAAATAATCGTATAGAAGCTACCAAAGATTATAATAATAACAACTGTAGCAACATCAATGATGATAACAACACTAATAACGGCGATAGTAATAACAATGCTAATCATAACAATATCAGCAATAATATTAATAACTGAAGTGACAATAAAAAAAAGTGTCGACCAATTATTTACAAATCAGTTTGACAAGTACTGCAAAACTTAATGACTAATAATAATAATAACAGTATTCATTGTACATGATGTTGATACCACTAATAATAATGACGAAAATCTAAATACTATTAATAATAGAAATAATAATGAAGTATTTTAGGTAAAATATTAACAAGCTTTCTACAAATTGTTTGAATATTTGCTTATAAAACATTGCAAACGTTTGATTTTTCTTTCTCCGGAATTAATTCGATTGCGTTTCCACATACGGAAGCCGTTTTTATCTCGAAATTTCAATTACTTGTATTAACTCTAAGTTTTTAGGTTCTTGTCGTTTGTTTTCTCATTCTTCATCAATCGCGTACTACTAATAAAGACCGAGCAGGAGACCTTTTCCCCCTATTTTTACTTTTTCTTCGTTTTGTTTGATCTTAGGTTCTTCGTTTTTAACATATCACCCTCACTAATCTCGTTGTACCGTTTGTAGGCGAACGAAGATAAATCGCAAATACCGGAAGTGTATCCGCAATTCACGAATATGTATAACGATGAAAACAATAAAAATGGCGGGAAATAGGAAACTTTTGAAAGCCCCGAATTTTTTCTATCACTTTGGATTTTCCATACACTTCTTTGCATCCACACGTGATATCGGAGTCATAACGAACACGCTGATAAGTCATATGATTGCCCACGACTCATCACACACCGATAAGATAAACATTGGGACGGCGCGTGCATCCCTGTATCGAGAATAATGGTTCGATATCAATAGTCACTGGAAATTCCGCGTCCGCAGACTTTCGAACAGAGAAGTGTGTAGACTTTGCGTAAGATCACACGGAGTCCGTTTGCTATTTCGCGAATAAAAGAACCAAGGAAGTGCAAAAAACAAACAAACAAACGTTGGAGAAAAAGCGGAGAACTAGTTAGCTCACACGCGGTACGTACACAACAATCATAATAATAACAGTACAAAGCATTCGACGGGACGTAGAAGGGAGTTTTCGCGCAGTCGCAGAAAACTTCTCGACGACAGAGAAATCCAATATGGCGGCTACAGAAGCCACGAGAACGTACGTACGTTGCGCGTGTCCTGCCTAATCGTTATTGTCCCTGAAAAAGGTTCATTTTGTTTTTGCAATTGACCTCATCCAAGTGTGCCATTCATATTTTACAGTTTTGGGCAGTTGTATCATGGCACCGGACACATTCTCATGGTGTGCACTTTGAGTTTGTTGAAATTCGCGACGATTTTTGTTCGCTCCGATCTCGCGCGTGCCTCTTTTGACACAGCTTCGCAATATCGTCTCGTCGCACGATTTCAAGTTTGAGGCGAAGTGTCACACCGATAAGCGGCCATGCGTGCGAGAAAGATAGCTGATTTTCTGAATCCCAGTGTTTTCCCAGACGTCTGATTGAGACGCACAACGTCTATCTTTCTGTTTCATCAAAATGTAATCCGTCTAAGAGAAAACTTAACCGCAGGATTTTTACCGACCGTACGCATGAAACACGTCTTTAATATTGGCAGTACAAATAAGTCTCCGCCGTTATGGCCCCACAAGGAGGTTATGGTTGAAATTGTCAGATGTAAAACCTCATATCGTAAGGCTGAACATCTGGCAACACCTATAACCTTGAAATATTAGCGATTTTGTATCAGCATCACATCATTATTTACATAATCACATAATTTTTTCGTGCGAAAATGTCGAGATTTGAGCCGAATAAGCGTCATTTGCGGGAACTTTTAATTTACTTCTTTAATGTGAAGAAATCTGCAGCTGAGGCGCATCGATTGCTTGTAGAAGCATATGGTGGGGCTGCTTTAAGTGAGAGAACTTGTGAGTGGTTTTAAAAGTTTAAGAACGGTGAGTTTGAAGTCGGAGACAAAGAACGTAGCAGAAGGCTGAAGGTGTACGAAGACGCGGAATTGGAAACATTATTGGAGGAAGATTTCAGCCAAACGCAAGAGTTCCTGCAAATGACGCGTATTCGGCTCAAAACTCGACATTTTCGCACGAAAAAATTATCTGATGCTGATACAAAATCGCTAATATTTCAAGGTTATCGTGTTGACTGATGTCCAACCTTACGATATGACGTTTTTCATCTGACAATTTCAACCATAACCTCCTGATGGGGCCATCTTTTATCAAACGGCGGAGACTTATTTGTACTCCCAATAGCGGTTTATCGGTTTCGACTTTTCGAAAAAACGATTTTTTTTAGATCTCAATTAACGATTTGCCCGTCCAAGCTAATTTGTGGGAGCATTATATATGTATACGCGCATATCCAACGATCGATGGCGCGCGCGCGCACCCACACGCACACACACACACACACACACACACACACACACACACACACACACACACACACACACACACACACACACACAACAGTTGAAAAGTTCGAAACAACTTTTTCCAATCTCATTTTGATATGAAGAATCGAGATGAGAAAAACAAATAAACAAAAAAAATTCTCAACAAATTCCAAAGCATAGGAAATAGAATAAGATCGATGTTTTTCTTCCGCGCTGATTTATGGTAAACCCCATATTTCGTGAGTTAGGAAACATTTTTTCCAGATACCATTGTACAAACAGTTAAAGAGGTTAGAGCGTTAACAATAATCCCAAGATTAAATTTGAAAAAACAAATATGTTATTGTCTAGACTATACTGAGTCTTTACGAATTCATTGACATTTTCTCACCACAAAACACCAGCGATCAAAAATAGTTTAATGTATGTAATTTTACGTGCGGTTAGATGGGCAAGACATTTACGCTATGGGTGATGTGATCTTTGTTGGCTATTTAGCATCAAGATGAACCATTACTGACAACGGATTAGCGCAAGCTAAACCTTCGTAATCATTTAGAAAAAGAAACACCATTTTGCTCATTGTGAACCATATATATTGAAGATTGAACCATCAAGGTTTGTTGAAACATTACGAATCTTGGCCGGCGAATGAAGAGCATTGCTGCCAACCTCAATGTCCGTGAAGTTGCCTTATTTCGGCAACACTTAATATCAATTAATTATAATAATAAATAATCTCGTCCCATAAATATAGATGGGCATAGTTATTAATGACTCAAAATTTCATACTCGGTCGCTAAAACATTCTAACGCAGTTTTATCATAATAATAATCCATAAAGTTATACTTTTTCAATTCGGTAGTATAACAAAAAATGTTCTTATTTACCTAATAAAAATATAAAAATGCATAATTTTGCTCTTAAATGATATATATTTTATGAAAAAATAGCATCTGCAAAACAACTAATATAGATGTTTTTTGAGGTTCATTGGAAAGAACATTCACAAGTCGCTATTTGACTTAACTGAACCGCTCCAACCTCCTTCAAAACATTGCCGACATAATTGACGGAAAGAAATCCAATTAAGGCTTAATTTGGCGTCTATCGCAATCATCTGAAATTAGAAGAGAACAAATTCTCACAATTACTGGTGCTTTGATGAAAATAAAAAAATCAGGAGGGGAAAAAACATTATGCTCGGCATCACCTAATGAGTGCACAAAAGTCATAGGATATTGGACAGAAGAGAACAATGAAGCTAGTCCTTTTGGCTCTCAAGTGGTATTTGGAACATTCGTTCATGCATTTTTCGGACGAGATTCCGAACCTGTTGTTGTCATCAACTATTCGAATATATGCACACACACACACACACACACACACACGCACACACACACATATGCACTCACGCACGCGCGCGCCCGCACACACACACACACACACACATATATTAAAGTACAAACCGACACTGGTGGCTCGGGGTTCGGCTCTGGCGGTACTTCGAGTTAAGCAGCATTGTGCGCGACCAATACTCGGAGCGGCGACCGCTTAGTCGTGCACCGGCTGGCGCATCAAGCAGCGAGCGGAAAGCCGATGCTTCTGATACCTTGGTGTAGATAATTGTACGAATAATGGTACGGGTTTTCGACAGCTTCCCCGTACCCTCGGCAAATACGGTATAGTACAGCTTAAGCCGGCTGTGGACGCAACGGAACGTTAGGTTAGCTTAACGAAGTGCGGGTAGGAAGTGATCGGAAAGGATTCAATTGGGAAGCTTCATACATAAAAACCCGCATGGGTATACGTTGGAACTC
This sequence comes from Ophion ellenae, assembly GCA_963210295.1. NCBI lineage: Eukaryota > Metazoa > Arthropoda > Insecta > Hymenoptera > Ichneumonidae > Ophion > Ophion ellenae. Next base: position 5,231,923 of record OY723390.1, on the reverse strand, counting down.
GGGAATGAAGGCTGTTACAGGGTTAAGTCAACATGTTACCACCAGGTTAAATTTTTTCATGGACCTTTATAACCTCTTTGCTGATCATCCTGTGCAGTTTGAATCCGATCCACAGTATCATTTTTTAGAAAACAAAAATCGGCAACTCGCCGTATTTCGAGGGCTCATTACATTACGCTTATGGAAAACTCCCGACCATTTTTCAGTACATTATGAATATCTGTTAAGTTAATGTTACTACGGAGCTGAACAAAATAGGCACGGTTCGACTAATTATCGGACTAACCCTCTGTACCGTGAAAATGAGAATTCACAGTACCGTTATAAAGTTATTAATGTTTTTTATAGAGAATTTGTGCGAAAATCAAGTACACAAAATATTAGACTTATCAATAATTACTTAATTATAATTTGATAACTATGTTCGGAAATTATACATTTCTAGGCAAAGACAAAATAACGAGGATTTTTTAAAATACATAATCTTTTTTTAGGATATCGGAAAATTATTGAAGTTTTTTATTTCTTCGAGCTTATAGACAGCTATAGTGCACACTTTTTCTTTCCAGCGGATTTTTTTTACTTGAACCGATACTCGTTTTTGACAGCTCCTTGCGCCGATATTGAGGTTACGAACGGGGCGCATGTCTTTAACTTCGCGACACTTCCGCCAACCTGGGCATTATGATATACCACGATTTACGACGTTGCCAATTCGTGCCGCGTTAATTGAGCGAGAATAAATTGTAGACAATAATTATATAAAGTAATGAAAACACTTAATGTAATCACCGAATGTTCAAAAATGCATATTTTTACAAATAGATGTGGAAAAATAGTTCGAAAACCTACGTTTAATATGACGATTATTTGAAAGCTAACAGTTGGTAACAGTCAATCGGCAGCGTGCATAAGCATAGCGCGCTCCCCTCGTACTTCACCCCCAACGGCTATACCCCATAGCAACCTTAACACTCAAAAAATTATACGGTACACACGGAGGATTAATGTTGCCAGATTATTGTAAATAATTATGTTTAAAATATATTGCCATCATTTTTGCATTTGGTTATTATCTATTATACATATCATATATTATTATTATTTTATTTATTGAGGTCTTAATTAGTTCCTGAGTTCCAACGTATACCGTTGCGGGTATTCGCGTATTACCCTTCCCAATTGAAGCCTTCCCTATCACTTCCTACTCGCACTTTGCTAATCTAACCTAACTTTCGTTGCGTCCACAGCCGTCTTAAGCTACACTATATCGCATTTGCCGAGGGCCCGGGGAAATCGTGAAAAACTCGTATCGGTATAGACGGCCCTATATTCTTCTGATTCCTGGTGCACAGACTTTATTTTAGATGACTTGAAAAATCTATTATTTTTTTAATTCCACAACTTGTTAGTAAAACCATTCAAGAACGTGTTCCCCAAGTAGTATAAATAATTAATTATTGCCTTGAATTGTTTGTTTTCGGTCATTTTTTTTCAAACACGTTTTTCTCGAAACGACGTTTTTTTTCTTCAATTTGTATACGCTCTGGCTCAAAAAGTGTTTAACCTATCATTTTATAAAGTGATAGTTTCTTTATATAACTACGCTTTATATAAACCTGAATTTGGGGTAATATTGTTAAAAGTATATTTTTTTATAGTAAAAAAGATTATAAAATTATGGGAAAAATTGTACCCTTTTGTTTAAACACCTCTAAAAATTTCCATTTTTTGGTTAGCGTTAGGCTCATATAGAAGGAAAATAAGTTCTTGAAATCATTTTCAACCGCTTTGATTTCCGACTTTCGATGGGCGGCAGGTTGTATGTTCCATATTTTGAGAGGAAATGCTTCGAACAAATGAAAATATGTATAAAATATTCCCAAATTTTGAATAATTTCTATTAATGCATTCCTTGTAAAACAAATCATGAAAGTCACTATTAAAACGTACTCCTAAATTGGTTTCCCGTCTTAACTCAAGTATTTACACGCACAATGCAGCTTAATTCGGAGTACCTCCGAAGCTGAACCCTGATCGCCCATCCACCACTGGCAATTTCAATATTATCGTTATTTTTTATATATTCTATACATACACATATCATACATTATAAATATTATGTATTATATATATTATACATTATTATTATAATACATTATACTCGTATTATTATCGTTATTTTCGTTGTCGTATCGTTGCAATTATGATTTCTATGATCATTAAGCTTTTATCAATTATAAATATATTATTTATCATGATAATTTAAATGGTGGGCTTTAAAAATATTTTTCGTATTGTCTACTGTCATCATTATTTCCCAGATTTTTAAACGGTATTCCTTCGTGCATTAAAACCAAGTGAAAAACCCACCCCCTGTTTATCAACAAAAAATATTTTGAAACACCGTTTTTCGGGAATTAAAAAAAAAACCTTACGTTTCAGCAATAACATCATGGAGTCACATTACGTAAGAGGTGAGCACACTCTGAGAGTTCCGATGTCATTGTTTCGCAAAAACCGCGAACGTCTGGTAGCGCATTTGAGAGAGACGCCGGGAGTTCTGGCTTCCGGTGCAGTTGTACTGTTGCAAGGCGGCCAAGAAGTTCCTTTTAACGATACAGACGTTAACTACGAATTCAGGCAGGTCAGTGAGTAAAACGCTAGCAGAAAAAAAAACAGTTTTTTTAAATGCACAATGGAGGCGGTTAATGAACATTGTATTCCCGAAAGCAAAAAATAATTGTTACGAAGTAACGCTTCCAGAGACCTGTAGAATTCGACTCTGCGGTTATATCCTAGTCGTCTTTGTCCTCAACCGATCAATTGATATATGGAGGTTAGAGTGCAGGAGTCCAAACTCCGTACTTAAGAGAAGAATTGTAAAAAATAAGTATTCTACTTATAGTATTCCTTTTAGGAACTTGAATATTTAATAATCACCTGATTTCCGTCTACAATGAAGTAAAAATACATTCCAGTATAGTGATAAAATTTCCAGTCAAGTTACCGAACTGATAACAAAAAATTACGACTTAAAAAATTGTCTAATTTCTACGGCACTTTATGCAGACGCCATGCTGGCCAGATTTCTATATAATAATTTATATACTAAATAACTCTAGATGTCTAGAGATAAACTGTTCTACGCATGTAAAAAATTCTGAAGATTCCGTAACGACAATAAAAACCGGGCGCCACCGGATCTTTGAAGAGAATGTTAATGATACAACTTAGAAAAAGGTGACTAGCAAAAGAAGTTTTGTAACCGCGACTTTTCGGGAAAATGTCTAAATGTGCCAAATTTACGGGAAATTTTGTATTCGTGTTTATTGTTGGGTATAAAAATGGATTGTAAATTATTTTTATTAAGCGCAACTATAATATACCAATGATTCAAAAGTGCCCTGCTTATGTGCCCACATAATACGTTCGAAATATTAAAAATATGCGTATGTTATTTTGACCGGAGCACAGCCTTTATTTGTTTTTGATTTTTGTCGAAAGTATGCAATATAAATACGGGTATAATGTGAAGTATAGAAAGTATGAAAAATTCATAGTCGATAATTAGTTTTTAGCGGAACTTCAAAACATGTATAGTCAACTCTTATCTATTTTACGAAATGGCAACCAGTTATTTGTCCGATGCATCCTTTCCCTCACCCTCACTCTATCATCGTAGCTATGCTCGTAGCTATAACCTCACTTACTATCCTAATCTTTTCTTGTGGTAGCCTTCACCAAAATAAAAAATGCTGATTGCATGATCATTTATGCAAGAGCATAAATTTATTTGTTATCCTAGCTCTGCACAAATGAATAATAAAGTGCTAAATGAACTTTCAAGGGTTTTTTTTTCAAATAAAATGAGATTCGTTTATTATCACAAGACTCTGTCTGAACTCATTTTGCAATTGATCATCGATTCGCTCAATGCAATTCGTTTGTGCGTTAAAATTTTTTGGTTAAAACATTGACTACATTTCAACGTATTTTTAAACTCATTTACAACATTTATTGTTTTGCCATCGAGATTTAGGCACTTTTTGAGTTTCGTTAAGATACGATTAGATTAGTTTAATTTCACGTACAAAAAGAGTTCGAAAATGAATAAACTCGTTTTTACGTTCTCACGGGTGAACTTTCAGTTTCTGTCAGTCGGTACAATGCATATTTATAGGTGCATATATCCCTAGCACAGCAGTATATATACTTTCTTTTTGCAGGCGCTGCTGTCGACCTTATAGTGGGATGGTGTTAAAGTTTGCATCGTTGGAATGCAACGAAAATTCTTCTTAATTTTTTAATTTCCGCCATCTGGAATCTTTTTTCCGGGTTTTGGTTGTGGACTCCGAACTCTCTGGTTCCAAACTGTTTTAGTGATGTTTGTAGCTTGAATGTGGTAAAAAAAGATTGGACAGTACCGACAAAAATCATTTTCATTGCACATCCTTGCAGCCTGAATGATGCACATTTCAATACCATATATTGGGGCGCCCCTTACGCCCCAAAATCAACGACGGTCGTCGGCACGGTCTCATGTACATGTCTTGAAACGACCCTACATTTCGATGGTGGGGAAAGGTACCCATGATCCTCGCGTTTTGTAGCCATTACGCGGCGCTTGCAATAAGGGGATAGAAAGAGATAGAAGGTGCGCGGCCCCAACCTGCAAAGCGGCGTATAAATCCGTTAAGGGGTGAGATGCAGTCAGAGGCGTGAAAAAAACGAGCATTTTCAATATTTTTTTTTATAGTAATTAAGTTTGTTTTACAAAAGTGGTTACACAGACTTTTTATGTTATATTTCAACTTGACTCGACAAATTTTCAAAGAAAAATATTGATTATTTATAAAAATATCGCCATCTTTGTCGGACCCCTTCGGTATGTAGTGCTTTGCGGTCACCATCATCAAATTTTACTAGCTCATCTGAAATTTAAAAAAAAAAACAAAACATCATTACTTTAATAATAAATCTAGTCCTTAATTGAAGCTTTTGTTTTCAAAAATTAACAAAATGGCGGCTTCCGACAGATAACTTTCGATGTACGACCAAAAAATCGTTTGTTTATTGTTAAAAAAAATATAAATTTTCAACAAAAATGAACACCCTTCGATTAAGGATTAGTTTTTAACGCTGTCAATAAGCACACTAAATTTCATCAAAACCCATCGGGTGGTTTTTGAATTATAGTGGTCACCGACTTGAAAAACATAGTTTCGAGAAAAATGCGTTTAAAGATTTCGATGTAGATACGGTATTATATGTTCGTAAAATTTTCAGCTCGATGAATGAAGCTAAATTTTTTGAAATGTAATTTGATCCTCTGAATCCGAATATCACAATTTTTTGCCGAAAAGTCGAGCATTCAATGGTTTATAGCCAATTGTTAAAACAATTTTTCACGAAATTAAGGTTTTCTGCGATGGCCTATTTTTTTAAAATATTTTGGGCAGTTTTAAAACGAAAGTATTCTTCATAAAATTTTGCCAAAGTTTATAGTTTTTGAGTAATACATTTTTGAAAATTTCTGCAAGAGTTTTCCAATTTTACACTTGATTTATGTATAGAAATACTAATTAAAAAATTACTTACATCGAATCATCAATTCCTGGCCCATAGAATAGGGCTTCTGCCGATGTGGAAGCTTCAAAAATATCAATTTGTTGTTGTCTTAGAAGCATTCTGCCTTCCCGGGTATTATCGTTTGCGCGTTTGTCAGCCGCTACCTACCTTGAGACCCGACGCCCCTTCACTAATTGTGATTTTCAGGGAATATTTTCGAAACATCATACTTCAAGAAAATGTTTAAAAAAATGGATTTTTTGAAAATTCTGACTGCATCTTACCCTTTAACGGGCATGATGTGATTTCTTTTGGCGTACAGGACTTGCAGTTTACCATAATTTCAAATCCAAGTCCTCTTCGACTAGATTAGCAAAATTCTACATTACTTCCACACAATTTACATTTCACGTGCTCACTTATTGCTGTAAAAACAGCAATATAATTGATCAGTCTGTACCCGACACTTGGATTTATTGCAACGGAATCTCGTTGGCCACTGCTCAACTGTCTCGCAGAGCTGCTAGCTCTCGGCTCTTCTCTCTCCACTTCATATCTATTAGGTGGATCCGATTTCTTCCGTTTCCTATCACCCCTTCTTGTTTGTTCTCCGACGACATGTCTTTTTGATTTTTTATCCATCACGATACACATAATACACGATACGAATCGAATGATAGATACGAACCGTACGACTGCCGGAAATCAACTGACTTATCCGTGTTGGATTCTTCTACGCTTGGTTAACGGGTTTCTATTCAATTCAGAAACGAGGATTCCCCACCTCTCCACTACTAGCAAATACAACACCTTAATCGAAATATATTTCGAGAATTAGGGTTCATAGAGGCCAACAAAGGGGCGCCAGGTAGCAGACCCGTTTTACACAAAATGCTGTATCTCCGCCAGTTTTACAAATTTCTTTAAAACATTTGGTGAGAGCATTCTTAACAAATATATCTTTCAGAAAATGAAAAAAAATGACAATAACATTTTTTTTACCGTGGTGTGGGGCCTTAACGGAAAATGCTCCATCTTCAAATTACCGGCGAATATGATCCGGGTCGCTTGAGATCAAACAGCTTCCCAGTTTATTTGTACAAGGGGGTTATAATAATAAATTCATCGATAGAGTTAACGCATGAACAACCTTATTTTTTCCGATTTTTTCACTTTCAGTTTTGTTTATCGTGTAATACCTTATACCAATGCACATAAGCACATACGGTTATGATCTATTAATGCGCGCGCGCAGTGCGCGGTATTACGCTAACTTCCCCTGCCCGCAGCGCAGCCCATGCGACCACAAGTCGAGATAATTTTTGGGGCGCGTAGCGAACTCCCCCCACCACCGTCGTGTCAAAAGCTGTATGTAAGACCGTCGTCGTTGGTCCCGGCTCGGCAAAATAAATGAGAATTGAGTGTATATAAAATAGGTACCAAAAATATGTAGGTACCAAAAACCTGGCTTTTCTGAAAAAAAACCTCTTTGTAAAATAGCAGAATATTGTGGCAAATAATTTTGTTCGATAGCCCATTTCAAACAAGAAGAATGCTCGTCAATGAAAATCCAGAAGAGCATTCACAAAAAAGTCAATAATAACAGAAATTCCATAGTCAAATAAATATTTGCACATTAACACTTTCACGATCCATTTGCACGTTAATGGTTGAATTCACCAAATGAAAAGTCCTCAATATTTGGTATGCATTCCATTAGCATTCGTCATTGCCTGCAATCTTCTTGTCATCGACTCAACTAATTTTATTGTTGCTTCTTTTGGAATTTGTCGTCATTGTTCCTTTACTGAACGCTTGAGATCCTTTTATTTAATTGGAAACCTTATTTTTTTTCTCACTTCCAAATTCAACAAATGGCATGAATTTTCAATTGGATTGATGTATTTTCTTTCTTGGCATTTTTTTTCTTGGCCATGTGCTTTGGGTTGTCTTGCTGGAAACAAAACGTGTCACTTATATCCAACTTTGATGCACCGTTCGCTAACTTTTCACGCGACACTTTAGTATAGTCCACAGTACTTTCGATAAAAGCCAAATTTTCGACGCCACTGAAACCATGGAGCCCCGAATCATTACATGCACACTGCCGTGTTTGACCGTGTTTATAATCTGCATATTTTTTTGCTGCAAGGCAGCGTTCGGTCTTCGCCATACAAATCTTTTTCCACCTGGTCCAAAAAGATTAAATTCACTTTCGTCGAAGAATATTACGTGTTTTCAAAAGTCTACCGGCTTGTCCAGATATGTTTTAGTGAACTGGAGCCGTTTCAATCCATCCGTCTTGCTTATGAGGGACTTTTTTTCTCGGTATTCTGCCACGTATTCTAGCATTATGGAGAACATTTCTTACAGTTTGAGCAAAAACGACTTTGCCCGAAGTTGTGGCAATATGGGCGGCTACACTTTGAGCGCTTATGAAGGATATTTCACATCTATTCTTCTATTATCTATACATCTATTGCTAGAATGTTTCTTTGAAAACGTTGTTTACATTTTTACTCTTTACATTTGCCTGTGAGCCTCTGGATATCGATTTATGAATGAACGAATTTGAAATGTATTTATGAGTCAATTCTTAACGTGCCAATACTTATTGGAGTACGGAATTTCTGTTATTATTGAATTATTTTTGTACTCATGTTTTTTTTCCTGCATTTTGTTTAACAGGCATTCTTTCCGTTCGAAATGGGCTATCAAGTAAAATTATTCGTCAAAGTATTCTGCTTTTTTTCGAAGCGCTATTTAAAAAAAAACGAGGTCTGCCAATCCTTTTTGTACCCATTGCACAACGTACATTTTTCATACTATTATAGTGTCTTTTATTATCGGCATATGTATGATAGTAAATAAGTTATAATTGAAAAAGTATCAATCTTAATGCTAATTATTTACATCAGTGTATTATTTTCTTTATTTTTTCAAATACTTATGATTTTTGTATCCCGATTTCGGGTATTACAGCGATTACGTTACGAAAAAGCTTTTCAAGATTATTTTTATAGACGAATTAGTCCTCTTATTGCTTCTTTATAATTTTTACTTTGTGAAGGTTAATCGGACTGTTGCGTCCCTTTCATTTTGTGATTTGCCTATTACTATATTGGTGGATCGCTTGTTATCGGAGCGATCCGGGCATTGAAATGTTGTGCTCGAAATTTGTCTATTTCCGTGGACGCTTTTTCGTTGAAGAGTAGATTCCAACCTCCAATGGGGGGGACAGTGTATAAAGTGTACCCGAAAATGCGAATAACATGGATGGCGCGTCGATCGAACGAACCCATATGTATAGTAATATATCGGTCGCCGAGGTGAGAGTGATCGGGCGAGGTTCCAACATTTGCCTGTAAGAATTTGAATCGTAAAACCTATTCCAAAAGCGGAAAAACATGAACGTTTTTTTTAAAATATTTGTAATGATCGTTATTGTAGCCTGGCTAATAGCGTACTTACTGATTAAACACTATTGCGAACTCACGGCAAATATTCCGAACTTGCCCACACAAATATTCGGATTGACAATGTTTAAGCATGATTCATATTTCAGTTGAAAGCTTTATCCCCTGTAGAGCAACACGATTTAGCTATACATATTTGTAACCGTTTCGGAGAAGGGTTTATCGAAAAATTTGGACACATTCATATTTGGTACAACATAATCTTTTATTTTCTGACGAAAGCTGCAATTTGTTACAAGCGTTATTGATAAAAAGTGTGAGAAAAAAGGTTTTTTTTTAATAATAAAAACAATTTCGTATGGTCGTAAAAGGTGGCTCACTCCATCATTGGTGACAAAATAAACTTTCTTATTACATTATTTTCTCATCAAGTTGGGGATGCAAAAGGTCCTGAAATAAAAAAGTTATTTTGCCACTTAACTCATCGTTCAAATGTACTTGATACGTGTCTCAGGATTCTTCGATTTCCTTCGCTTTTTTTGAGTTATTTCGATGTCTCAAGATGAATGGGTTCTATATAAAAATTATTATCGTAACATACCGTCCAAAATATCGGTAGTATGTGATGTAAGGGAAAATGTACTTAGAAAATATATGTAACGACACTAAGATCAAATAAAAAGTTACACATTCAAAGGATTGTCCGATCATTCTTTGATACAATAATCCGTATTCTATATGCAAATTATTGTGTGAAAATTAAGTAAATAAATTTCATTTGATCAAATATATCATTATTTATAAAATTGACTATTGAGGAATTTTATTCTATTTGGCGTCTCAAGTTTTGCAATACATACTCTTTTTTCATTCCAATGCATTACGTGCTAGAAGAAAAAGAAATTAATCTTTCAATGAAAACCCATGCATTTGCGTGCAGACACTGAAAAAATGACATTGTTTAATCAATACTTTGCTCGTACCAATGATCGTATATCTTCTCAAATTTCATCATAATACTGACACATAAATATGAATTGAGGTTAGATTGGTTAGCTGACATCTGTCCTATAATCGGATCGATATGTCATATACATATGGAATATATAGAGCATATTACCGTTGAAAGACCGCAAAGCTGTCCTTAGATTGCGCAATTTTTGGGACGAGTTGAAATGCCAAGTTTGGACTCCTGTATCTAGTCTCCATGGCTTTTTCTATCACTTTCCCCGTCGAGCTTGAACTTCTGCACTTTAACCGCTATAAATTGACCACAGGAATCCTTTTTTCAATGGTGCTTTGGCGTCGAAGAGCCGGACTGCATGGGAGCGATAGATGTCGCCACAGGTACCTCGATACTTTTGATCCCGAAATTGCCAAAGGAATACGCGATCTGGTGCGGCAAATTGAACACCCGCGATGAGTTCAAGAAGAGATATGGCGTAGATCAAGTGAATTACACCTCCGAGGTTGAGATGGTCGTGCTGCAGTTGAACACGAAAATGTTACTGACCTTGGTGAGTCCACTAACCCAACCGCGGTAGTTATTACCAATTTTCGTCCACACAGGTGTCCCAAATAAGCCTGAGTATCAAGCAGTTTTACTTGAGTGCCGAAAAGGCGGATTTCGCCTCGAGATAAATTGCAAAATTTAATGGGTTTCCCATTTCTATGAATTTAAACGGTTTCGTTCTGACTTTTGCTATTCATTGTTCCACGTCTAAGACAATGTACCGCGGGAGATTCTGATTCAGGTGAAAAATAATCTTTCGGTTGAGCGAATTGCGAATCGAAGAGATATTCGAACTAGCGCCAATAGAAACACACATTTTGACTTTCGGAGAATCGCAATCCAAGAAAAGTTCCGAAAACTAAAATATCGAAAGCGAAAGCATAAATTTGTTTTTTTAGAAACGTCCTACTCGCGAGTATTTACCACCACACGCGATGCTTTAGTTGCTCCCTGCAGCATATTTTAAATCTCTTTACATACACGTACTTTGTCGTCTAAGCTGTACTTTGTTTTTTGCCAACAGCGCGGTCAGAACACCGACAGCAATCTCTTCTCGCGCGAAGCTACATATGAGGGAATAAAAGAGTACGTATCCGAGAACTGTATTCAGTATGGAGACTACACGTCAGTGTTGTTTCAGTTGAATAAAATTGTTAACGTTCTTTGCAGATCCCAAGTGAACAATAAAATATTATATCCGGTGATTTGCGAATGGTGAGTACATTTATTAGATAATAATATCCAAATTCATCGTTAAAGTCAATTGAAAATTCGTTATCCATTAATCGTGAACGGCGGAAGATCGAAATTCCGTTAAAAAAAAATTGTGAAGCTCACTCGAGCCCTCGCTTTAGACCGGAAAGCCAATAAGGCTCCAAGTTCAGTCGACGAATGTTTATAAAACCCGGTATGAAGAATCTTTATTCCAGTACTACGAATACCAATCCTGTGTCCGTGTCCAGTAATCGACCATTTTTTGCCGAAACTGCAAACCAGTTGCTCTACCGGTCATGTTGGCTTTCGATACTGTTTTATATTTCAATCAGTAGATGGCGCTTGAAATCACGCCCGAAGGAAAGATATTTTTTCTCATCTGACGCAAGCATCAATTAATTTCGGCTCACTCAAATTGGAATTTGTCGCTTTCCATTTTTGGCATGAAAAGGTTATGCTACCGAAAATTTCAAAAGTACCGATTGATCAGTCCCAAAGACACTTTTCCTGCGGGTGACTTACCATCTTCTTGCAGTATCCGGATCTCTCAGAATCTAACCTAAAATGTTGCCGCGAATAATTTTACGCTCAAGCCTCCGTCGTGGTCCTCCCCACGTGAGATTCAGTGAGCGATCAGTAACGTCCGATCGTGAAACAGGGAAAAAGAAGGCCTTGACGTTGTCGCGTACCAGCATTATCGTGCAGGATGGCCCGAGAATTCACGAGGCTCAACTCATCGTGCAAAGAACTCGACATGTCGGTGACATATTATGCCCGAATGGGGAATTCTCATTGACGGGCGCATTTGCCGAGGAGAACGAAGGAAAATCGAAAAATCGTGCGAAGAAAGAAATTCGTATCGAGACGGACGAGGGAACGGCCATATTGTTCAGCACCGATACGAACATTGTCGAGGACAAGAGTAACGATAAGATCACCGATTGGAAAGATTTGCAAACATTTCCAAAACCCATTGATCCCGTTTTGGAGAATATGATAACCGACGAAATAAATTGTCGCGTTGCCCTCGAGGCACTCAAGGAAATCATGAAATTCGAGAACGACGATGGTCCTTCCGGGCGAAGAAAATCAAGCAGAAGAACGACTCACGAGCATCAAACATTGTTGAGTAATTTCAACGGCCGCGAGAGAGTGCTGGATCAGTTGGTGGACATGATCGCGAGAACACGCGACAACGATGTATTAATCGACGCCCTTCTTTCGTTGGGCAATGATCGGCTGAGTTTGCCAAAAAATATGCACAAAGATCGTCTCTGCAATGAGGCGCTGATACGTGCGACCAACGGACATCTCGAAATCGACCACTTGATTGACTTAGTGAAAATCTTAAGATCTTTCAAAGATCCGACCTATGGCGACGTTTTGGACACACTTTGGATCGGCATCAAAGCCCGCGAGGTGGATATCAATGAAAAGAATCTAACAGCCCTATACCGCGTACTCCCCTTCTTCCGTGAGAACCGTACGGCCGTGAAACAGATTTTGGAGAAAAAGTTGACGGTACATTGGTGGAAGTTGAGCGGGACGCGGGTGTCCGAGATTTTGGAGGTTATGTGTACCGAGTTGAACACACGAGAGGCGCTTAAATGTGCTCGAAAGTGGTCGAGGTTGCACATAAATACTGCTCATGAGAGCGAGCTCTTTGATTTTATGAAAACTCTGACGAAAATGAAATACGCGAACGAAGAGTCGCTGGAGAGCTCATTGGCAAAATACATGAAAAATAAAGGTCTCGGTACGAAAGATCCAGCCTTGATCGCCCTCATGATGAATTACTGTGGCAAGAATCGTATAAGAAACGGTCCGATATTTGAAACAGCCGCTGATTATCTGATTCAAAACTCAATGGATATTCCAGCTTCACTCTTAGCTCCCATTTTCGTACCCTTTGGATACTTGAACCATCATCGAAACTCGCAGAAGAGCGACGATAACTTTTTGGAAAGCTTTCGAGTGTCATTGGGTTCGCGATTTTCTGGCTTGTCGATCAACGACGCTCTCAATATCGTACTCTCGTTGATCTACTTGCGGCAAACACCCTACGATCTCGTCGATCAATTATTCACCACGAGTTTCATCGAGAAACTACACCTGAATGGTGACACCACTACGATTATGTATCTGCGAGAAAAGCTTTGCTTTCTTGACAGGGCAATGGCCTTAGAAAGCGATCGTTACACTTGTCGTATCGTGCCCGAGGTCCATTGCGAAAAGCGGATCTTCATGAGATCGAGAATTAAGCGCATCACCGATCTCGTGTGCGGACATCTGGCGAAGATCGTCGGTGGCTCTGACAAATTGAGTAGATCCGTTATGCTCGGACGGCTCTCCACGATTGATTTATACACGCTGGATATTTTGATTCATCCGTGCTCGATCAAAACGTCTATTTTTTCATTGGCCAACTACTCCGAAGGCGCTGAGAAAACAGCGGTTTTGATCAATTTGCCGGAACACTATTGCCGCAACACGAGCAGCCTGATAGGACCTCAGGAGATGCGTATTCGACACCTGAGGAAATTAGGCTTCCGGGTTGTCACGGTGGACTACATGACACTCCTCAGGCTGAGACATTGCCCGAAAGACATGAACCGTTACCTCACAACCAGACTGCGATCGGTTACTGTTTAGAGTGCCAGCTTTTTTAAACTTTTATAAATTTCTACCATATTTTGCATTATTTGCATGGGCGGTATTTTTTTGGATTATATAGAATGGGTGTTCTGTATCATTGTCCCTTGGGATATTTCATTTGAATTGTATAGAGTGCCCGGTTTCCTAGAATATATCGATTGTAACGCGTTGTTTATTCCGCCATTCGCACACCCACAACATGCGCATTGTTCCTTCGCAGTCGCGTTATAAAAACGAGCGAGGAGGTCGATGTGCTCCGCTACGTGGCCAAAGTCAGTTCGGATGCTCACAAACTCGTCATGCGAAATTTCCGGCCAGGATGCACGGAATTTCAGGCTGAATCCCTGTTCAAACATCACGTTTACTCGGTCGGTGGCTGTCGTCATGTATCTTATACATGCATCTGCGCGAGCGGACACAACGGGTCCTTCCTCCACTATGGCCACGCTGGTGCACCGAACAACAAACTCATAAGGGACGGTGATATGTGGTAAGAAGATGTGGACAAAACATATTCGGAATTCGGGCTCGCGCTCGAATCAGTCTAGTGATTTTCGGTGGAAGCGCCAAGGGGTGAGATGCACTCAGAGGCGTGAAAAAACGAGCATTTCCAATCATTTTTTTAAAATAGTAATTATGTTTGTTTTACAAAAGTGGTTACACACACTTTTTATGTTCTATTTCAACTAGGATTGTACAAATTTTCAAATAAAAATATTGTTTATTTATAAAAATATCGCCATCGTTGTCGGACCCCCTTCGGCATGTAGTGCTTTGCGGTGACCATCATGAAATTTTACTGGATCACCTGAAATGGAAGAACAACAACAAAAAAATCATCAGTTTAATAATATATCTAGTCCTTAATTGAAGCTTTTGTTCTAAAAAATTAACAAAATCGCGGCTTCCGGCAGATAACTTTCGATTTTCGACCAAAAAATCGCTCCTTTGTTATTAAAAAATAGAAATTTTCAACAAAAATGAAAATCCTTCGATTAAGGACTAGTTTTTAATGCTATCAATAAGCACACCAAATTTCATCAAAATCCATCGAGTGGTTTTTGAATTCTAGTGGTCACCGACTTGAAAAACAGTTTCGAGAAAAACGCATTTAAAGTTTTTCGGTGTGGATACGGTATCATATGTTCGTAAAACTTTGAGTTCGATGGATGAAGCTAAACTCGTTTTATGTATTTTGATCCGCTGAATCCAAATATCACAATTTTTTGCCGAAAAGTCGAGCATTTAATTGTTTATAGCCAATTGTTAAAACAATTTTTCAAAAAATTAAATTTTTTCGGGATTAATTTTTTTCTTTTCAACATTTTGGGCAATTTTAAAACGAAAGTATTCTTTATCAAATTTTGCTAAAGTTCATAGTTTTTGAGTGATAAATTTTTGAAAATTTCTGAAAGAGTTTTCCAATTTTACTCTTGATTTATGTATAGAAATACTAATTAAAAAATTACTTACATCGAATCATCAATTCCTGGCCCATGTGGAAGCTTCCAAAATATCAATTTGTTGTTGTCTCCGAAGCATTCTGCCTTCCCGGCTATTATCGTTTGCGCGTTTGTCAGCCGCTACCTGCCAGGGGACCCGACGCCCCTTCACTAATTGTGGGATATCCCGGAAGCTTCATCGGATTGACTTGACATCTTCAGGGAATATTTTCGAAACATCATACTTCAAGAAAATGTTTAAGAAATCGATTTTTTGAAAATTCTGACTGCATCTCACCCCTTAAACGTTGCACTTCGTCGATCAGTACATGTGAATGTGTTCGCTTTTACGCGTGACTTTCCAAAGAGTTCGGGCTCTGTAGACTCGCCTCGTAGTACCAGCAACAGCGCAATAGCACGATGAACCACCAAACTGATTATGGTATATCACTAAAACACTGATGCACTCGCTGCCCATGAAATGCTAGCCTGAGCATATCATCTACCGATCGTTATTATAGAGTTCTGAGTACTTCTCGATGGTAACCCGCGAGTGCCGCCAGCCTCGCGGTATTCTTTGAACCTTTGCCAATGATACCAAATTGGCAAACCAATGTGAAGCCTGTTTGGAGGTGAAGCCCAATTGTTGAATATTTGCTCCAGCATTAGTAGATAACCATATAAAGGTCCACTTTGAGGTGAAGCTGATGGCCCAATATTCACTGTGTACCTCGCTGTACTACCACATTGAGGGAATCTAGCATATGAAATTTGCATTATAGCCGACACGTGAAAAGGGTTGTGCATACCACATTTCCGCAAGTTCTTCGATTTAAGACACTATTCTCCTTTGCGCAGCCTTTTCGATATGGGCGGCAACTACTGCGGTTACGCTGCTGACATAACCTGCAGTTTTCCGGCCAATGGAAAATTCACGGACGACCAGAAGGTGATCTATAACGCTGTACTGAAGGCTCGCAACGCTGTGATAGAGGCTGCGAAACCGGGCGTCAATTGGTCCGATATGCATCTTTTGGCCAACAGAGTTATGCTCGAATCGTTGAGGGAGGGTGGTGTGTTGCGGGGTGAAGTTGACGACATGATGAAGTCAGGCCTAAACGAGATATTTCAGCCTCACGGCCTCGGCCATTTCTTGGGTCTCGATGTCCACGACGTTGGTGGTTATTTGCCAGGCAATCCGGATCGCTCGGGTGCCCCGGGAATTCGTAGACTTCGCACCGCTAGAACTTTGCGCGCCGGAATGGTTCTTACGATAGAGCCTGGCTGCTATTTCATCGATGTGGTAAGCACACATCCTTCGTATCTTCGAAACGTTAAAAAAAAAAGACGCAAGACATGTCAGTATTCTATTAACCGGTTTTTCTGCGTACCGCCAGCTATTGGACGAAGCACTTGCCAATCCCGAGCAAAGTAAATTTATCGTCCTCGAAAAACTCGCCCAATTGCGGGGTTTTGGCGGTGTGAGAATCGAGGATGATGTCTTGATAACCGAGAACGGGGTTGAGAACTTCACTTTCGTACCACGCACGTGAGTATCATGCGGAACATCGACATCGTATATCTGTCCGCTGCGTGCAGTTGTGCGCTGCACCGAAACCGGCCCCCTGACACTGGCCGTTGAAATCGGCTCGGGAAATGTAGCTCGGAATTGTCGCCGAGTTTTGCCGCTTGTAGCGCTGGCAGGTACAAGACTGCTGTAATGGGATCTGGAGAGGGGATGGGTTTGGGTGTAGGGGGTGTAGGGCAGCACAAAAATATGAATAATTTACAATATTTAAAACCGCTGTAATGAGAGGAAGGGGGGGGGGGGCAGGTTAGTCACATTACCTGCCTATGACTTTTCGAAGTTTTACAACATATATGGTGATAGTAAGCATGCAAATTAATACGAAGGTGTCAAAGATAACAAGGGTGCAGGGCAACATGGAAAATCTGAATAAATACCATTGTAATTACCCCACGAAAAAACCACTAAGCACACCGAATTCTAAACTATATTTATCATTTTTTGGTTGACAAGGTTTACACGGTTTACACGAATTCGTTTACGCAAAGATAACCTCGAACGCTCAAATGAAACAACACCAATGGCTGTATGACGTATAGCGCCGGCGAAGGGGAAATCTCAGGCAGTCACGTCAGTGCTAGCGCCACGTACAGGGCGCTAGCAGAATTAAGAAACGGCTACAAAACGCGAATCGTTTCGTCGTATGGGAAAAGCGGCGAGTGTCAGGGGGCTGACCGGTACTAACATAGTGCGCCCCTGGTGGCCGGAATTTGCATGTTCAGCTGGAGCGATCGTCATTATGATTTATTGGACGCAATGAAGAAATTGTAGCAGGAAATATTTTATTGCTGTGTCCATTGGGGTGCTATGTCCCCGTCCGTACAGAACCTTTTCAACCCAATGGAATCGTAAAAGCCCTTAAGGACATTCGAAGCAAAATTAGAAATAAATTGCACTCAACTCTTACCTGTTTTGTCGAGCTGGAACCGACGATCGCCGTTTATTTTGCGCCATGAGGGGCACCCCACTATAGGGTCGATAGCAGCGACGCCCCACGCTAACCGCAACCGGTCATGGAGTGGGGGTTAGGGGAAGTGCGCGTCGGACAAATAACTGGTCTCCATTTCGCAAAACAGCCGGCGATGCAAATAGCTGGCGGCAAAATATATGAGAATTGACTGTAAATACTCCAGCTAAATGTGCAATATGACATCAACTGAAAACTTCGCACGCAGCAAATATCATTGAAGTTGCTCAAATTATAATGTCACTTGTCCGTTGTGCGCAGTGTCGAAGAAATCGAGGAGTGGATGGCCGAGGGTCGAGAAGACTTACTATTGCCACAGGAACAGGCAGCCAAAACACTGTCCGCCAAACATTTCTCTTAAGGCCGAACACCGGATTTGAACACCGAAATAAATGTAATATCATATTTTTATTATTCCATATTTTTTTATTCGATATTGCGAATAAATGTACTCATACGATTCTGCCTACAATGTGTTGTAGTCACAATCCGAACGGCTGATGCAATTTTTACATTTTTTGATGTGTAAATAATGAGTAACAATTAAAAACCATAATAATAAGAACAACATTCGATTATTTATTCCGCTTGAGCTCTTTAAGATTCGGATTCAGATTTTTCTGGATTATTTTTTAATTCTTGTCAAGATCTTCGAAGTCCGGAAGGTAAGTATTCCAATGGAGACATTTAAAAAATATTTCTCGCTCTGTTCTATATCCCATACTATTAAACGAGCAATAGTTGTGTCATTTTTTATCTCAAAAGTGGCTTTGTCGTGTGTTTTATTTTGAAAATGAGGGATGTACCACCTGCCTTTTTCTGGTCCGAGAAAGCGAATTGCTTAGGTTTTGACTCTTCGAAAATGCATTTACGATGAGGTTAAACATATAAAATTATGGTTACTAAATCAACTCTGGTGAACCTGTCGGTTTTTACTGAGTTCTAACGTATACCCTTGCGGCCTCTTACTTATTGCCCTTTCCAATTGAACTCTTTCTCATTACACCCTACCCACACTTGGCTAATCTAACCGAATCCCCCCCCCCCCCGCTTGCGATTTTGAAAAAATCGATTTTTTTTATTGCATTTTTTTGAAGTATAAGAGTCTGAGAATATGTCCTGAAAATTTCAAGTCGATCCGAACAAAATTGACTGAGATATGAGCGTTGAAAGAGAAGAATCCGCGTTGAAAGAGCGTTGAAAGAGAAACTTTAAACGCGTTTTTCTCAAAATGGCATTTCTGAAGTCGGTGACCAAGATAACTCGAACACTAATGAACCGATCTTCTTGAAATTTTGCAGGCTTATTTAATACATAAAAATGTAGTCTTTAATCGTTCGATTTTTTTTTTCGAAAAAACGGCCGTTTTTTTCGTTAAAATCGAACCATTAACTTTGACCGTCCGCCATTTTGTGAAAAATGAATATTTTTTAAAATCCTTCGATTAAAGACTAGTTGATACTTATATTTGACTAAATCCATCCGCATTTTTTTTCAGATGATCCACTTCGCCGCAATGTTGGTCACCGCAAACCGTGTATATAAAAACATTATTTCATTGGCGGCCATTTGCCACTAAACAATGTAATATTTTTCAATAAAAAAATTACTGAAAGTTCTTCAAGATGTGTTCTTTAAGATGGTATATTGATCGATTAAAAAAGTTTTGTAGTTTTCTTTAAAAGAATTCATGAAAAAGGCCTTTTTTGCGCTACAAGTGGGGGTAACGCCCTAAGCTACACTACGCCGCATTTGCCGAGGGTACGGGGAAACTGTGGAAAACCCGTACCGCTATAGACGACCCCACATTTTTTTAATTATTTGGTGCACAGACTTTAACTCGAGTATCTACACCAAGGTATCGGTAGTATTGGGTTTCTGCTCACTGGTTGATGCATAGCACTGCTTAACTCGATGTACCGCTGGAGCCGAACCCCGACCGCCCAGCCACCAGTGTGGGTTGTGATGAACCTGCCATTTAAAAAAAATAAACTATTCATCTATATATATAACTCTGGCAAAACTTTTTGCGGCGGTCGAGCTAAAGAGTATCGGAGCCGTTGTTTGGCTGCTAAAGGAGGATGAAAATACAATGATTTTTCGGCAGGATGCCGAACGTATTGCGAAAAAAACACTCATGTAAAAATGATTAATTGTTGGGCATTTTCCACTTCATAATATTGTTAAAAAAGATTTCTAGACCGGGAACTTATATTAATAGTTATAATTTGGGCAATTAAATGTAAATATATTGAAATTTTACTCGAGAAAAAGTAATCGGTAATTCGACAATAGCGACAGTTCCTGCCATTAGCACGACTCACTATCGCTGAAGCATTGTCGGCTGTAATACTTTGTACGTTTTGAACACTATTATGGATTTCGAAATGCCCGCTAGTTGATGCTTGACTGTAAGTGACTCACTCGACTTAGCCATTTAACGCGGCGTTGCCACGCCGCAAGTTTCATTAATGTTAAAAAACTCCATTCAAGCTCAAAGTTCACATCGTTTGTCGAGTATTATTAAGGCGTTACCCCCACTTGTAGCGCAAAAAAAGGACTTTTTCATGAATTTTTTAAAAGAAAGCTACAAAACTTTTTTAATCCATCAATATACCATCTTAAAGAACACATCTTGAAGAACTTTCAGTAATTTTTTTATTGAAAAATATTACATTGTTTAGTGGCAAATGGCCGTCAATGAAATAATGTTTTTATATACACGGTTTGCGCTGACCAACATTGCGGCGAAGTGGATCATCTGAAAAAAAATGCGGATGGATTTAGTCAAATATAAGTATAAACTAGTCTTTAATCGAAGGATTTTGAAAAATATTCATTTTTCACAAAATGGCGGACAGTCAAAGTTTTTTGGCTATAAAACGGCCATTTTTTTTCGAAAAAAAAAATCGAACGATTAAAGACTACATTTTTATGTATTAAATAAGCCTGCAATATTTCAAGAAGATCGGTTCATTAATGTTCGAGTAATCTTGGTCACCGACTTCAGAAATGCCATATTGAGAAAAACGCGTTTAAAGTTTCTCTTTCAACGCGGATTCTTCTCTCTCAACGCTCATATCTCAGTCAATTTTGTTCGGATCGACTTGAAATTTTCAGGACATATTCTCAGATACTTATACTTAAAAAAAATGCAATAAAAAAAAATCGATTTTTTCAAAATCCCAAGTGGGGGTAACCCCTTAATAATTGAAGTAGAGAAACAACTTGATTTCTTGACGCGCCATTGCTAAGACTAATCACGGTTCGCTCAGGTTTTTATTTATATCTAAATATTATTTCAGTCCCTACAGCCCTAAAACTATGGTTTGCGAGGTATCGTGGTTTTTTTACCGAACGGATAAAGATTCAATCTAAACATTAATAATCTCCGAAACTACGTTGTGAAACTGATTGATTTTTGGACAACTAATGCACCATAAATTAATCCTTCGGTGATATGAGTTTCAATCGAAACTGAATTTTTTCGACTTCAGTCGCGAAATTTCTTAAGCGGGGAAATGCGTGTAGCGATATCAAAAAATTGTTTTTTTTTTTTGACGTAAAATGTTAGTTGAACATTTCAAGAATAGGGTGGTAGAGTTTAAAACCGAAATTCATAATTGCTCCGAAGTTATTGCTTGTGAGCGTGATTGACCTCACCGTTTAGCCGAAGCGCGCCGCAGGTATAAAGGACCACTCGGGGTAACGATCCCTACCCTCGTTACTCTCATCGTTTGACATTCTTGTACCGTTACTTTGGATATTATTTTCAAGTAATCAAAAGTAAGTGCATTGGATATGTGGAAAATAGAATTGGCGGTCAGACGCGGAATGTGAAGAAAACGCAACAAGTTGGAGGAAAAGGTAAATCAACCAAAAATTTAATT
This sequence comes from Ophion ellenae, assembly GCA_963210295.1. Lineage (NCBI taxonomy): Eukaryota > Metazoa > Arthropoda > Insecta > Hymenoptera > Ichneumonidae > Ophion > Ophion ellenae. Next base: position 5,210,167 of record OY723390.1, on the reverse strand, counting down.
AAAAAATTCACTTCGTACTACTATGGTCTGGCTATAAGAAGGAATTTAAATAGCGTCGAAAATATGAAAAAGCCGTACTATCAATGTGTTCTATAAATGGAAATCTACAACACGAGTACTGTCCGAAGGGAGCCGCCAGCTGGGGTACGTGGCAAAAAGCTAAAGCTGTTGGAGAAAATTCGGAACATTTCGAGCATCCTGCACCACTTCATCCAAACGTGCAGAAGCCGATTCTTCCTATTAATGAAGACCCGTCCCAAGATAACCTTCTCCGAAGATGCTTCGGCGGCCATACACAGAATGCGAACAAAAGTTGTAATTTGACCGTCTCATGCTTCGCTCCAAAACATCTGCACGCTGGGCTTACCATTGTTGAAAATGCGGCATATTAAGCCGCCGGACTGTTCAATGACTGATATGATTCGATTTCACACACAACGAGTACTTTGGATATTATTATTGGGCGGAAAACCATAATGCATGCTGTTAATACGAATTAGCATTGATTTACACAGTTTAATCGTGTAATAAATTGTACCCGAAGTTTCGTAAATGTGAAAAGTTTTGTTCCTTGAGAAAAATCACAAGCGTTGGCTATTTTTTGTCGTCTACATATAGTTACCCCCTTAATGCCATGTGTCACCGACCGAGTGACCATGAGTGCGAGAGAGATAGCTAGTTTGTAGATTCCCAGTATTCTCCGAGACGGCTGATATTTGAGAAGAAATTAATCAAACACTTTCCACTTTGTTGAACGACGAACAATGTTTTTGCTTCGTTTACCCGAAATGTGATCGGTCTGTAAGAAAAGTTGGCCGTAGGATTTTTATCGACCGGGTGTGTGAGCCGTGTCTGTAAGCTATCATCGCTCGGAATTTTTCAATAGCGTCTATGAAAAGGCGGCGTTCTGACTTATCGAAAGTTGGAGTTGCGGGGCGCATCCTCGCGACGTGCGACTGATGGTCGTCTATAATGTCTGTATTCCCTATTATCTCCGTAGCTATGATTCAAACATGGCAGGTACATTCATTTCGGCAAAGCTTTACCAATTTTTCAAAATGACGAGAAATAGACCCGACAACTTCGGATATTGAAGAAATGCCACAAAAATTCAACTTCGATTTCCTTACGATACATTTTCTTATTTGTTGTTTTTCCGCGGAGGTGATGAAGAACAGTGATTCCGACACACACACGCACACTCACATACGATAGTTGGTGAATTCTTTTTATTTTCGCAACACCATACTCTTATTTACCGGTCCATGCATTTCCTCTCTGCTGTAGCGACTGTCGGTCATTCAGGGAATTTCAACCAATTTTCCATATGAAATTTCGTCAATACTCTACACGAAAAAAAAATCCTTTAGTCGGAATGCTGTCAGTTCTAAATAACAAAAGCAGCGAACATAATTACAAAAACATCTCGAATACCGAAAACAAGCCGGATTGTAATTGTCTCAGCTAAATTTACAATACCGTGAAAACAACGTACACATTTTGCTCAAATACCCGCTATTCAAAATTACCAACTATAGCAACAATAATAACAGTAATAATAACAAAAATATGAATCAAACGAGAATGCTGCAAAAATCAGCGCAGGCTCGCAATTGCATTACACGGCGTGACCTTAATGTCAATGGCTGGAATATCGTGATTCGCATATATCGATGTTAAGTGAGCGCGGCATGTGAAAGCCATTGAGATGCTAAGAGCGCATAGGAAGAAAATAGAGTCGGCGGTGGCTTTCAGACCGCCCTATGCGTGCTCCGTAAAACGGATGCCACTGAATGAATATATACATACATACATACATATATATATATATATGTATGTATATATGAAAGGTCATTTTAAACCAATTATATGTGTGTAATGTTGGCTCTAAGCACATATAGCTGTTTTTAGGACGGCCCTGCATATTTTTTAAATTGAATAGTTGATTTTGGGACAGCTCGGTACATTCATTCCCGAGTGATTTCGAAGACATTCGGGCTTACACAAGGTTGAGTATGAGGACAGTTGGGCACTTTGAGGAACGTACCCGAATTCCAATGCTTCAAAATCACCTTTTTCCATATATATATATATATATATATATATATATAAGTGCGCGCGTGTGTGTGTGTTTGTAATAGTATATCAGACTTGCGGGGAGGCCTCTAGCAGCAGGGTTCGCTCGCTTCCGAGATAGTTACGATGATCAGTATGCTCGGCGCGTTATGTGCACCAAGGTGTGCGATACAGATACGTCATATACTCTCTCCGTACGAGTGTACACTCCCGTACGTCAATGCCAAGTTACCGAGTTGTTTTTCTCTTTCTCTATCTTGTTTGTTCCTTTTCGTTCCCCAATCCGCGTCTACTATAATTGAATTCGTAAAGCGCGGATTCATTTAAATCGAAAGTTTCGAGTGGAAAAAGCAGCACCAGAAAAAAAGATCCTTTCACGGGCGTGTGGATTTTTTGGGTTGCGGTTTGCGCGGGGTCGCGAACGAACTGAAATTCATGGAGGAATGTTGCGCGAGCCTTTGTTTCTCGAGCACTCTCGTGGGTGCTATTTATATATGTAATAATTTATATATAGAATAATTAGGAATGAGAAAAATTTCATTCTTTCTAACAGGCAACGTGTCCGAATAAGTATTTTATCGTGTTTATTAGAATTATTGGATTTTTTTCTTTTAATCAAGAAAATGAAAAAGAGCACTGAATAGAAGATATTTCGATTAAATACTGAAAAAATTATCTTTCATTAGATCGGGTGTAAATGTGATTGTATATATTTTTGCACGCGACGTCCGTTCGAAATCCAAAAGTAACCGGTAAAAGTTTAACCCGGAGCAAATGAGCCCACGTCGATGATAGTTGAAACTTTTTAATATATACAAACACAATTGGTAATTTGAAATTCAAATGTTATGTTTTCTCACTTCTCAGGTGTTTATATATATATATATATATATATATATATATATATATATATATATATATATATATATATATATATATATATATATAGTACCAGTCAGAAGTTTTCGATCACTGGATAATTGCAAAAATATATTGAAATAATATAGTTTAATTTATAAGATAATTATAATAAAGAAAATGATAATAAAAAATATATAAGATAATTTCGCTATTATCTAATGTGATCCAAAACTTTTGACCGGTCAATTGAAAGTTAATGCATGTTCTGCAAAATTAAATTCCTTCGAAACGTTGCCACTAGTGGGATAATAATCACTGAGGTTCATATGAAAACAGCATTAAAAAATATAACCAGAGGATACTAAAGTATACAGCTCTTGGTTTTTATATCGTCATTCTTTCCGACTATCTAATATACACGTGTGTGTGTGCGTGTGTGGGTACGGATGTATGTATGTAAAATATATGCAGAAAATATATGCTACACACACACACACACACACACACACACACACATATATATATATATATATATATATATATATATCGGTCGCATATATAGTGACGAAAAATAGAATAATACGTATATATTCAGTATATATGCACCAAATATATGACCCGTATATTTTCGATATATTTTTCTGATCAAAAAAATATATGCTACGTATAAACACTATATATGATGCATATATGAGGCATATACGACGCATATATTTTCGATATATTTTCAATGTATTTTTTCGTCAGAAAAATATATCAAAAATGTATGCGTCATATATGACTCATATATGTGTCATTTATGCGTCATATATGACGCATACATTTTTGATACATATTCCTGACAAGAAATATATGCTGTATATAAACACTATTACAGTTAAACTTAATAAAACTTAAAACTCAAACTTAAACAAACTTAACTTACAGTTAAAGTACACTATTACATATAAACACTATATACAGATATGCTACGCATATCCATATATATGTGACATATATGTGCCATTTATGCAGTATACATGTGGTATGTATGCAGTGTGTATGCAACATATATGCTAAATATATGTGGTATATATGCAGGGTAAATGCTACATATATCATTGATATATGATACATTGATATACAGTAATACCACGCATATACATCTCATATATAAAAACGTTACGAAAATTAGAATTTGGCACATATATGCAACATATATTTTCAATATATGGCATACATTTCGCATATATTAAAATTATTAATAAAATAAATTTGCAGTATATTGTTGCGTATATAAATTTCCATGGGGGTGTGTACATGATTAGAATAATCTATGTGAATGGAATCTCTTCGGAATCTCCCATCGACATTCTGACCCGAAATTAAAATTTTTTACGTCAATGCCCCCAATGCAATACGTGTTACTGTTCGGAAAGTCTTCGATCGTTGCCGATCACATTTACTATTGGACATACTTCTACAGTCAACATAGTAAAAGTTAACGTTTATTCACCGTAACTATTGTCATTTCATCCGCGTTAATACATTTTAGCTATGGAGCTATAAAGAACTTGAGGATCAACGACGATATGGTGTTATTTCTTTCCAATCGATTGGGGATATTTGCGTTATTTTATACATTTCTCTTTAATTTTTCGAGACTACTATCGTTTTCTTGGGGATTTTTTGTCGTTCTCACGATTATTTTTTGGGGATTCTTTTCAATATTTCCGAATGTTTTCTTTTTTATTTGCCGACGCGAATGTGCGCATATTCAAAAATAAGGAAAATATAACGACGGGATGTGTGCACCTACACGGGGACAATAAAGTTTCTCCTGCACGCACGCCAAATTTTTTTAAACGACTCGAAAAAAAGAATGGTCCTCTCGACACGGTACATTCGGTGTATGAATCTTGAGTCACGTTTGATTGGTCACTGATACTTGTGGCGTTGAGCGTTTTTTTCACGCTCCGTTATCAGTAGCCTCACTTATATTCTGATTGTTCCCGGTTCAATCCTATATGTATATATATTTACTCTCCCTCCCTCTCTCTCTCTCTCTCTCTCTCTCTCTCTCTCTCTCACACACACACACACACACACACACACACACACACACATCGATAATATTACAAACATCCTTGATACCTTTGATCCCTCGTAATACACACCACTATCGACGTTACGGAATTTTCGAGATCATCGTGTCAATATTGAGACAGATATTACGATGATATTATGACGATCGAGTAAACGGTTTATCAAGCCGATCCAATTGATCAGCCGAAACAATCGAGCAAACATGGAATTTCGATTAACCAAGTAATACGTCTCGTAATTCATATTAAAAAGAGGGAAAATTGAAAAATAGCATTAAAGACAATGTTTGATAGTCAGAAATGGAAACTGCACGAAAATTGTCAACATACGGCTATGTGGAACTGCTTTTGTTGCTACAGGATTTTTTCGTATGAATTGTTAAATGTCCCGCGTATTTGTACGCGAAATTTCTGTTGCGTTCACCATCGAGAACTCAATAAAACAAATCGCACTTATCAAGACGGCTGAAAACGACCCGCTTTTTGTGTTTCACTCGAAAGTTTGCTCGAAAGGGATAGCGGATACGGTTTCATGAATTATATCGGCTTTTGAAAACGAAACGGTTGCAAGTGTAGGGAGGGCAACGGCTCTGCTGCGACGAACGGACAGACATGACGCAATTGCAAGGGTTCCTGGTGATCACTCTACAAAAAAGTGTAGTCTGAAGACCCAGGGTGTAATGACATGGCGAAAAGCGTAACGGCGAAGCGGACTACACAGTCAAGGGTTAACGACAGAACGACGCGACAAGTGTGTGCGTGCGTGCGCGCGCTCGTGTATATATATACACATACATACATACATACATATATATACATATATATATATATATATATATATATATATATATATATATATATATATATATATATATATATATATATATATATATATATAATCGAAATTCTCGCGTTAGAGGCACACGGATCGATTCGGCCGCGCGAGCTTGCGGACCTAGCGCGGTGCGCACCGCGTTCGTTTCTCTTCACTTTTCGTCGAGACCGCACGCGCGCACGTCCCGTCGTGTGCCCGCGCGCGCGCCACACCGCCGTATCTCTCTCTCTCTCTCTCTCTCTCTCTCTCTCTCTCTCTCTCCCCGTCTCTCTCTCTCTCTCCTTCGCCCGTAATACCTGACGCCCGTATTCTCTCCCCCGCATCTCTCGACGAGGCGAGTCTCATCGCGAGAGACACTATTACGCCTCGCGTCGCAGGGATAATACGCGCGTATATCCCCTCTCATACTCTTCATTCGACTCTATTTTCGCGTCCGCGGCGTATCAGAGTTCCCACCCGAGTCGGCGGTGTCGGAGGGTCACGTCAAGCCGTTTCTCGCACGGTCCGCTTGCTCTCACTTTGACAGCGTTAACGAAGAATCGGCATAAATCGTGATCTAGATATCCCAGGTGGCGAGGCCAGGTGTTGTAGCTTGGGAAAAGGTCGACGATAGGAAAAGCTCGCGATTCCCTCGACTAGTTACGCGCGGTTGTTTTTGCAGTCGATCGATCGAGTCTCGTCCACTCGGTGGCGCGGTAAGTTGCTCGAGTTCATATCGTAGCACGAGGTGTGAGATAAAAGTGCACGTAGTTTGCAGCAATCGCGAGTCGCGAGGAAGCCTTGGTCCTGGCGATCGCTCGAGGTGAGCGCGCACGTAATCGTGTCGCGATAACGCGGTTAATGATTTTCGTTTGCGATTAAATAGACGAGGATTGTTTGTTGCACCTTCGACGGAACGGTGAAAATGAGGAGGTTGCCGGGAGCGGATAACCGGAGTGCTATCAGCCGGAAATAATCGTCGAGCGAAGATCGGGAAGATTGATCGCGTTCGCGATAAGGCGTGTGGTGGTCGTTTGAGGTGTGTGCGTGTGTGCGACGTCAACTCCCGAGAAAGACAGAGAGAGAGAGAGAGAGAGAGAGAGAGAGAGAGAGAGAGAGAGAGCTCCCCTTGGCTGGATCGGCCTACTCTCCGGTGGATGACAGAGTGCTACCGGAACTTGGCCGCATCGGGACTCGTGGATATATCCAGGTTGGCAGCAACGATCGGATCCCAAAGTTTCGCGCATCCAAGAAGGGCCGGATCACCTGCGTCGAACATCTCGGGTGCTCGACCTCCGGTCATCATTGCTCGGCACAAAAGCAGGGACGTTGAAAAACAATAACCGCCAGGGTGACACACAGGCGAAAAAGGACGACAAAATGTTTCGCGATTCGTTTCGGAGAGCAAGGAAAAAAGTAAGGGAGGCTGGAGAATAATAACGGGGAAACGGACAAGTTCCGATCGGGCTGAGAGTGAGATTTACGAGAATATCAAGGATATTGTCTTGAATGAGTAACACGCTTGCCGGGCCAGACAGAAATAAAGAACGAGAGAGGGAGCGATAGGGGAGGCAAGGGGGAGTGAGTGCAAGGACGGGGAGGGAGAAGGCGAGGGACATCTGACCCGTGGACCGTGTTTCGACTCGCCGATATACTTCCCCCCTCGTTTGATCGGGAGCAACAATTCGAATTAAGATTCTCGATTAAAGAGCTGAGCGAGGCCAGTATTCGTTTCAACTTCTGATAAGAGGGAACAGGAGTCATCAACGGGGTCCAGCACCGCGCACTGTTCGCGAGACGATACGTCAAGCGATAACAGACCCAATCGCGGAGGCAACACTTCGAGAGTCGGAGCGAGGCCGAGACAAAATTCAAGACGAACCACTTCAGCGTCAAGTATATCTCACGAAACCATTGAAAGGAAGTGGAGCGCGAGAGGGAGAAGGAGCAGAAAGTTGACGTCCTCGTCGACGCGGTTTCGATATACCGTTAAATCGCGCGCGCTTGGGCCAACACCTGTCTCACACACTTTCCTCGTTCCTCCCGCTGCGACCAATCTCTGTACCGCCTCCATACGTCACACGACGTCGCGCTGTTTGTTATCTCTCGACGCATCGACGTAAACCAAGGCAAACTTTGCGCCCGCGCGACCTGAAAACATCGCGTACGTTCTCGCGGCTCCGCGCACATATCAACGAATACGAGGGAAAAATAAAGGAGAGCAAGCGCGAGGAGGTACAATCAGAAGTGACGTCCCTGGCAATCAGGACAAGCGGGCCGAATAAACGGCCAATCCGATTGACGATATCGCCGTCGAGTTTAATCGCGGGCGCTCGTCATGTTCTGCTTCCAGAGCCCATTTGCCCGAACATCGAGGATGAGCGCGGAAACGAGCGGGCCTTCGGGCACCCCGTCGCCATCGGCCGTTGTGATGACGACGGGCGAACAACAGGAGCCTAACCCGACGAGCAAGCCTTCTTCGGCAACGGCAACCAGCGCGACGACGTCGGACCCAAAAAGACGCGGTTCCGAGGCTATGAGCGAGGGTTCCGGATCGTCGTCGATCAAATTCATCGATCAGGTGTCCATGTCCGGTGGCAGCAGCACCGACACCCTGCCCGGTATCAAGACCGATTACTTGGACACCGGGCCGTTGTCACCCGAGCCGGAAACTAACCTGCCGGACGATGGGCTAGAGACTAACAAGTCGCTTCTTCTCGCAGCCAATAACTTGATTGTCAATAATGTGGATCGGCCGGATGTGAAACGCGCGTACGGTTCGCCAACGAGATTGTCATCGATGGTGAATGTTCGCGTGGTGGACAATGACATACGGTCGTCCAGTCCGACGAAGGAAACGTCAACGGGCATCACCAAGTGCGCGAGCAACAGTGCTCTTGCCGCAATGAATATCAGCAGCAGCGGCGGCGGCGGCGGGGGTGGTGGTAGTGGCACAGGCAGGGCTGTAACCAGCGGAAGTGGTGGTGGAAGGTGGCGCAGAAAGCTGCTGCTGCGCCTTCGCTCCACGGACTCATCGAACTCGAGCAACGGCGAACCGTGCTCGACCTCGCCCTCACCCTCACCCGTCAGCGTGAGCGACAACTCGGTAAGCACGAGGTCATCGTCCTCCTCGCGGCACTCGAATCATACTCGTCACAATAACATCCGTAACAATCAACGGACCAATGGTCGCCAGCAAGCACGAGACGACTGCCAGGACAGATCGGACAATGTCGCGAGCGAGCCGATAATGACAACCGGATCCGCAACGTCCTCATCGTTGGCATTACGACGACGCGAAATGACATCGACCCTCGTAGCGCAGCCTGAGGTTGACGAGGACCAGGTTGCCGCTAATCCTGATCATTCGAATAACGACGACAAGTCGCCCAGCATATTCACATGCTCGGTCAATGACATAGCCTCATTGGAGGACGGTTTCAGCGAGGACGAGGACGAGGAAGAAGAGGAGGAGGAGGATCGTTGTAATTACGCGGAAACGGAAACCGAGGAAGGCTCCTCACTACCGTCCAGCCCGGTCGCCTTGGCTTCCTCTAAACTCACAGGCACCGCTCAGCCACCACCGGAAACTGCCTATTACGGCTTCTTGTCGGTGAACGGAGGTGCCATGAGGCAAGAAACCACCAGTACCAGTTCACCCCAATTGTCAACGGGCACAGTTGCCAATTCGGACGAAGCATCGTCCGTTGACAGCGACATCAGGGGTTCGCTCATCAGCCAGTGTCCCGCCAACGCTGGAATAATCAGCTTAAAACCCGACAGCCTCGACACAGCGAGCTGCTTACCGGCTGCACGCTCGTGCCCCAATCTTGAGCAACAGAGCGCTGCATGCTCGTCAACGAGCGGATCCTCGAGCCCAAGCCCCAGCCCCGGGCCTGCCGGTCCTCGTTTCAAACCCCTTGAGGAGGGCGACATACAGGTGTGCTATCTGAATCACACGAGGACACTTGTCAGCAAGATCCTGTCGAGCAAGTTTCTACGCCGCTGGGAGACGCATCATCTTTACCTCAACGATGCTTGCCTCTCATCGAGAACGGTAGGATCCTATTTTACTTCTATCTTGCTTTCGTCCTCGACTTCGCTCGCTCTCGTACGCCGGTTTGATTCGCGTGGATCGTGGCAATGGAACACAGGGTCATATCGCATCGAGGCTCCAATGTACCAAGCTTACGAAACACACACATTTTCTATGTAGCGATAAAAATCCGCTTCTTGCATAGTTTAACACCGGTCATCACATTACCAGGATCAAATCACTGAGACGAACCATTCACAAAGCTGATCAAACTGTTCCACGTTGAGTTTTTCCTGCAGAGCTTTCTCATGAATTACGAGGGACCGTGCGCCGGCGTTCTTTTAAAAGGAACATTGCCTTTTTTTTAGGTTCTGCTTGATTTATCCAGACGAAAAGTGCAGCCAGACTCTGAAGGCGTTTACTTTCACGTACCAAAAATTCGAACAAAAGGCTTCAGTCGTTTTCACGCCAACTTGGATCAAACAGTCTGACAGACGGACATAGTTTCGAAAATGCATGAATATCCTATTAGCATCATATTCTAACCCTTCCAGCTTAATTTCAGCTTGCAAAAAACGAATGCACAGATTGATACTACAATTTCATATTATTAGTAAGGTGTACCATTGTATGCTCTCCTCACACTTGCCGCCTCACTATTTTTAGTTCCTCGGAGGTTCCTCGTTTGCCGAAAAAGTCTCACGAACAGTCGTCAAAAAATAATTTAAAAAAAATTGCCGCTATGCGTTCAAATCGAATTCATATTTTCATGTTTTTATTAAATACGAAACGTTCATATTTTCATTACATACGGAAAGACGAAGGATTTTCAGGTTTTCATTGAAGAACTTTGTGAACAATTAGCCGATGCACCTGTTTGCTTGATAATAGTGACTTCCATTTTTTATGCTAAAAGTGAGAGGATGTAGTTCGATGACACCAATATCCATTTCTTTTTTGGAAACAATTGGCTGATAATAGCAACTGTAATTTTGTCATGCTGGAAATGAGAGGACGCCGTTCGATGACAACGATACCGATTTTTTTCGCATCTCATTGTTACCACTCAGCGGTAGGTTATTCATACCTTGTCGCAATTCATTTAAATTTGTGCGTTTGTCTCCCCACTTTGCTTACGCGATGGGGAAGTGTACAGTTAGAGACACGTGACTCGAAGAAAATCACGATATAAGTGACGCGCTACACGTCATACTAACGCACCTTCCGTAATTCATTACATAACCATAGCACATGTTGCGAACCCACTTATTTCGCACGTTTTTCCAATAAATTTAATATCCATTAGAAAAAAACTATATTATATGATTGACCGAATATATAAATTATATTGTAATGTGATTTCGTACCAATTTTGACACCAGATTATTAAATCTGTAGAGCTCGACAATGATAATGTAAACCAATATCTGGATCGATTCGTTCAAGTGTAGATTCGTGATAAGCGGGTCAAACTGTTTTGAAAAATCGAAACGCGTTATACAGATAAATGAAACGCAAAATTGGTTTTAGAATATGCAGAAAAATTAGATGAACTCGAGTATTTCAAAAAAATTCGTTCATTCTTACGGTTTTTTATATTTCACACAAAAATAATCATTTTTTTAAATATTTAACAAGATTTAAACAAAACTGCTTTATGACCCTTTGCAAGATAAGAAAATTTGGAAGTTTCGATCTCGATTTTTTCTTTCCATCGTAACAGCTTATTTTGAGCACACTCTGCTAATTATTATTCGTATTACACACGGAAAAAAAGAAATAGTACAAAATACAGGGGCTATACAGTTCGCATTGGAGTCAAGCGATTGCACAGCGATATTAACTGAAACACAGTGCTCAAAATACAGTGTGCTTAAAGTCAATTATTACAATTCATATACTGTCCTCTTTGGACTCGAACCGCTCTACTGTATCTTTTACTGGAACACACAGTCTAAAATACAGTGTAGTCAAAAGTATATTTTGACAGTTCAACACTGTTATATAAGTTTAACAAAACTTGTAATTTGACAGTTGGTTAATCTGTATTGTGTACAATGAATGCGCCAGTTATATCGACAGAGTTTATGTAGACAAACAAACAAAAGTTTATCCATCAAAGAAGTTTGAAAAAAATGTGTAGAAAATATTTAAAAATCAGCCACATACACAAGAACGTACCTTTTTGTAAATAATTCTCTCGTTTTTTATAATTTCTTGAATTATGTCGCACAAATTTCAACGTTCGCATCCTATCGACCACGCACTACTAACTGGCAATCCTTTGTGTTCTCGCCACGTGCCTCACCCGATGCGCGAGACAAGTCCTAATCAGACACGAACGTACCTTTAAAAAAAAATCTCTCTTTCTTTATAATTTCTTGAATTGTGTCGCACAAATTTCGATATCCGCGTCTCGTCAACCACGCACTACTAACTGGCAATCCTTTGTGTCCTGGCCTCGTGCCTCACCTCGTGCCTCATTTGCGTACAGTATAAAAAGCAGTGATCGCATTCAAATTTTACAGTTGAGCATTTTTACTAAAATCACTGATGTATTCAAAATATCAAACTGCAAATAAACCAGTGTAACTGTAAAAATCTCAGAGTGCACAGATAACGTAACGAACTGTCGAAAGAAGAGTAAAACTACCGTGCCACACTGTGAAATTTAATGAATCACTCTGTACTCAATACAGTGTACACTGTAACCCTTGCACTTTACGTACAGTATAAAAAACAGTGACCCCATTTAAATTCTACTGTTGAATATAATTACTGAAATCACTGATTTATTCACAATACCAAACTGTAAATAAATCAGTGTAACTCCAAAAATCTCAGAGTGCACAGATTACGTCACGAACTGTCGAAAGAAGAGTAAAACTACCGTGCCACACTGTACAATTTAATGAATCACTCTGTACTCAACACAGTGTACACTCTAACGATTGTAGTTTGCGTACAGTATACAAATCAGTGATCTCATGTAAATTTTACAGTTGAATATTTTTACTGAAAACACTGATGTATTCTCAATACCGAACTGTAAATAAGCCAGTGTAACTGTAAAAATCTCAGTGTGTACAGGAAAATTCGTCATTTTGGTAGGACAGGATTCACATTACTCTGTTTTACTGTAAAATGAAATATGGCACCCAGTTTTTTATGCGGTTTATACTGTGATTTTCGCTGTTTCTTTCTTTCCGTGCATAGCAACGTACAGTTTGTAAAAACGGATTGAACTTTTTTTTTCTATATCTCAATCACTACAGAGTGAATGGAGAATGATAAATGTTTGAAGAATTAATACGCATTATGAATCCAAGTAATGATCGGCCTGTGAGATGTCTCGATCAACAGCCGTCTTTGCTGCAGGTTATGTTAGTGTTCCATCCACGTAAGCCCTTATCAATTTATATTCCGACATGTGTATATTCAAGTATGCATAAGAAGGATAAAATATACCAAAAAGCCGAGTAAAATTTTCGATATTTTTCATTACGATTATTCATGGCTTTTTGCTTACCCGCGACTGATATACAGGTTAATTTTCGACCACTTCTCATGCATAACACACAGATAATGCGGGGAATGATAAAAAATACTGTTCAAACTTCATCAAATGCGTCACAAGCGCGCACGTAAAAAACGCACGCTTCTTTATCGTTTATCGCGCATAAAATTAACGATGTCGAGAAAAGAAGCGCACGTAATTAGAGTAACTTACTTTCAGAGAAATTTATAACATTAACGATAATAGCACTACGGGAAAAAAAGTGCCGTCCCTTGAAATGTTCGTTTCGCGTTCGATATCATTTCGGTTCGTACGTAAGCGACTGCGAGTTCGTTGACACGATTTATAATGTGACGGAAGTTCGTCACTTTGATTGGTCTTTTTTTTTCTCAATATGATCAATTGTTTCGCTGCTTGTTGAAGCTGTTATGCGCTCGCATGCCCGTGTATTGCATCAATACTGCATGAACTCCTGGTGGACACCGTAAGCATGCTGTATAAATACTGGGCGAGTCATGCCCAGTATTCATACATCTATTAGTATTCTGCAGAATGATGTGAGTTCCATGTGAGTGCGACACCGGTACCGCGTGGGTACTGCGTGAACACCGCGTGAGTACTGCGCGAATATCGCGTGTGCACTGCGCGAATACCCCGTTACAGCTGCGCACGTACCACATAAGTATCGCACGAATACCGCGTGAATACTGTGCGAATACCGCATGGGTAATGTGCGAATACCGCATGGGTACTGTGCGAATACCGCGTGAGTGTCGAACGAGTACCATGCTAGTACTGCAAGTGTACCCAGTGAGGGCTTCATGAGTACCGCCCGCGTACTGTATGAGTACCGCGCTAGTACTGCACGCGAGTACTCGTGTCGGTACTATGTGATTGTTGAACAACTACCGTGTAGTTTTTGTATAAGTACCACGTAGATTTTGGATGCGTATCGCATCAGTCGCGCATAGGTACTACATACTTCAGGGCCGCGTGAATACTGCAGGAGTACTAAATGACGAGTACCGTGTGGTTAAGGCGGGATATACATTTAGACAGGGAAGGATAAGCAATATTGAGGGATTTTTAAACTAAGAAATAACTATTCTACAATTATAAAACTTTAGGTATACTTTAATAGTATATTTAAGTATACGAAACTATTTTTTTTATTCAATTCATCCACGAAAAGACGGAGCTGTGGCAGAGTGTTACAGCAAGGTCGCCGCGGGCGTTGCGAATCGGCGTGCAGTCTAGCTTCCCGTAGACTTTGATTTGCCAAAAAGTTCAAACATTTTTCAGTTAGAACATGTATAGTTACTATGTGACATTAATTAAAATGAAGAAAATGCAAATTTGAGAAATTAGCACGCATTTACAAAAAAAAAATCTACATTTCACGCAACATTTCTGTAAAATGTGGATTCAAAAAGTAGTTTTTCTTCCCAATTTTTCAAAAACAATTTTCGTCAAGTAGAAAATACCAATATTATCAATATTTCTACCAAGTTTCAACTCAATCGGCTTAATAGTTTTTCGAGGAATCCTGCACGCCAATTTCGATAATGCATCCGAGCGGTGGGGCACAGCGTTGACGGGCAGTAACGTTTGAAGTTTCTCGAATTTCGCTTTGAAACTTTGGAAAAATATTCCCTATATATAGTTCTATCGTTTAAAGAAAAAAAATCGATTTTTTGATAGTTGTAAATGTATATCCCGCCTTAACGTGTCATTGCATCAGAACTTAGCGGGTACTGTATGCCCATGAGCACATAAACTCTTTAAGTACTGCACAAGTGATTCATAGGTACGCTCGAATATTGCGTTGATCCGCGTCTGACTGCGCAAATAATGAAATCCATTTTCACCGGATAAATTTGCGCGCTCCGGCTAGACCGATTTCAAGTAAATTTTGAAAATTTCATGCTCGCCGCTCTGTCGGATTGGTGTTAGGTGGAAGACGCATCTACAACTCTGCGGTTCATTTGCCGTACGAGCAAAACGGACACTGACACTCACTTGAGTGACAGCTCGAACCACATTACGTTTTGAGCTCACGGTGCATGAGGAGTGAGAAACAAAAGCCGGATGTAATGAAAAATAATAAGACCACTGTTCAATTCTGCTAAACCTAGAATACAATTTCGAGGTGAGCTTGCATACAAACCACGGTCTTACATAGAGGTCGGGAAACCTCTAGGGTGGGGAGTGACTCAGATAATGAGAAAAAATGGCAGTTCTTGGTTCTGCCACCCGGAGCGCTGCTACGTAGAAGTGAGCCAATCAAACGCAGGTCCTAACAGCTGTGCAATAGAGCAAATTTTCCGAAATTTGATGTACATCTATATCTACAAGACTTCTACGTGACAGCGCTTCCAGTGGATAGATGTGGATATTTTTGCCTCACCAACGGTGACACATTCCACCATGCGAAAACGCCCTTCCAGACGTGTATGTAGGACCGTGGTACAATCATGAGGACCGAAGAACATTTTGCAAACTCTTACTGGTAGCAAAATGAATAGAATTTATAATTACCAAAACAAATTCGTCAAAAGTACTTTTAGTTATTCCACAAATTATCTAAAAACGATTAAAAAAACATTCCAACGATTTATTAGAAACATTTATAAACTTCGACTGGACGGTATTTGGGACGAAACTTTAGATTTTTGCAAAAATAAAAACAACAAAAAACCTACTATAAAGCACGTTCGTTTCGTAACACGGAAACGAAAATCGATAAAAAAAACTCAGCGACGTCAGACCGTGTGTGACGTCAAGACGTCGTCATTGCCGAGAGCAGCGCCACTGTGGCTACGGATCACGTGACATTTACGCGAGACTGCAGTTATTTTCGAAACACGATAATCCTGCGCGGCAATATTTTCAAAACGAACCGCCGTATTCACCTTTTACAATCGTTTAAATGTCTCCGCGTACGTATTTCGCGACTACTATTTGTCAGATACGAGACATTTGAGATGCAACATGCGCGGGAACGAAATCACCTTTTTACAACGTTATTGGGTGCCAAAAAGGCAAGAGAATGAAAAATTAGCCGGAGAGTTCTTACGATGGTCTCGCAGAATGACACACACACACACACACACGCGCGCGCACGCACGCACACACGCACACACACACGACCGTATCCGATAATCGGTGTAAAAAACAGAATATTTAATCTACATACATTTATATATTTTTACGAAATATTTTGATACGTATATATGTAACTTCATCTTTTACCTATATAAAAATACTGTTATACACGTATATATACAGGGTGTCCCATTTTAATCTTACACCTGAATTTTCTCGAAAAATATTGCTCGCACGAAATATTGTGTGGAACAAAACTTCTAGGGATTGAAGGGGGACGTTTGAAAAAAATTTATTTGGGGAGCCAAAATTCAAAATGGCGGCGTTACAAAGGCTGACATGTTTTTTTCAAACGGAAACATAACTTTTTTTTATTGCCAAAAAATTTGTCGGCTGAAAACTAAAAACTTTTGTTGAAAATTTTTTTTGATAAAGTTCATAGTTTTCATGTGAGAACATCATTTTTAATTATTTCAGATGTATCCAGGATTTGTGTGTGTGTGTGTGTGTGTGTGTTTTTCTACCCATCGTGATCAAAGTTCGTCAAGGATTTAAAGAAACACGTTTTTGGGCCTGAAAATCGCACAAACGCTATTAAAATGGAAAAAAAAATATTTTTCATCGATTATCCTCCAAAATTTTCTCATGAAATATCGTCCAAATTTGAAAACAAAAAAAAAACAAAATTTTCAACAAAAAAATTTGTTTCTTTTTTTGTTCAAGTGGTCATACATTCGAAAATACAACATTGAGCGGCTTGCCGTGAGACATTTAGTCTAATTGTCCCTACCACCGGCATTTGCGTTAGCCAAAGCGTAGGAGGTAGGGACACACACACACACACACACACACACACACACATCCACACACATACACGCACGCGCGCCCACACACACACACACACACACAAATCCTGGATACATCTGAAATAATTGAAAATGATGTTCTCACTTGAAAACTATGAACTTTATCAAAACATTTTTTCAACAAAAGTTTTTAGTTTTCAGCTGACAAATTTTTTGGCAATAAAAAAAAGTTATGTTTCCGTTTGAAAAAAACATGTCAGCCTTTGTAACGCCGCCATTTTGAATTTTGGCTCCTCAAATAAATTTTTTTCAAACGTCCCCCTTCAATCCATAGAAGTTTTGTTCCACACAATAGTTCGTCCGAGCAATATTTTTCGAGAAAATTCAGGTGTAAGATTAAAATGGGACACCCTGTATATATATATATATGTGTGTGTGTGTGTGTGTGTGTGTGTGTGTGCGTGTGCGTGTGCGTGTGCGTGTGCGTGCGCGTGTGCGTGTGCGTGTGCGTGTGTGTGTGTGTGTGTGTGTGTGTGTGTGTGTTTGTAATTAACTGTTTCCATACGTAAAAGAATATTGAATTTAAAATTCTCGCGGCGCAAAGATGTATTCACGTAAAAAAAGTATGACCGACACATGCAATAAAAACAGAAACAAGCTACGTCGACAAAATCTTAACGAAGTTAGCTCACACAACATACGAGAAAAATTTGATGTTTTGCGGACGGTTATTCGAGTCAGAATGTTTTTCCTCTTGTGCTATCAAAGATCGAATCTCACAAAACTGAAACTCCGCGACGTATATTTGAAATTGAATACGCACCGCCGCTATGACGCATACACCCCGGCAACTATTGAAATATAACACTTTGTTGGCCATGTGATCGGTTAGACGAGTGCATTCAGCTATTATTGCAAAATTCGATATGTATATTCGTCGAGTTCACTAGGATTATTTTGTCAACTCTGAAAATTGCTTAAGTTTCTTCACACACTTGTACACACGCACGCACGCACAGACAATTTTCCAACAATTTTTCGAATGAATATCAGAAACTGTAGAAAAAGAGGAGGACAGAAACATAATTGAACTCTGACCAATTACAATTATATATATATATATACATATACATACGCCGATATAACGAAGCTTTGTCTATTCCCTTCCGATAGACACCCAAAACCTTGATACAACAACATAATAATCTACATTATGCTCTAAATGCTAATTACTTGTAAAAATTGCGCTAATTAAAACCTTTTTTTCTTTAAGCAATATCCCTATATTTATAGTACTAATATATTTTTCTTAAAGAACATTTTAAGGAACATGATCTCGATATAACGAAAACTCGATATAACGAACTTCCCTAGAGATTCGTTATATCGAGGTTCGACTGTAATAACAT
Source organism: Ophion ellenae (assembly GCA_963210295.1). NCBI lineage: Eukaryota > Metazoa > Arthropoda > Insecta > Hymenoptera > Ichneumonidae > Ophion > Ophion ellenae. The sequence goes on along the minus strand of OY723390.1, from coordinate 5,191,459 downwards.
TGTACAATATCGGTTGTGGACGCAACGGAAGTTAGGTTCGACTAGCGAAGTGCGAGTAGGTTGTGATAAGGAAGGGTTCAATTTGAAAGAAAAATAGGTAAAAATTCGCAAGGGTATACGTTGAAACTTATGAAATATAAAAAGATAGTCGTTTACAAAATAAATTATATAAAATGAAAAATGCAGCAATTGCAACCTCACAATGACCTCAAGTATAATTATAAAAATGAAAATGAAGACAAATAAGACATCAACGTAACCATGTATATAGTATATTTTTATTTTCATAATTATACTTAAGGTCATTGCGAGCTTGGATTGTTCCTATTGAAAAAAATTATTTGATAAACGACTATTCAAAATGTTTGTTTTTTATTTCCTTAGTTCCAAGGTATACATTTGAGGGTTTTTACGTATTACCCTTCTCTATTTCTCCCTAGCCGCACTTTGCCAATCTAACCCAACTTCTGTTGCGTCCACAGCTGTCTTAAGCTCCACTATACCGCACTTGCCGTGGGTACGGGCAACTAGAAAACCCGTACCGATATATACGGCCCTATATTCTTCCGAATCTCTGGTGCACAGACTTTTACTCAGTATTTACACCAACGTCTTAGAAGTATTGGCCTTCCGCTCATTGGTTGATGCGCGATCTGGTGCACGGCTGAGCGGTCACCTCTCCAAGTACGGACCTGCACAACGCCGCTCAACTCGAAGAACCGCCAGAACCGAACGCCGATTGCCCGTCCACCAATGTCGGTATTTTTATGACACTACACGTATATATTTAGACTCCCAATATACTACACGTATATATTGGCAGTACAAATAAGTCTCCGCCGTTTGACAAAAGATGGGACCACCAGGTGGTTATGGTTGAAATTGTCACATGTTAAACGTCATATCGTACGGTTGGACATCTGGCAAGACCATAACCTTTGAATATTAGCGATTTTGTATCAGCATCACATCATTTTTTCGTGCGAAAATGTCGAGTTTTGAATAAGCGTCATTTGCGGGAACGAAGTGTACGAAGACGCGGAATTGGAAGCATTATTGGCGGAAGAATCGTGCCAAACGCAAGAGTTCCCGTAAATAACGCTTATTCGGCTCAAAATTCGACATTTTCGCAAGAAAACAATTATGTGATGCTGATACAAAATCGCTAATATTTCAAGGTTATGGTCTTGCCAGATTTCCAACCTTACGATATGACGTTTTACATCTGACAATTTCGACCATAACCTTCTGGTGAGGCCATCTTTTGTCAAACAGCGGAGACTTATTTGTACTTTCAATATATGGGGGAAAGGGGGGTAGCCCCGGCCAGTTTTCTATTTTTATAGTTATACCGCAAATTAAGGGTGGAGTAATAATCGGAACTGCACAAATATTAATACTAAGATATATTTTAATAGAATATCGTACAAAAAAATGATATATTATCATAAACTTGAAAAAAAATTATTTTAAACTTTGGCTTGAATTTGGCCTCTCCAGAAAAGTGGCGGGTAGCTCCGGCCACCGTGATATTTAGTATTGGAAATGATTTTTGGCGACACAAACGTCACATGTGTAGTACAAATCGCCTGGATTTATATTGACACATGCCTCATGAGCCCAGTCTTGACATATTTGACATTGGATCCAGTTTTCGTCAAATTTTTCGCCACAAATGATGCATCAGTGTCTTTTTTTTGGCGCGCGATTTAGATCCAGCTTTTTCTTTTGTGAGGTTCTTCTTTTTTTTCATCGCGATCTTTAGCTTCTTCTTTGGAACTGTTGATTTCTCAATCAGCTCATTTTGATAAGGAGATGATGTTAAAATCTCACGTCTTTGGGTTCGTCTTTTTCGAACGGACAGTCTCTTCTCTGAGGCGTCTGGTAGAGGCAACAAAGTATTTAGAATATGTTGCCGGGCTGTAGACGGGCATGTCGATGTTGTCGGGTGGTTATCGCGATCTTCAGGTAGTGGGATATCGGTCAAAGCAGAACACAAAATGTCCAAGTCTTCTTTTATTGCTCTTTTCATGTTTTCTTCACTCCAATTTCCTCGGTTTGTGGTTCTGCCTTTGAACTTAGGCATTTTGACGCTCACCTACAAAAACAAAGGACAGGTAATTGCAGTAAACCTTTTTTTTATGAATTTTCGACAAGAAATAGGCCTTCGAATGAATAGCCGGAGCTACCCGCCAAAGTGGTGGCTGGAGCTACCCGATTCGATTTTGAGCAAAATCATGGCTTTAGTATTAAAATAAATGTTAATTTTTCTAAACGGAAAAAAATATGTAAGCTATAATGATTATACTAAATAATGGCCAGTTAAAAAAAAATAATTACATACGTTTTTTCAACGATGCACTTTTTTCTACGTTGAGCGTGTCGTGATGGTGTCTCACACAAATCAGTATTTGTCAGAGCAGAAATCGGCGAGAGCGGATTATTGGCTATCTAAAGGAGGGTACAATGTTTGAAAATACCAAGCGTTAGGGCCTCCGATGAACCTCCGGCATGGCAGAAAGTAGACTTTTTGACTCAAAGGAGGTCAGTGAGGCCCACAACTGAACCTACGGAACCTCAGGTGGGTCCTTGTCTGGCAGCCTACTATAAGGATATTTGTTTCAAAGATATTTATATATGTTAAGGAAGATGAGATTCAAATGAATCTTTATTTGTATACAATGTGCACTGTAAAGCTAAGTGTACAATATGCATAAAATAATTCATAAATCGAAAATAAAATAAATTCCTTAATTGAGAGCTTTACGACAACGATTTTTCATCGTAATTCGTCATTCCCTGGCCTTTAGAAATTATTTTGTTCGAAGAAAATATTTGCCCTACATGCGAGTTGAACCTATCACCTTCCTACTCATAGCTACGCACGCTGCCCCTATGCCACCAAGTGCTTATAACTTTTTGGTCCCTGATATAGCATACGACACCAAATTAATACCTATAACTTTTTCTTGTATTGCATAAGCTATATCAATTAGTTAATATCATTTTGACAATTAGAGACTTTTATCGAATAACATGCTATAGATTTTTCAAACAAACTCATATATATAAGTCCTCTCTCTCTCCACCTTTCCTACTTCCACGCCCCTTTGATATGAGTGTTGCAATAAAGATGGACCAGTAGTTCAATCAAATCGAAAAATGGTTAACTCTACGAAAATTCTATTTAAGGTAAATAAAAAAAAATAACTAGATCCATTCAGTGAACTTGTGTAAATTTTATTTTGAACAGATGAATGTAAATTTTTGTTTGAACAGATGAAAATGTTGAACTGATGAAACCGAATCACAGATTTATTAGGATCAAATAAAATATTTAGTTATTGGACGATATTAAATAGATTGATTTGAATAAATAAACATATTTGAAATCAATAATTTTAATAATGGAATGCAATAGGAAAAATTTGGTTCTATGAAAAATCTAGTTAATTCAAACAAAAAAGAATCAAATAGATGCGGTTAGTTAATATCATAATATTTAGCGGAAAGAAATAAAAATGTGCTTCATACATACACGTGGAAATATGTTTTTTACTTTCGACGTACTAAAAATGAAAACAAAGAAAAATCAAACATTTTATTTGAAATCGGCGGTAATCGGCCATCGCCATTTATCGAATCATTATTGAATGAACAAAAAAAAACAAAAAGAACAAAACCAACAGGAAAAAAATAAACAAAAAATCGAATGAGGTTGAATTTCAAACCGAAAATTTCAATCTTTTAGAACATGAAATAGACTATAATGAACACCCTAGCGTTTCATATAGATATCAACCTTATATGTTATTCAGATCTACACCGCCAGCCAAAAGTTTTCGGGCACTCCACATAATCGCAAAATTTTTGAGCGCGCGATAATTGCCAAATAATTTTAGAGTAATATAATTTATTATTTCATTTATTATTTCACAAAGATACTATAAAGGTCTATATAATTAATCATTTATATAGAGCTTTATAGTATCTTCGTAAAATAATAATTATTCTACTATAAGTTTGCAATTATCTGAAATGTCCGAATACTTTTGACTGGTAGTGTATATTCGAATATATTAACGCAACCACATATTTCGAGTATAATATAAATATATAGTATTATTAAATATATACCATCGCTTAAAAGTTTGGATACACCAGTCGATATTTCTTGCTGCACTAAAAGTTGCACATAGCTTCGTAAAAAAAAGATAACGAAATTTACCGAACGGCGTTTTGAAGGGAACAAATGCAGCTTTATTTTTCTTTTTTGAAATATTTTTTTATAATTTTTTTTTCGACCTGGTACGCACTTTTGTACGTGACTGTTTTTCGGCTTTTTTCGACCATCGAGAATCGGGCGCATGACTTATGCAAAAAAAAATTGTCACGTTTATCCATGATAAACTTGAACGGGGTAGCAGGAGCTCCATTTTTGTTTTTTATAAAGTTTCGTACAATTTGTTTCGGCAATATTATTTCATTTTTTGCAAAAACAGACTAATTCTAGATAATGCAATGTAACTCAAGAACTAGAGGGTTCAAGAAGAAATGTCAAGGATGTAAAAAGTCGCGTAAGCTTATACTGAATAGCCTGGCATTTTTTTAAATTTTCCTGTGAGATTTTTTCTCACAGGAAAATTCGGGACGCCCATTAATCCGATAGAATTGGAATAAGACTGTATATACGAGCATTCTTCTATGAATCGCCTATAAAATAATAATAAATCGATATTGAGCAAATTCGATTGTTTTCGCATAATAATATTGCACTAATAATTTGATAAGGCGACGATGTATTTTTATTAATTGTGTAGTATTTATTAATCATCTGATAATGCATATTTGCCTGTACCGTTCTTCGGGTGATAATCAGAGAAAACGTATTATTTTCGTCATCGAACGGGTTACCGATCAGGCCACAATGGAGTGATGATGGAGTAGATATCGAATTTGGGCCGAAAGCAGGTTAGGTGGGGTCGTGGCAACGATTTGAGATTGAAAGCAGGTTAAGGATGCCTCTGTTCTGCACGTTTCACTGAAACTGGGGGTCGAAAGAAGGTTTGGAAGGGTTAACAGAGGCTACACTGGACCAAAAGGAGGTATCTTCATGGCACTGAACTCGACAAATGGGGTTTCGTCGGTTCAACGGAGGCTGGCGGCTTATGTATTACAAAAGAAATGGGTCCTGCGAGGGTTTAGAGGAGGCTAAACATTTTCACTCGGGTTATATTTGCTCCCACTTGCGTTCTTCATTGATCGTCAATACTGCGAAAAGTTTGATCTTGATAGCTCAAATAATCGATTTGTCCGTGTCACGCACATACGTGCGCCCCCGCGAATATAGATCTCGATTTGTATATTAATAGGCGCGCACCGACGCAACGACGGGCGAAAAAAATATATGTTTTCCTCTTACGCGAAAGTCAGCGACAAAGCTCTCGCGACGAAAGCCACTCGCGACTGCGGATAATTAATGCAATAATGACGAGCAAATGTGAATTATCGTAATTATTTGTGATACAAAAGTGTCCACGCGTATCGTGTCTGATCGAGAAATTGACCAAGGTCAGTTGAGAAGTTGGACGGACAGCTCGTGTTCCGGCGTTCGACCGCACGATCGATGCTTTTGCGGAGACGGAAGCCGATCGCCGAGCCTTTATCGCACCTGTAAAACGTAACTTGAAACTCACATTGGAGGTCGAACACTCGAGAACTGAACACACGGTTCGCGCCTTGCGCGGAAATAAGGCTCACATCAATATGGCGGAACGTGTTATTGCGAAGATAAAACGCGTGCGAACGGATCGGCGGATACAGACCGAACTACGTGGAGGGCGGTGAACGAAAAAATAAAAAAAAAAATTGAAAACACTAAGAGCTGAATCGAAGCGCGTAATTTCTGACCCCCCGCCGGTGCTCGCTGAGCATTCGAACATTTTCTTTGTCCCACACGGAAAAAAAGAAATAGTACAAAATACAGGGGCTACACAGTTCGCATTAGACTCGAGCGATTGCACAGCGATATTAACTGAAACACAGTGCTCAAAATACAGTGTGCTCAAAGTCAATTACTACAGTTGCTATACTGTCCTCTTTGGACTCAAACCGCTCTACTGTATCTTTTACTGAAACACACAGTCCAAAATACAGTGTAGTCAAAAGTAAATTTTGACAGATCAACACTGTTATATCAATTTAACAAAACTTGTAATTTGACAGTTGGTTAATCTGTATTATGTACAATGGGGGCGGGGTTGAAATTCCGAACCTTGAATGACCAAAAGGCTCAAAATTCCGAATTTATTAGCTACCACTCAATACTTCTAGAAATGTATAATTTCAAAATTTTGTATACAGAATTATCATATAACCGAAAATGATACTACAGTAAGGAATTACATGAAAATGACCATGGGACCGACTGATAAGGTGTCGACCTGAAAACACGGCGCATAAAATAAGTATCAACTTTTCATGTTTAGAAAGTATTTCTGAAAAACTAGTATTAGAACTTCAGGTTCCTGAATGGCCAAGGTTTGTACTGGGAAAAGTTCCGAAAATAAGAATATCAATAAAAATCATGGATAGCTAAACATCTTTACCGTATATAATCGCAATAAAATGTAAAGACGATAACACTGAAAACATTCTACCACGAAAGATCAAAACTCCGAAAGAATACTACCCCGAAAGATCAAAACTCCGAAAGAATGTTACCCGAAGGATCAAAAGTCTGAAAATCTGAACACCGTCACCATGCGTTACGGTGGTAGTGGTGCTGCCATCTAGCCGCGTTCGGCTTCACTTGCTATCTGCTGTATGCGTGAATTTTCGGGATTTTGAACGTTCTGAACGTTCTCTATCTGAATATTATAGTATCTAACCTTCAGTTTCCGCAAACTGGATGTTCGAAGCTATAATTTTCGGAATCTAAATCTTTCGTACACCTGACGAATCTCTTATTAGCTTCAATTATATTTAAACTTTCTGGTATAGTTCGTTTTCTATAATAAAAAATTCGCAATTTTGTGGCATGTTTAATATTACGTATTCGTTGTTTTGTATATCGTATTACTGGTCATTCTGATAAAGCGTTGATCTTCTTACACTATTTCTGAAAATTATGTTGTATAAAAATAATATTGGTATCCTTTTTTTATCTCTACTCGTACTGTTCTACATCAATTATAGTCACCTGTGTAACCTTTCGCTGACATGAGCTTTACAAAACTTGTAGTTTCGGAATATCAAGATTCGAAATTTCGAGCCTTCTGGTCATTCAAAGTTCGGAATTTCAACCCCGCCCCGTACAATGAATGCGCCAGTTATATCGACAGAGTTTATGTAGACCAACAAAAAAAGTTTATCCATAAAAGAAGTTTGAAACAAATGTGTAGAAAATATTTAAAAATCAGTCACATACACAAGAACGTACCTTTTTGTAAATAATTCTCTCTTTTTTTTATAATTTCTTGAATTATGTCGCACAAATTTCAACGTTCGCATCCTATCGACCACGCACTACTAACTGGCAATCCTTTGTGTCCTGGCCACGTGCCTCACCCGATGCGCGAGACAAGTTCTAATCAGACACGAACGTACCTTTAAAAAAAATTACTTTTTCTTTATAATTTCTTGAATTCTCTCGCACAAATTTCGATGTCCGCGTCTCATCAACCACGCACTACTAACTGGCAATCCTTTGTGTCCTGGCCTCGTGCCTCACCTCGTGCCGCATTTGCGTACAGTATAAAAATCAGTGATCTCATGTAAATTTTACAGTTGAATATTTGTACTGAAAACACTGATGTATTCACAATACCGAACTGTAAATGAGCCAGTGTAAGTGTAAAAATCTCAGTGTGTACAGGAAAATTCGTCATTTTTGTAGGACAGGATTTACATTACTCTGTTGTACTGTAAAATGAAATATGGCACCCTGTTTTTTTATGCGTATTATACTGTGATTTTCGCTGTTTCTTTTTTTCCGTGCTTACTTAAATTACTTCGCGCAACTTAGCACGTCCATTCCTCGCGTCTCGAGCTATCATTGTGGCCGTAAATCATTCTGAAAGAATACTAATATAAGTCGATCGAAAAAAAACGATTTTTACATGAAGACTCGTTTAAAAAAGTCGAAAACATCATGTGGTCACTCGTCAAACTCTGTCTGCATCTTAGGTTATGTTCTCCGTCACTAGAGTACAAACAAAATCGTACCTTCTCGTTAATTCGCCAATCGTATTACAACTAAATCTGCGAACTGTTTTGTTGCCGGGGTTTTTGGGAAATTTTTTTTTTATGTGCCCAGAGCTCGCATCTTTCCATATTCTATATAAGAATACAATGATTTTTTGTACTAAAATGGGCCATAGAATGGATTCGACAGAGAAAAAAAAACGTTGTGTACAGGTTTCGACATTGTCTCACATATTCTGAAACAAATTCTATTGTTTTTGTGCAAAACGTCGAAACAACACGAACTACGTCAAGAGACACGGAGATTTGTACACAATCTTTCGTGTACATGACGATCCGTCTTATTTTATAAGCTTATGTATTGATGTATGTAATTATAAGGAGAGGATGAAGTTCATGTGACTCAATCACAGTAATTAGATTCGTATGATTATAAGTATCTATAAATATTTATAGACATATTTATAAGTTTGTGTGTGGGTGCGTTTGTAAATATATACATATATATGAAATCGATGGAAACTTAAGCGAGCACTTGCACTGCAAATATAAGCTCGTACACACGGCTGTTCACGATCAAAGGCTTTGCTGAGGCAGAACTATATCTCAAGATGATTAATTATTTTCGCAGCCATATACAATTCGATTATACACTCGCACATATACATATATGCGCAAATACATGCAGACATATATATACAGACGCGTATATGCATATGCCTACGCAAACATCCGCAATTGCACGCGTCACATTCGACACGTCTCAAACGAATAAAAAGTTGCATAATCTCCAGGCAATCGATCGCGTCGTTGATCATTGGCGTGAACAATATTTTTTTAAATTTATAGACTATTCGATTAATAAGAATTGATGTATTGTGAGCGTAGTCAAGATTCGTAGCTCGGTTGCCTTTGAGAATAATAAATGCAAACCAGTCGTTTTATGAATTTAATGGGTCTGGATAAGCTTGAAGCCCAAAGAACCGTCCCATTTTCTATATTTTTTTTGTGATGAGGTTCTTTGATCGAGATTTTACGTACAATTAACACCTAGTGTTGCCAAATTTGAGCATTTCTTATTGAAAATATTTATAAACGACAAAGTTATTGTTATTTAAAAAAAATTGCTGCCATTCATACATGGCCAATCAGCGTAGGTGGTTCTGTCAACTAGGGTGAACTGGAATGAAAAATAAAAACAATTACTGTAAGTATGATGATAAAAAAATCGTACGAACGCATACTTTGTTTAAATGTTGAACATTGCAAAAATGGTTAGCGGTAGAGAACACAGTTCGATTTTCAACAAAGAGAACAACGTTAATAATTTGTTATTAACAAACGGTTGAATATATCAGTAGATCATCCGTTCATACGGAAGGAAATGTTATGAAGTCTGGTCCATCCGAATTTGAAATTTATCGGATGAATAAATTTTGAGTTACCACTCCCACCGTTTCATATATTTCAACATATTTTCAAGAAAAACGTAAAAAAAAAGTTCGCCGTAGCGCAGTGGGAGATCTAACCCTTCATAAAAATCGTCATAGCTCGTGGGTTATAGAGCGGTGCGATAAAATAAACCGTATTTTTGAGATTTTCGGCCTACGGAGGCCCCTTAACGATGAATTGCCCGTCCCATGGCACATAGGATAGGATAAGCTTTCTACATAGCGATCGTGAGTTCGCCATCCTGTTTTCACCAGGATGGAGACGGCTCTCCAGTAGGAAATACACATACGAATGGTAAATCAACGAGTGTGGAGATCGCACGGTCGAGACGGAAGACCAATCGGCGAAGCCGATTTTTACAAAAGGGCCCACAAGAGCGATGATGATTTCTATAACCGCCGGATTGGCTCGAGAATGCATAAGCGAGTCGAGTCTAGCCAGACCGTTAATCTGCCAAGTTCGGTATCGGCATCAACGAGCACACATAGCAAGGAAGACTTCTAAGAGAGGCGTCTCACTTTCTCGCGTGCACGGATCGTAAATTGTATAGGTGGACAGTATGGTGTGCATATACATATGCGGTCCTTGAGAAAGAGACAGCGGGGGGGGGGGGGTGGTACGGCACAGCAGCAGAGAGAACAGAGGGTGGCGAAAGAGGAAGAAAGAGAGGGCAAGATAGGTATGCAACTAAAGCCCTGGCCCTAGTTTATAGAGGCTAGGGTGCGCTTGCGTAAGCTGAAAGGAGAAACCGCGAATGACGTCATTGGAGAATCTAGGCCGCGGGTTGAACGACTGTTCAAGCAAGCTCACGACCTAATCTACCTCACGGTCTGCTCCGTGCCTCTTGCCGCCGCTAGTACTCGTGCTGGCGTGCGCAACCCTCTCAATGAACGAGCACGGAGACGAGCCAAAAGCCACGGAATGACCGGCATGGTTCGCCGGTACTGAGCGATGCACTGCGAATCTTGGCAACCGAGAGCAACCGCCTCGCTCAAACTGCGCTTTGAAGATCTTCGTCACTCGTTGATTGAGCAAGCTCTGGCCACATGGGCGCACTTGGATCGAATTACGATACTGGGGGAACTCCGAACCCGAAGTTTCCTGCGACTGGTCACTGTGCGCGGCGTTCGAATGTGGTAGAGGGAAAAACTCAGCGATGGAGCGATGGAGTACCGGGGTGGAAAACCCGGAGGGACATAATGATGAAGTGGTGTGGGTTTGTGGATGGGGATTGTGGGATAGCAGAGATAGGAATCAAAATGCGTATTGAGGGTGCTCGGCATTCGCAGGCACGGTGTGACTGCCGCGAGGTCAGGTCATCCATATTGCCTTGGACATTTTGGTGACCGTGAAGAGGTGACGGTGTAAAAAGTAAACTGGAGCGAAAAATAACTCAAACCTACACTGAGAGGAAGTCCGTGGTATTTACAACAAACGCCCATGATAAAAAAGGGGATAGTAAAATTCGTTATAGTTTATTGACACCGCAATCATAATATGGTTAATACGACTACAAGCGAAAAGTATACGTAAACATGCGATTTGGATGGCGTGTTTGACTGTCTATTATCCCCGAAATGATTATTCACTATTGTAAAAGGCTTGACCATATACATGTGGTTAATTCAGTACTATAACAAAATTGGCGTACGAATACTAATGTTGTATTACTGTAGTTTCTACCACTGCTAGACAGCTTTGATCACACGACATTGACGAACAAAGCAGCTATGTTTGAAAAATTGCACTGAGAGAAATGTTTGGTGTTCTCAACTATATTTTAACTATATTTTATATTTCCCTGAAGGGATAATAATATTTTGTAGCCATAGTTACTGCCAAAAGTATAGCACTGTTCATTGATATTTTAGCAGTTACATGAATTATGCACATATGTTAACCGCAACCACTAATCTTACAAACATGCGTTTATTCTTTAATGTTATATAATATAGTAGGTTTTCATAAAATGGATATTCCCCGCTACTATCGAGAATGTTCATCCCCAAGATTCTAATAGTGAAGTGAAACACATTAATTAAAAATGTTGCCTATGATTTGCGACGATGTTTATAGTGATTTGTACCATATTACAAGATACGGTCTGCTGTATGCGGATTTGGTGTGGTATTCAAGTATTGGTGCAAGGCATCAATGTCCGTCTACTAAATGCATAGAATATTACATAAATCCACAATCAAATAAAATACGCAACTGAGAACTCTACGTCGATGATTTTTTAAATTATTATTCACTACTCCAAGACCTCCTGTAATGATTTACTTCGAAGAAAATGTTTCGCCTAATCGGTATCGAATCTAGAACCTCAAGGCCTACCTTCTGCCTATCCTACGCACGCTGCGACTACGCTACCGAGTACTTTTCGCATCTTTAGCACAGGAATGGCATAAGAGATAGCAGTAATTTCGGTTGCACTTCCGAGAAGCTGTTACCTACGATTTAGGTAAAATTTTGCACAGATCTTTTTTTAAATAATATAAGTCACTGTTTCAATGGATTTTTGGGGCTTCGCAATAGTTTTGTACCATATAATAGTGATTTATATCATATTATATGATACAACCTGCTATATGCATAGTAATGTGTATCCTACAAGATCAGAAGGTGAACTACAAGATAAAGTATCGAACTGATATCCTATTTTTATAATGCAACAAACATACTAGGTAACAGTTTGCGAGACATGCGTGGTTCTTAAAACTATTAAGCTGCGGCTGGTCGAACTGCAAATAATTTCCGTCTTCGCTACAAGTAGATTTTACTATGATTTTTTTGCGAATAGTCACTTATCATAATGTCTTCTAACAAATTATACTCGGAAAACGTTAATGTTAACCATATGAATTGTACAAACTTGAAAAATATAGTAGACGTTTGACTGAACTAAACTTAACGTACAGTATACAACATTAGTATTTGTCCGCCGATTTCGTTATAGCGCTGAATTAACCATATCTATATTGTCAAGCCTTTTGCAATAGTGAATAATCACTTCGGAGATAATAGATAGTCAAACATGCCATCCAAATCGCTTGTTTAGGCATACTTTTCGCTTATAGTCGTGTTAACTATATTATAATTGCGGTGTCAATAAACTATAACGAATTTTACGATTCCCTCTTTTACCAAGAGCGTTTGTTGTAAATTCCATGGACTTTTCTCTCAGTGTGCAGGGAACGTGTCAATCAAGTATTATTATTGATTATGTATCAAAGCTCGGGATAAGAGATCGGAACATTGGTCGCAGTGGCGTAAAACAAATAACATCGATGGTGGCTATGTAGGAGCAAAAAAAAGCAGATAACGAGACAGGCCTCGTAGCTTGAGAAGGTAAAGGAGCGCTGCACCACTTTCGGCAAATGACGTACGGCTGTATGTGCATTAACGTCGATGCACGTGCAAATCGTATAATTCCACGCATAATTGAAAAATACATACTCATGTTAGGTATTGCCCGTTTGCAAAATGCAAGAGATAACATCTCTAAATTACTGGTCCATTGGGATTAACGGTAATGGGCGCGATAAACGCGTGCGTGATATGTGAAACTTAATCTTTTTTTTCGGATCAAGTCAGTGTGACTTCTTGGTTTATTTTTTTTACCAAATTCTTCGTTTTCTATACACGGAAAACTTTGCTTTTGAGATAATAAAGAAGTGGAATTTACTTACGTCAGTGCGCCCGAGACATCTGAAAAAAAGATATTGAAGTGGAAGAGAGTCTGTGAAAACATGTTTTTTTGTTCTTCATAATGACGTTTTAATAAACTCGGATAAAAAGTTGGCGAACCGGTTGAGAATGATTTTCTTTCTATGAATAAATTCATCTTCGAGAAAAATTGGGTCTAAGGAAGTTTAATAATTGGAAAAGACGGCCTGGGAATGGTAGACCTATGCCAGATTCGTAAGTAAGGTTTGATAGCGAGGATTTGCTCCGCCATCATATAATGATACACTTTTTCTAAATACCCGCCGCCGATTATACCCCTTTAACCGAGCACTGTCCCCTTTTGTGGCTGTTGCGTGCGTCCATGAAATTTATACGACAGATCGACACTCGTTTGAAGTCGCTTTGTGTGTTCGTGACAATAAGAACAAGAGGAAGGGATCCCGAAGATGGAAAGGGCTTTGACGTATGTACGATCACGTAAACGTTGTACAAAGAGCCATGAGAAACAATTAACGAATCACTTCCTTTCTCTCTATCTCTCTCGCTCTCGCCCCCCTCTCGCTCTTTCTCTCTCTCTGGAAAATTTCGTACACGGATATTTTCGCGATATACCTATGTTTCACATTTAGCGAAATTCATTGCGAAATGGAAGCTTGTTTTTAAGGACGACAATTCTGGATCACTAAACTAGTCGATCTGATCATTTTGATTGATTTGTGTGGATCGGTTGATCAATAATTTTTTTTTTCAAGTGACCGTTAAGTGCCTCGCTATCCCGTCTTTTCAGCTGTCCAGTAGGATCTGAGACATCGGGGCACAATAGGACTTTGTATTTTCATGTTGGGCTGCTATTAAGATTTGTGAACGTATTCAAGTCACGGGCATTTTTGTCACTGCGTTTTCCGAATGAAAGTAAAAATGGTAAAGCCCTTAGCGACATGTATCCATCCTATAAGGCGAATCATCATATCTCGGCTGTATTAAATAGTGAATCGCGAAGTTACACACTTCGATACACCACGAATAAGTCATGTTCTCTGAAATGGTGATAGTTCTGATTGTAGCGGAAGGGAAACAGTGATCGATAACTTGTGCCACACTTGGTCCTTCCTGCAGTTTTATACTCTTTTGACAGGACGATTAACGTAATGTTAGGGTAGAACGTGTACACGTGGGTGGATACTTCAGTGATGATAGGCTTTCTTGCATAATTTCCTGATTATCGTGTATATATGGCGAGGCAAATGAAACATGGAGATTTACAAAAAAAAATGAGACGGCAAACACGTAAAAAGTGTTGGAGAAGAGAGAGAGAGAGAGCGAGAGAGAGAGAGAGAGAGAGAGAGAGAGAGAGAGAGAGAGAGAGAACCAGAGCCAGAGCGTATCGCTTCGAAAGCCGGGCATCGGTGGCTCTATACCGCTGCGGAAACGCGTATCCAGGGTCAGCTTTGACGTCAGTTGGAACACGCAAGGCCCACTAGCTCTGGCACAGCCGTTGCTCCGAGCGTTCGTACTGTACTCAAATAATAGTAAAACTGCACCTCGACGATAACGGTCTCCCTCGCACAGCAGGACTGAGATCTTTAGCTACTAGCGTGAGAAAATGTCATGGGTGTCGCAGAGTCCACTTGAACCACCCAATCGGAAACTGGTATTGCAATTTGGGTAAATCCCACTAACATTCCAGCTTAGAAAATATATTTTCATCGGGGTGTCGTCCATACTGAATGAATACCTGCCAGGACTGCCATGCCGGCCTTGAGGCTCCGGGAGGAAGTATTTCTATTCAGAGATCGCATGGTAACTGTGTCGTAAATAGATTCTGGTCGGTGTGCTCCATCAGTACGGCACGAAATCGCCTGGATCCAAGCTCAAGCTATGCCTTGCCTTAACTACACTCATGAATGAGCAAGAGGCTGGTGTTTCGATGGCACCTGCCGCTCTTTTTCTCTTGAAAACGGATATAGGTCTCCAGCTCCTATCTAGATTCCGACCCGGTTCACAATCCGGATGCATCCCACTTATAATCCAGCTCAGCAGCTTCCTCTTAGATCCAGGCTTTCCAGAAAATCCAACTCTCGCATGATCACCAAGATCTCATTGCACCGCCCCACGAGGCATCTGCGATAACTAGCATCAGGCAGATGCCCACGTAAGCCAAACGGATCAACTCTTAACTATGTTCGGCTGTGTTGCGTCCTATGACGCGATGATGCGACGTCTGCAGTATGCGCGGATTTTAGCAGCTTGCACTTCTACCCTGAGTTGCATTAATTGGACGTGGGACGATAATTCCGTGTTCCCTACATGAGAATGCCATACTATGAGTTACCGTGAACTTTTGATATGCGACTGCAACGGTGTACACGATGTCTCAAGCGCCGCTGTCTTCCAATTAAGACAAACTAGTCACATAATGCGCTTTTAGGATTATTTCTTCAAATTGTCGTATCCTCTTTATGACACCAAGATACGAATGATCATCTTATTAGATTTTAATAACGCAGACAGATTCTTTTGCAATCATGGGCTGTACAAAATTCTGTGCTGGTTCATGCCTATCGAAAATTATGTGTACTATGAACTAATGAAACATAAAAAAAACCAATCCCGATAATCAGTCCGGCAAGTCGATTTTCCCCATTCTAACATACAAGGACTTCATCGACCAAGCTTGCGGTTATATTTATTTGTTCAATAATCTCTTCATCTTAATATGCTCAGGCGGTTGAGCATATGTGATATTTCAACAACAACAAGGGCAACGCGTTAGTTGAATAAGGTGTTTCTGATTCTGAAAAAGATGAAAATTAGCGAAATTTTTTTTTTATACTGCAATAAAAATTTGTGTAACATCAAATGGTTGTCGAGTTTGGCTATGTTGAGTTTAAATTTATTACGTACATGATGGATGTCATTGTTTAATGGCAATGAGAAAATGTTCCTTTTTTGACCGTTTACATTTTTAGAAGTGCGGCAGATTTTCAGATCAATTGTGATATTTATATTCATAACAATAATACTCATAATAAGAATATTTAAAACGTCAACTTAAAAAAACGACCGTAAAACACAAAAACGTGATTTCCAGAAACTCATTTTTGTAATGCTAATTATTGTCGGTCGATCTAAAGCAATATTTTGGAAAAATTGGACTTTAATGCGTGCCGAATTACTGGCAACTTTGCGATTGTCGATGCGTCAACAATGACGAGATTTTCCACGATATGTAAAAAAGAAAAATAGCCTTGCGGAGCCAACAAAAGTCAGCAGGGTGATTCGCACAATCTCAATAGCTTCACTGGTAGTGACTTTCGTTATTTTTAGATTTTATTGTACCCCGCAGTATTACGGTAGCTCCAAAAGTTAACGATATGGGGATTTCAATGAAAAATAGTACGGCGATGCGAATTCACTTCGATTCTACTCCGATGCTTGGAAATACTTCGAACTATGTTCATCATACGACCAATTTATATTTTAATGGATTCGTTGCGTTTTATAGGTTGTTGGAAGGTCGAGCGAGGTTTATGTGCGTGCGTGTGCGTGCGTGTACGTGTGTGATCACGCGCATGTGTGTGTGTGAGGTCACAGACGAATTTTGGCAAAGGAGAAGGGTTACGCTATAGGGAGAGGGAGAAAATGACAATAAAGAGTACCGTGCGCCGAATTCTGTTCGATCTATAAGTAATTTAAAAATGCTTGGCTATTATGTTATAAAAAATATTATTGTCCTTCAAATAATATTGTCATATAAAATTCAGTAGAAACATATTTTGCAGAAGAATTACAGTGAAAATTGGGAACGCACGCGTTACTTTCTCGTTTTATTTCGAAGTACTCTAAATTATGAAGTAGAGATAAATAAAAAAATGTTGCAAATTATTTTGTTAACTTAAGTAAAGTGCCATGTGGAAACTTTGATTAGTTTACAATACGAGCGGGGTAAAATAGAATGGCCCAGTGAAGGCGGCAAGGGCCTAGGGACATTGCAAATATGATCATACCAACAAAAACGAATACGTTAATAGACCACTAGACGAGGCTATGAGATTCCCGGTTTCGAACGTCATGTTTTTTACGTTGAAATGTGGTCGTAAGGTCTCTCAATCGGAAATTGGAAAAATCGAGAAACCGCTCTGTGATATCTGCGAATCTCGTTTGCCATTCGCCCACGACGCAACGAGCAACTGACAGACCTTCATCGACTTGCGCCGTTATCATTTGGTATACACGCGACCTTTTATTCCCCAGGAAGATCAATCGCGTAAGTACGTGTGCCATATATCCTGGAGATCTCATCGAGGCACCGAATGGAATAGCAGCGGTTATAACCAATAACCGCAACGAATCGATAAATTCTGACGTATATCCCCGGAGCGATGAGGCAGCTCTCCTAGGCAATATCAGTTTTGTGCTATCGTAACGATGATGCGGGGAGGTTTTCGCGAAACCAGCCGACTGAACGCAATTTATACCATCCAAGTTCCATCGGACCTCACCATATCTGTGTATCCATCTATTATCCGTTCGACCAAACGACCGGTCACGAAAAAAATCGACCTATACACAAACCTCCAATTGATACGAGAAGAAATATAAGTGACGATAAATTTTGGTGTCTCGGCGAAAATTCCGATAAGTCATCTCACTTTTCGTACGGAGCTAATAGCTAGAATGGTGCCATGATAATGGCAATGATAAAAACACAATGGATACAATGGTTATTACAGCATATTTTTAAGTGACTGATTTGTGACACGGGGTTCATTTTTTATTTATGATGCGGCGAACACAAAGATCCATTTCGCAGTGTGTTGCATTCAAAATGGGTGCGGTCTGATTCACTTGAGCCTTTTGCTGGTCGTAAAAAGAGACAGTGGCAGCAGCACAGTAACATTTTATTTGGCCCGAAAGTAGTTAAAAATGGTGCGGTCTAATCGTAGGCCTGTTGCTGTTTCTCAGGTAGGAATTGACGATGAAAAAAGGGCTCGCCAAGCGCTGAAACAAGGCTCACATTTTTTAATTCAGGTTGAGCACCAGCCTGATTTCAGGCCTAGCTGAACCTCTGAATGATAACGCCGTTTCAGACTCTTGCACACAGGCTTGACCAAAGGCTGGTAGAAAAGCCTGTACTAAGCCTGAAACGACGAAACAACAAGGTTCAAAACGAGCCTTAATGAAGCCTTCACGAGCATTTATGACCAGGCTTATCCCAAACTCTTCTCGAGGCTATATGAGGCCTGTTTTTAGTTTTCTATATTCTATATTGGGGTAAAGTTAATAAATTTGTAAAGAATTCATTTTATTTATTATATACATTTATTATTCATTATATTATTTGTTATAAAATATATATAAAAAATATTTTAAACGCAATACTTTATTTTATTTATTGTTTATGGGACACGTAATACACAGAGTGTACGCAAACTCCAGAGAGTGAGTATATACGAAATGTGTGTGTGACGAGAAAAAAAACTTTTTTGTGTACCTCATAAATATCGATAAGATAATATGTTTAAATGTTCTGAACTGCCTCCTTCGCTTTCGTTTTTCGTGCCTTCGCACCCGACAAATTTATTGCTAATTTTCTTTTCATGAAAGTACAGGAAAAATATTATTTAAAATTTATTTTATTTTATCACAATCTGAAACAAGCCTGCAGCCAGCCTTGATTTTTTAGCCTTAAAATTCACTGGCTGAATAAAGCTTGAAATAACCCTGAGTTTAGGTTAAGCAGTCAGTCTTGGTTCTAGGCTGCTCCAAACGATGCAATGAAACCTGGCCCAGGTCTGTCTCACTCAGGCTCGGTGAAACAAGGCTCGCACAAGTTTGTTTCCATCGTCAGCCTTTTGATTTTCTACCTGAGTTTCAACATCGCTTAAGGCAGAACACGTCTGTGACCCCCTGTTTTTTTGCCATTTTTCACGAATTTTTTTTGTGGGAAAAAAAGAGATTTTCGAAATTTTGTTTTGTTTTGTTCGTTGTTTATTGAAGATACATAAAAAAAAAAATTTCAAATTTTTCACGCCCCATGGTGACGCTGGGGAAGCTCCCGCGTCAGGTACTGTTGCCTCTGCAGTGGTTCGCGGCACGCAGCAGAACTCTCTTCAAAGTCGATCTGAAAAAAAATACCGAGTGTTTTCGTTAATAACATGATATTTAGAAGAGAAGTACATAGTGATTTGAAAAAATATTGATTTTTAAAAAATAGCCACGCTTTTGAAATTAAAGGACGATTTTCGAGCAAAATTTCTCGTCGAAAATAGGCTATAACTTTTTTTATTATTGAGATATCGGAAAAATCCTATGTACTTCTTTAGATAATCTAGTTTTATTGATGCAGTCCAAATTTGAAGTCGATCGGATGAAAATTGCTCGAGTTCTGCTGCGTGCCGCACTCAAAAAAGTGGTTTTGAGAAAAACGCGTTCAAAGTTTTAGGTTTGTTATTTTATGCGATAAATTGGAAAAAAAAATGTTTACCTTCAATCAGCGATGCCGGCACCACATAGCTGGCCTTCAAGAAGCAAATCATTGTCCCTGGCATCTTTTCTCGAACTTGTAGCGGCTCTTCTTGCCTCTTTTGCAGCGTCTGTGAGCGAGCGCTCCGCCAGCTTGATCCGCGCTGCGTCGGTTTCAACGCAAAAATTGAAACAATTTGGGCCGATAGTTATCCCCAACGTCTCCAAAACTTTCATGAGGCTTCTTAGGCCATCATTGAATAATAATACCGCGATATCAGCTGCAATATCGACGATTTTTTTGCTCCCGGACTGACACTTGGGGGCTATTGCCCAAACTGATTTGTTGTAGCTTTCGTTGTTGTTTTGCGTGAAGCCGCCCAAACAACGCTGCAGCAAATCGTCTCTTCTCAAATTTTCGAAGACTGGCGTAATTGCCTCCAATACTTCCTCAGGAAGAGGCGGCTTATGGCGATATTCAGAAATATTACCGCTTGCGACCGCTCGCTGCCACGAACACCACGACTCGGCTCCCTCTGGGCAATCGTCATGTTGTGGCTCACTATCTGTGGATATTTTATGTTTAACAGTTGCCCAAATTGCCTTCCTCATTTTTTCAACATCATCGCTGTTCCTCCGAATAGCCAAGCCGTAATATGTGCTCAACTCCTCAATCAATTTTCCGGTGAGCTTTCCTCTGCCAGACAATCCTTTTTGTTTTTTCACGATTTCGCGGAGGCGCGTCCCCATACGTTTTTGGACATGATCGATGCACTCTTTTTTTTTAATCTCGAAATCGTCGTATGGATTGCTATTCGATATGCCCAGAAACGTTTTAAAATCGCCGTCACCAATATAATATTTATATTTTATGCCATAGAGCTCTTCAGACCGTTGAAACATTTCGACAGCTGAGTCGACTTCCATTTTTCCGGAGGAGCCGCTATGGTTCGCCTGGCACTCATCGTCGTGGGTACTTTTCCAATCCCAGTACTCCGCGGTGCTTTCTTTTTTTCCCAATGCTCGCAAGCTTTGCAATATTTCGATTTCACCATAACGTCGATCACTTTTTTAGTGTACCAGCCGATTAGCGATGTTATGCCGAAAAGTGAGCTGAAACTGCGCTTACGCCACGATCCGTCGCCTGGAACGATAATTCCGTCCTCCACCCCATTTTCCAACGAAATTGTCTTCTCCTCAAGTGCAGCCTTTTGTTTGCTCACAGCTTTAGTGGCAATCGAAATCGAATTTAAGATTCGATCGTAGAAAGACTGAAATTGGGGCGCGGTAGGTCCATAAATGCACAAAACTTCATCAGGCCATTCAAACCGACGCCAAGAAGACGCATACTGAATACGATCCGACGATTTATTTCCATTGTCAATCATGAGACACGAATTGATTTGCACTTTTTCACAATGGCCGCAATCGACCTTGATTTTGAATCCGAGTCCGCGCAAACTTTTTTCAGTAAACTTTATATCGCGATCACACACTTTGCACTTCACTAACGTCGATATAATGTTCAATGCATTGACGAGGTGTACTATACGATAACCGAAATCGATAGTAACACCGACCTCTAAATCGTCCGACGTTTTTAACTTTTTCGCCGACGTGCTCACATACTCTGCAGAACTATTTTCGGAGCTATAACGGTTCGGAGGTTTTCGATTCGAAATTTTCGTTCGACTCCTCGTCACATAGCTCCGTTTTGTTCCCTTTTTCCCCGCGTACACTTTCGGATTATCCATTTCGATGTGCAAAGAATAATTCTGAGCGTTCGATATTTATAAACGAAACGATTCGGAGCGTTTAGACACGAGTAGCGTCGCTTCTATTCGCAAACTGACCTTATGACGCTATCCCTATACCTGCCTTGAAAATGTTTCAATTATCGCCACCTATGGCTTTTTTTCGAAACTATATTTATAACAATAGCCGGTTTTTGCGAAGGGAGACAAAAGAATACCTGGGAAAGACCCGCAGGACCTGGGAAAGGCCCGGTATACCTGCCGACCCTGAGGCGCGCAGCTGCGCCGGACCCCGAGCGTCACGGAGCGCTGCACCGCTCCACAAAATATTCAATATCTCCGAAAATAATTATTTTTTCGGCCTGGGGCCAACAGCATCTTAATCTTAAATGTATTTTAGATTTTTCTAGATGGTTTTCAAAAAATCGATTTTTTGAAGCCGTCACAGTGGTGTTGTCCCTTAAACCTATTTTTTTTAATTAACATCGTTGCTTCGCTCGATATCGTTTTGTGATAAAAAAAAAAACTGTATGAGTAGTACAGAGATCTCGAACAAGTGATCCGGAGACACAATTTGAAACTCCGACGACTTTGAAACTTTGAATCGTAGACATAGTTCTGTTCGAAAAATTGCTGGTTCCCTACTTGCTACGTTTACGATTCAGGTGACACACGTAGTCATTTTTTTTTAAATGTAGCTGCGTGTTTTATTTGACTTCGGGGCAGCAAAGCGGAACGCATACCTTTGACGTCATCTAGCTACAGTTCAACCGATTAGGGGCCTTAATTGCCGCTGCTGCGCGCTGCACGCGAAACGGTAGCACATCTAGGCTGGCAAATCGAAATGGGCATCACGGATTCCAAATAAAAACTGCAGGCTATGGTCGACGAAATTCAATTTCGAAACGACACGGGGTCTACCAACAAAGAATTCTTTTACACCGTTTTTGACAGTAAAATGTACAAAATTCGCCGAATTTTTGGACACCAGTTAGAACCCGTGTAGAAATTTGAGACGGGAAAAAATCCTGCCCTGATCTGCCTTCCCCGAATAATATCAGACCACAGTCAGCACGCCTATAGGACTACTCGAATAAAATAAATAGTATTAGCTGGTAAGTATACCGATTCTTATTATCCCTATGCACTCGAGAGATGACGATCGCCCATCATTTACTATCCGAGCGAAAAAGACTTCGAGTGCATAGGGTTATTTCATAAACATCGTAAAATCATAAGCGCAAGTGCACGCTGTAAGCATAGCACTTCTGTACGTGGTATAACGTACAGGACACATTTTTATCCTCGTACGATGGTACCTTGCTTACGCGAAGTGCTTCGCTTGTAGCCACCTGGCGGATTGTTGGCGAAATACATTCATGTAATGTCTTCAAAGAGGTTAAGCCGTAAAGGCCGTTTCAGCTATCTTCCCGGTTTGTTCCATGTGACGGCCCGGGTCAGGTAAATCAGAAAATGCAAGTCTGGTCAGAGCACATTGGTCAGCCAAATGTTGACCCTGAAATGCTCATGTTGCAGAAAACGAGACAATGAAGTATGAATATTAATTAAGTACGGTAACTCGAGGGAAGAGTTGCGGAAAATATGCCGGTCTTGCGTAAAGCGCTTCACGGCCAGCCAAGACCTTGGCATTCCAGCCACTTACCAACTCTAGTGTACAAATTTGAGCCGAGAAACACAACTGCTCCTCATCTGCCTTGCCTAGATAATATCAGGCCTTTCAGCGTGGATCAGGTTCGCCATGTAACAGGTCTTAGGCCCCGTGACCCCGCTTGCTTTTTCAAACTTACGAAGTCTTATCGTTGTGCGATGGTACCTTGGTACCATCCGTACCAACGAAGCGCTTCGTTTAAAGCCACTTGCCGGATTCTTGGCCAAATACATTCAAGTGATGTCGTTCCGGGCAGAATATTGATATTTCCTATCAGAGTGACCTCGACTTTGAGAACCACGAAGCACCTGATTTACGTTTCACATAATTACATAATTCGGTAATTCGTTGTGTTCAAATTAATACTCATTGTAACACCGTTATTTATGTTGAGCATTCTTAATTTTATATATTATTATCCATGAAAAAAACTACCGACAATGGTGGATAGAATGACAACAGATGTATTAGTGTCAACCTAATTAATGATAAGTATCTTTGCTGGGATAAAAAGCAAAGCAGCTTTACACAGTTCTAAAAGTCGGGCTCCACTCTTCAGGAACCGTCAATGTTGTGGCCTGGTATCGATGACATGTTTAATAACCAAACCAATGCTAGTAAGCTAGCAAGCACTGCAGCTCCAGTGTTGAAATTTGAGTCGGGAAAAGGTCCTGACCCTGATCTGCCTTCCCTGAATAATATCAGGCCATAATCAGGACGCCCAGCGTGGATCAGGTTCGCCATATAGCGGGTCTTAAGCCAGGCCCCGATCCGCCGTTCCCCTTTTCAGGAACTATTGGGAACTGTACAGACAAACAATCAAGTATTAGGAGGGCTTTTCGCGATCTATCCGAGTAAAATGAATAGTATTAGGTGGTATACTGATACTTATTATCCCTTTGCACTCGAGAGGTGATTCTTGTTTACCGCTCACCATCTGGGTGGAAAAGGCCTCGAGTGCAAAGATTTATTTCACAAGTATCGCAAAATCATAAGCTTAAGTGCATGCTGTAAGCATAGCACTTCTGTACGTGGTACAACGCACAGGACGAACTTTTATCCTCGTACGATAGTGGGCGGTTTGTAGGTGAAATACATTCAGGTAATGTCTCCCCGGCCAGAACGTGATGTTTCCCAACATGGCGATAAGGCGTTCAAAAACCACGAATGACCTGCTTTGCTTTTTTGCCTTAATCAATAATTTGGCTCAATTAATAATTAGTTATTATATTTCCGGTATCTATGATAAGCATTCTTATCCTCATCGATCACCATTGATGAAATGCATTCTTTTAATGGTGAATAGAAGTACCAAAGATGCATTGGTTTCATCCTAAACAATTATAAATATCGTCGATGACGTAAAAGACAAAGTAGCTTGACACAGTTCTTAAGGTATAACGAGTGCGCGCTCTTGATTTCTATAGATTTCAGACTATTCAGATTGGGAGATGACGGGTTTTTAAGTTGCACCTTTTAACACGGCAGGGTCTGCATTGAAAGTCAGGTCACATGATTCGTCGTACCATTCTATTTTTTATAAATGTTGAAAAAAATAAAAATGTTTAGATAGCAAACTAGTTAGGGAAAGAGTGGAAAAAAGTTTGGTTTGCCTCCTGCGTACAAATTTTGATGGGGCCCAAATCAGGGCCCGTTCAGGTTGCCGGACTGCCCTCGTAGGGCACTAATAAGACAGCCTGAAAGGGCCCGACTAGGAAATGTAACGTTGTGTCACATATGGGCCTGACCTGGTTGCCTGATGAGGCCCTAATCAGGTTGCCTGATCAGAAAGAAATATTTAATTTAAATAGAACCCTTTTAAATCCAATATGCTTTTTCCATGCTGACGGCCTACAATGATCTTATTTGTTTCTGCTATTCTTTTTGAATATTAAATATATTCAAATTGAATAGACAAATAAAGATTCCATTCGAAGAAATACTTATTTGCTTACAATATACATTGTAAATCCAAGTATCTTGTATGCATAAAATATTTCAAAAATCCAAAATTAAATGAAGCACCTACTTGAGGGTTCTGCTGCAATGATTTTGTATCATAATTCGTCACACCCTGATGGCCTGCTGAAATGTGTTTGTTCGAAGAAAATATTTCGCCTATATGGGAATCGAACCTAGTACCTTCCTACCTATAACTACGCACGCTGCCCCTATGCTACCGAGTGCTTGTAATACCTTAGTCGCAGATATGGCATAAGAGACTAAATGAATTCCTATAATTATTTGTTGTATCACATTAAGTATATGAATTAGTTGATATCATTGTGTTAATTAAAGAGTTCTATCTAATAACATGCTATTGATTTTTCAAACCTAACTTTATATATATATATATATATATATATATATATATATATAGATATATATATATATATATATATATATATATATATATATATATATATATATAATTCCTCTCTCCGTCTTATAAACCTGCCAGTCTTCTAACACGCATCCGACTTGCATAATGGTTTTTATCGTGACAGTCCATAACACCTTTTGTATAGAATTCAGGAATACATCGTAACTCCGAAGTTAAGATGCTGTTAAATCGAAGTTTCCCGTGGAAAATAAGTGGTTATGCGCATCTATCGACTGCTGAGGCAGTTATACGGCAAGCCTACTTACGGCCTAATCAGGGAAAGCCTTAGTAGGGCCTCATTAGGGAAAGCCTAGTAAGGCCCCATCATGGAAAGCCTTAGTAGGGCCTATCAGGGCAAGCCTTGGTAGGGACCTATCGGGGAAAGCCTTAGAGGATCTTATCAGGGACGGCCTTAAGGTAGGTTTACACTACGACACTTTGGTGTATACACTCAATGTATAGATCGAGTGTCTGTGTGTGAACCCCACTGTCTGATCTCGCGACATTTATTGCGACATCTCGCTAGGTGTCGCGCCGAGCGCCGTGTGAACAGGTTGTGTCGGAGTGTCTGCCGCAGTGTTCAAGTTTTCGAACCGGCGCGAAATTTTCCAGACACTCGCGACCCGCGTTAAATCAAAATGGCCATTACGTAGAGCAAGGAGAGCATTGCAAATTTGATATCTCTTGTGGAAGGACTGCCTGAACTTTGGCAAATATGTTGTGCTGATGATAAAAATAGAGTAAACAAACAGGCAGCACTTCAATGCTTAGCTGAACAATTTGGCACAATATCGGCTAAAGTCGGCAAAAAAAATCATAATTTAAGAACACAGCTTAAGGGGCTATACCAGTGTGAACGCTGGAAATTTGGGTGATTTTCAGGATTTTTTTGGAAGAAAAATACTCAATTAAATATTTTGGAAAATTAAAAATATATTTGACCTATATTACATAATTTTTTCATAGAAAAATATTGAGATCCAAGCGACTTATGCGCTGCCTTCGCAGACGCAAAAAAAAAGTTCCTCCACTGCTGACATGATTCCGGCTGATTGAGTAGCTGAAACCGAAAAACGAAAGAAATGTCGTTAGGCTGGAAGGTATTTCCTGTACAATGACGTAGGATTTTTGAAAAATATCAAAATCTAACAAAATGGCGTGGTTATGAAAAAAGTCTGTTTTCTTGCCTATAAAATGGTCGTTTTCTTCAATGCCAAATCGTCAATTTTCATGCAATCAAAAATCTCCTACGTCATTGTAAAGTAAATATATTCAAGAGTACTCAGTTCAATTTTCAAGTCAATCGGATCTCTTTGAGTTACAATGTCACCAAATTTGACAAAAATAATTCTCCCCTATAGGGGACAAATATTTTTTACGGAAAAAAAATTTGTCCCCTATAGTAAAAATTTGTATCGGGGAAATATTGTCCCCTATAGGGGACAAATATTTTTTACGGAGAATTATTATAATAAGAGGACATATGGCAACACCACAGAACAGGATTGTTCAATATTTCGCGAAAAAAATGCATATCGTGTTCCTAAAGTTAAAAACTTTGATCATAAAAAAGAATATTTGCGTTATAAATATTAATATTTTCATTAACAAATAAAAGTGTTGGTTAATTCATAACTAATTAAAAACTTTGTTCGATTAAAAATTACTTCCAAATAAAAATTTGTGTCTAAGTATTGTTTAAATATGCCGCGCAAACTTAAGTCATTGGATACGTGGAACGATGCGGTGTTGCCATATGTCTTATTATAGGGGCCAAATATTTTTTACGGAAAATTATTCTATCTCAATTTCAATGCAGACACTGCAGTGTTAAAAGAGGCAATTTTAAAACGCATTATCTCCCAATCTAAATAGTCGATTGTTCTGAAATTTCTCTTAAACATGCATATAATGATATGAACAATGTCTAGTTAAAATTTGAACAAAATCTATCGAAATCAAAAGCGCGCGCTCGTTCTACCTTAACGACGGCCTCCACTTTTCGGGACTTGTCAACGTTCTGACCGGCTAGACATTACGTAAAGATGTACTTGCTCACAATGCATCCCGGCCAGAAGATTTTAATTTCCAAACATAAAGGGTAAGTCGTAAAACACGATTTTGCGATTTTCCCGGTTTGTTCCATGGGAGGGCCCGGCCCGGTCAGGTAAATCAGACAAGGCAAGTCTGGTCAGGACCCGACACAAAGTATAGAATGCCCGGTCACATTTCTGCATGGGCAATGGCGCCTTTGGTTTCCGGACTGGAACTGTTCCACTTTAGGATGAAAACGCTTTTTACATGCCCGATAAAAATGGCCAGCCCTCGTTAATGACACGTGTTTCTGCCTCCACCCGGGAGCCCGAAAGTTTTACTCGGCTGAAAACCTTTCTCGTCGTCCCAATAAATGAAAGGGAATGCTTTTCAAGCGGCATAAGTGCCTTTCATCTCGATGGACGAATTGCTCCACATAGGACCCACTTTATGATTCTATTATTGGTTGTGTCGTAGTCGTCTGCGTCGTAAAGAGAACGGGGGAAAAATGGCAGTACGTTGGGTACTGAGCTCTTTCATACTCGCGTATAAAGTTAATGCGAAGAGCTAAAAGCTAGAGTTACAAGCTTCTTTGCGCATGCAACGATCCATGTAGATCTAGATCAGAGTACTTACGCGAGATTACACGCGATCCCGCTGGTACAGAAATCCGTGGGTTTTTCAAATTTTTCACCCGAACTACTGGACCGAATGACTTGAAATTTTCATCATCGACGGTTGACTCCCGAAGAAAGGACCAGTATCTCCCGAATATGAGTGTTTTATCGAAATAAAATTACTGATCAATTTACCAGTACGGGAGCTGTAGTCGAAAGAATGATTGGAAAATGACCTTTCGGTTGCGCCAATTGCAGATGAAAACGATACCCGTCCTGGTTGCGACAGAAACACGTACATCATATTCCAAAAAGGAAATAAAACTCACGCAGTTCGGAAAATGATTACCGCTTTTATATATTAGTATATTAAAGGCAGGTGCACTCATCAGCCACACGTTTTTTGTTTACTTACGGCACACTTAAAATTTGGGAAATAGGGATTTTTGACGTCGCTGATTTCGAATCTGCACTCGAAACTCAGAAATTTATAGCAGATCCAATATGGCGGACAAAAGGGCGATAAATTACGTGATTTCGATTAAATTCATCATTGAAATCTGGATTTGAAAATGAAACATTCACAATACTTGATTCTTTTGATCCACTGTATTGGATCCGCTATCTTGGGGTTTTCAATTTTTAGTTTAGGTTTTTAAATCCCGTTGCTATACATTTTAGGTCGACTAATAAGCGATGTGGGAAAAGATGATTTCATTTCGAAATTTATTTCTGCTTCCAGCTGACAGGTTTTCTTCAACAGCCCGTGCCGTATAGCAGCATGTCAGAAGTTTATGCCGTTGCGAGATGGGATCCCACTTACAAGTATTGTTTGCGAATCGTTTTACCAGACGGATCGTTGCTTCTTCAGGCCAGCAACGCTTACACGCGTGACCAATGGTATCATTCGATACTTTGGAAGGTGAGTATCATAGCTCCTCGTAACTTAACCTGTTAAGATGTCGATACAAACTTGAACGCCTGCTGATATTGCACAATTCCACAATGTTCTTTTCGTTATTCAATCGTAAAAACAAAAGGATCTAGCCTTATTTCTTGAACCTATCGCGTTGGATTAAAATTTTAGGCTATAAAGAGGGACGATAAACAAAAAATTTCTTTGATTCAACATTGAAAACGGTGCCGATATGTTTTTTTTAAATGCAAACATTCTTTTGTTTCACAAAAAAAATTGTCAGGCCAAACCTTTTGCAAGAATTTTGTTTTGCTGAAGTTCATAATTTTCACGTGAAAGCACCATTTTTTATTATTTTAGCGCTATCCAGGATGTACTACGAGGGGGTGAAGTCTTTAACATCCCTAGTGTAAGTGTGTGTGTGAGTTCGTTTGGGTTTGTTTACGTTTGTTTAGGTTTGCGCGATAATCCAAACAACCCCAAACGAGGATTAGATCTCTGCGGGTCATCACTTTCATGATCGAACAAACCCATACAAACCCCAAGTGTAAGTGTGCGTGTGAGTTTGTTTGGGTTTGTTTCATAACGGAAGCGACGAGCTGCAGAGACTTAATCCTTGTTTGGGTTTCTTTGGGTTCTCGAACAAACCCAGATAAACTCACACCCACCCACACACACCCTAACTTACACTAGGGATGTTAAAGATTTTACCTCCTCGTAGTACATCCTGGATAGCGCCGAAATAATAAAAAAATAGTGTTTCAACCTGAAAATTATGAACTTGACTTTTAAAAAATCCTACAAAAGTGGTCAGTTTTGGCCTGACAAATTTTTTGGCGAAAAAAAGCATGCTTCCATTTGAGAAAAATGTCAGCCTTCTTAACGTCGCCATTTTAAATTTTCGACCAAAAAAGATTTTTTTAACCCCTCCCTTTAAATCCCAAATGTTTTACTATATTCAATACTCAATCGGAGCAGTATTTTTCGAGATGAACCAGTAAATCGATCGGTAATTTTGGCTCAAAGTGGGTGAGATATGGGTCCTTCCTCCGGCAATCAAACGACAACTCTGTAAATATCAAGTCGACCGAGCTAGGCGTTTAAAACAAAAAAATCCGAAAACTTCTCGGCGATGTTCATATCACCGGAATTTCGCGGTATTTCGGCTTTTCCGGTGGCTAAGAATCCGCGCTTGAAGAGTAACCACAAAGATTGACTGGAAAATAACGTTTATCCGAGTGCAAAAAATCAAATTGCAGAAAAGTATTTTCAAGTATCAGCATCTCGTCTCGGTGCACACGAGGGAGGAGATAATATTGCGCGAGCTCAAGACCATGGTGGATTTCGCGCTGTGGACGCCACTGCAGGATGAGAGAGTGAACGGTGCACCGTTGGAGGCGGTTGCCAAACTTCTCGAGGATCCGGTTGTCTCCGAGACCTGCAGTGGCCTCGTTGCCAATAAGGACGAGAAGAAATCGATCGACCTGGAAGAATCGCGAGGTCGGGGTGATCGCAGAAGTTGGGCCGAAGCTGTCCTAGCGGTCGCCAGTCCGCTCCTCGAGAAAGCAGCTCCACCGTCAAGCCTTGCTCGTGCTCTGGCCAGATTGGCGCAACGTCATCCGCGTTCGCCACTCGTGATCGGTCTCAGTCCGGCCATCACGAGGTGCCTCAAGCACACCGTTGATTTTGGCAAATCGCCCGACATGCGAAAGCTCATCCAAGTATTCGTGGCAGCCCTCTACGAGAACAACGACGGTGAGCAAACCATCAGGGATTACATAGCCTCGGTTCATGGCCCTGGCAGTGACTGTCCACATCCCAGGATCCTACCGAACTTTGTGTCGATCTGCGTGGCTGCGATATTCCACAGGTAAGACATCTTGATGCTCTTTGCTTCGGATTGGTCGGGTTTAGGCGAGGTTTTCTAGGCAAGCGAATACTGCTGAGCCGCTTCATTACTGACGTGGCCGTTTGTTTACTTCACAGATTCGAAGTGGCAAGTCGCAAATCATCGAACACTGACGACCCCGAGTACCCACCACCGTTGCGCTGTTATCTCCTCGTTCTGAAAGTCGCGTGAGTACATACGTGCGGCGACAATTCGATAGGTTAATTGATTCATCTCACTTCATTGGCAGCTCTAGCTTATTATGTGCCACGCGATTCGTGGAAACCAATGACATCCGAACGTTTATTTCTCTTGAGACTTATTGTCTTGCTTATCGTCATTGATAGTTTTTATATCCTTATTTAGACAAGCTTACCACCAAAGGGTATTTATCCAGATCTAACCAAATTATCCTCCTGATTCCTAAGCAGATCCTTTGATGCGATACCATCTCGGCTGATGACTTGATTTTCGATGGAATACCAACTGAGTTTCTGGATTCGCTTACATTTAGGGAATCCAGAGTTTCCATAGGAAATCTAGGGCTTCTACCAAGGCTTCCGGTAGACCTTCCATGAGAATATTCGGACTTGGGTAGATTATCGGACAGATTCTTAAGTGCATTTGCAGATGCCGATGCGTTGGAGCTTGTCAGTAGATTTCCTATGGATTGCCACCTGGGTTTCTATGTGATATCGTCTTAGAATTTTAAGATCCAGGTGGTTTCTATTCGGAGCCAAGTTGAAATCATATATATATATAGGTAGATTCTTCTTCCAACTCTCAGATTCCTCTCCCTACTTGGACTTCCACTAATATCCTTAGAAGTTTCTCATCAAGATAGATTCTACCACAAACTAGATTCCTCAATCCACGTGAATTTCCACTGATCTATCCTTGGCATTTACGGATCTTGGTAGATTCGTTTTCGAGCTGCTATATTGCTCTTCCTACCTTAATCTGCACTATTACTCGTAAAGTTTTTGGATCTAGGAAGATTTCACTTAAAACTCCTAGATTCCTCCTCCTACATTAATTTTCACCATTATCCCTAGAAATTTGGGATCTTGGTAGGTTCTTTTTCCGCCTCTTCCTACGTTAACCTCACTCGTATTCGTCTTGTATCAATCCCCTTCCACTGCGGTCTTCATACACACGACTTGATGACGCAATCGTATGTCCTATCGAACAAACGAGAACAATAAACATTGACGAGACATTCTGATCGCCCGATGCAAAAAGCATTTTCATCGGTCCAAAAAAGTATAATTCAAGTATAGTGTATATAGTAACGTACGCATATGCGTGATACACGTCGATACAATAGATCGACCCAAGCATCAGGCACATCGGGTACGTCGATCAGTCCAGGAATCAACTAACTTCTTCGAGCATTTCTCGGCCAAGAATCGAACAACCAAAAAACGCGAGGAACGTTTTTTTTTTCTTGTCTTTTGTTTATTTTAGTTCGGAATACGCAGATTGGAGACCAGGCCTCGGGTCTTTGCTCCAACCAGTGCCGTTTCCGGAGCGCGCGCTTATTGACAAAGAGGTACAAGCGTACGTGATGCTTTCGGTAATGCGACGTTTGGCCGCTGACCCGAGATGCTCCGTCCATCGGGTTCTTTTGCCCGTGCGTGAACCGAGACCCGGATGGATCCACCTCGCTGCACCTTCCTCGAACGACGCGTGCCCCGACGAGGGTGCGCTTTTCGGCGAAATGGTGAGAAATGAAACTCTATAAATTCTAAAAATGAACCGGACGCCCCTTCTTCTTTGTTTACTTCTTTTATTTGGCTCACAGTCCGGGGAAAGTTTAGAGAGCTCGTGATCGCGTCTCGAAAAAAAAATCCTACATCGCCGTTTGAAACCTTTTTCCAGGATTACTCGACTATCAATAAAATGCAATGTTTTCCCAGCAAATCGTCATATCGTTTTTATTTGAAGATGTATTATACATTTATTGGCTGATCTCGCGTTAAACATATTTTCAACGTGTA
Organism: Ophion ellenae; assembly: GCA_963210295.1. Lineage (NCBI taxonomy): Eukaryota > Metazoa > Arthropoda > Insecta > Hymenoptera > Ichneumonidae > Ophion > Ophion ellenae. The sequence goes on along the minus strand of OY723390.1, from coordinate 5,158,386 downwards.
AGTTTTCCGTATATGGTCTACCGAAACGCTCAAGTGCTCACTGAAATTTTTGCCAGTGAACTTTAATATTGAGATTATTATCATTGCCTAAGCTTGATCGAGGTGATTTTAGGATGCTTCATTTAGAGTTGTATTAAAGAAAAACCATTTGTAACTAAGAAACGATGGAAAAAAAGTAAAACACGTTTTGAAAAAATTACAAAAGTGCGTAACAGAGAGAGGTAAAGGCCACGAAATCACGATCTCGTGTTCCTTCCATATTGAGTGGGATTAAATCACGATTGACGAAAAAAACACGTATATCCGGGGGATATAGGTCTTTCCATTGGTAGTCAGATGTCGGGGGAAAACATTTCCAAACATTCAGCCGAGGCGTTTCTGAGAAAAATTGCGGAAACTTTGTACGGATTTCTTTAAGGGCCAAGTCGTGTGTCATTTTGCCTCAAAATTGATTTTGGAATTAGTAGAGCGTATTTTGATACTCGGAAAAAAAAACCTTGTATATGCACGTCAGCGAAATAGAATGGAGCATATTCTCTTCTTACCTTGCTCGCGATTCGTGTGAATAAAAAAATTAAGAGCGGGAGATGTGCAAAGATTATATTGAAAAAATAACTACGCGTGAACGTCTCAGACAAAAACGTGGGAGTAAACGAATTATTTCGAAGTCATTGGCCCAACTTTGTCGCAACACAATACGACGAATCTTTTAATTTATAACGTCAATATCCAAATACCACGCGGCAAGGACAAAAGTCGTTCGGGTTGCTTTGTCTCTCGTGCGAATATATACACCTCGAAATCATAAAGAGTAATGTCATTTTCGAATGTACATGTATAACTTTGCGGCCTTTATACGTACGCTTCGCGCGCGCGCACGTATATTAAAATTTCTATGACGTAGTATTAAAAAAGCCACGACCTTCGGTATATTTGAGGTGTGTCGATGACGCAAGAATCGAGAGCCGAGATTATTTCCGTTCCATCCAGAGTTCAACCAACTGGACTCGCGGTTTACTCACCCCAAAAAAGTCTCTTTCTGGCCAGATTTTCTTCTTTTTTTCCTCGCAGACGACGAAAATCGGGCCAACTTTTCAAAATTTCTTGCGAATTTCTTGATATTTGCTAAATAGTTCGGTTTGAAAATGTTGTGCGGGCTTTCTCGTAGTTGTTGATTACAATTTTTATTTAATTGCGACACGTCTCTCCTGAATGTGCGTTGAATATTTTCTTTTTTTCTTTTGAATATGTAATGAATTTCTACATTTTCTTATAAATGCAATACATTTTTTCGTTTCTGTCAAAGTGTATAATAAATTTTGCATTTTTTCAAAAATGTGTATCCAGTTTTTGCATATTTTTGAGATTGTATAATACATTTTTTTTATGCGTAATTAGTTTTTACATTTTTTTAAAGAGTATAATAAATTTTGGCATTTTCTTAAATGTGTGTAATTTATTTTTGCATTCTTTTGAAAGTGTATGAGTTTTTGTTTTTTCTTAAGAACGTGTATTTAATGTTTGCATTGAGGGATCATCACAGTGTAACGGGTCAGAAAATAACTGATTGTTGCGATTTTTTTCGATGGTTAAAATAAGCTAATCAGTCTGATTCTTTTATGTCCACACATGGAGAACAGAAAATAAATTTTTAAACGTTGATTTTTTAACTTTTCTTTTAACGCTTGAAAATGTCTTCGAAAAAAGGGGTCCTCACGGTGTACACGGTTGTGGCCGTAAATATTATCTGCGACAATATTTGTAAAAAGATTATTAATCAGTATGAAATCTTGCTACGGAAGTATTTAAAAAAATAAAAATTGACAAAATGGCGGCGTTTAAAAAAAGTATCGAATTTAGCCGATTTTTTCGATAGTTATTCGTTTAAAAAAAATATGAAGCTTTCAAAACAAAAAAGCTTCCATAGCAAGATGAAGAATGGCGTGAAGAATGTTGTGTCAAAATTTGAAATGGATAGCTTGAAAACTCTTCTTTTGAGAGTATACACCGTTTTGAAAAACGAAATTTTGAAAAAAAAAACGCATCCGTTCGCGCCAGGTCACACGCAACTGGTCGAATCCCTTTTTCTGAGAAAGGCTGAAGCAACCAGAATAATTCGAATTCCGCTCCAAAAATTAAAGAGCATGTTTATAACCGTCTATACTATCGGACAATGCAAAAAAGATGTATTTCTTTGAAAATTTTACCCATCCATGATCCCTTAAAACGAACGTGTAATAAATGTTTGCATTAAAAAATGTACGATACATCTTTGTATTTTCGCAGAAACGCACGAAAGATTCATTTTAGTAAAGGATTTTTTTGTCGAAATTTCAATGGAACTATACGTACGAAATATTTCCAAATGTTGAAAAATCTCATTACAGGGATTACTCAGAAAAAAATTGCACATTGTGTCAGTATTTCCCAATGCACTACTGCACCGCACTTGCGCCAGGGCGCGTGGAGCATTTTTTTTCTTCAATCAAACAAGGGAATAGGGATTGTAAATTGTCGTTTGACGTCCCTCGCCAGCTGACGACCCTTTTGGGCTGCTGCTGTCGCCGCAAGAGATTCATCGCCTCGCTGGTGAAGCAAACGTGGCGAGCCTGCATGCTTCTCGGTGTCCGGGACTGCGAGGCCGCCCAGGAGGCCCTTTGCCTCATGCTCGAGTGGCGTCTACTCCCGAACGAGGAACATCGCCTACAAGTCGTCTCGGCCCTCCAATCCACCCAAACCGGCAAAAATCGTTACGCCACTCTCTGCCAGCGTCAAAAGAACTTGCAAGAATTGGTAATCCTCGTAATAGCTGCCACATACCTTTCGCTCGATTTTTACGCATTTATATTCTCTCGCAAAGTAATCAAAATTCTCGTCGAAATGAAACTTTTGGCCGGGAGTGTACGCGAAGGGTAAATACAGTGAGTGAAAAAAAAAAGTAAATTCGCCGATTTCGCTTTTTTTTGCCGTGCTTCTCTTTCAGGGACTTAAACTGAAATACTCTTTTTATATTAAACATAGGCGAAATGAGCTATCGAATCGTATGCAAAATATTATCATCTTTGACTCGCTTTACCCCGATCACGACTACTCGCCGATTTTTTTCTCGCGTTTGTTCGATTTTTCTTTCTTTATTGAATTTTCTTTTCCATTTCGAATAATATAGCAACAAAAAGGTGGACCTAAGAAATTGACGCTACCGGCACGCGCGACCGACGCCGACGTGGCTGTGATATTGGGCGGCGGTGCACTCGGAAATCTCGAGTGTCTCACCCTTGCATTTACGTCAGTCACGTCCGCCTGTGCCGAACAGCTAATAAAACTGCCGGCTTTGCGATATCTCAATCTTTGGGCAACACAGTTCGGCGATGCGGGACTGCAAATGATCAGCGAGCATCTGCAGAAGTTGCAGGTACTGAATTTGTGCGAGACACCTGTTTCCGACAAAGGCATCTCTACACTGGCCTGTAAGTATATATATATATACATAAAAACCTGAAAAAGATCGATAAAAAAGCATCATGAACAATTTATCGAATTGAGATCACTGCTCGAAGAAAACAAATTTGTATGTACTTGAATGTACTCGAATAAATACGACGTATGTACTAATTATGCATGTATATGCAAAACAATATACCGGGTGTCCCGGAAGGGCTGGCCGCGAATTGAACGACAAGAAAAATGTAGAATTGGGAACGAAAAAGTCCTCTTCCACTTTTCTCTCCGTTCGATTGTTAATTGAATATCAATTATGGAGGACGAGCGCTGTGACTGGGAACTTGTTGAAATTCGATAAGATATCGAAAAATTGCAGTGGAGAAAGGGTCATGGATCATAATCTTCGTCAGTTCGTGACGAAAATCTTTTATCCTTGTTCTAATATATTCAAAATTCGATTCGAAAAATCAAAAATTATCATAAACGAATGGTTTGTGGACCGTAAACTTCATCAATCGACAACGAAATCGACACGGAGAGAAAAACTATGCAGGACTTGTCAGTTGAGAATTTCACGATACACGTGCTTCGCAACGTTCAGTGGATACTTTTGGAATAGTACATTTACACGATCGTATTTGACTAATGAGTAGTCGTTGACGAATAAACACCGCGGCGATCTCTCAACGTTTCGCGTCTTCTCCAACATAATCTCCGCACTGACTCTGTTGTTTCAGCATTGAAGAGCCTAAGAAAATTGAATCTCAACAGTACGAAGTTGTCGGCGCAGACGTTCGAGTCACTGAAAAAGCGTTTGCCGGCGCTTCAGGAGTTCGACGTGCGTTACACGGAAGCCTGGTGACCCGAGCCCGTTCCTAGATCATCGACGACCAATAATAATAATAATCATCATCATCATTACCACCATCATCATCATCATTATCAGGGCAATGCGAGTGAGACGACGAATTCGAGCGCGACAAGACTAAAGAGGCAACGTTAAGGTGGTTGGCAACTCAGAATGTGGTAACAAAACAAACAAAAAACGCATCGTAGATTTGAAAAAAAAAATGTTTAACACAAAGGTGCAGCCATCCTCCAAACTTGAGCACGGACAAGAAAGAGTAACCAGAAAAAAACTGCCCCCAATCCGATCGAAATAAAAAGAATAAATGAGTTGAAAAAACCAACAAAAAGAAAAGCAAAAGACAGTAGGAAAGGCTCGCGCGAGCTACTCGCCGAATTTCACACTTCACGAAATAGGGAACAAGATAATTAACATGAAAAAAAGAAATAAAAAACAAAAATCATATGAATCACCGAAAGAAACACAAGTCTGTCCTCGAACAACGCGAAATCCCTCGTCCAAGGGTGACTAGCTGCCTTAACATGCGACAAACACAGACACACACACACACATACGCGCAAAACAGGAAGAATTCTGAGCAACCACTGCCACGACACGCGAAATTTAGTCATGTACTCGGTTATATTATGTGTGTTTAACCTCTATAAACGAGGAAAGAAGATGACGAATTGAAGTGATGATGATGCAAAAAAAAAGAGAAGAAAGGAGAAAAGCGACCGTTAGAAACAGACGGTACGTCCAAAAGTATTCGAGCGAACTTTAGTGTAAATAATCGCAGTTGCAAAACACGGACACGCTCATATCCATATATATATATATATATATATATATATATATATGCATAATCAATAATTTATTGTAGCTAGGTAATATTACATTATTCGGATTCAAACCAAAGGCATAAAAAACGACATAAAACGCATATAAACAATTAAATTAAAATAAGACGAAAATTAGAGCGTGAATAAACGATGATGAGACTAAACGGATAGACGAATAAATGGTTCGAATTATCATCATTATTATTTTATCGAACGGGAAGAAAACGACTGATTCTGTATTTCGGTTCAATATATTGCGAAGCTGTAAGGGAGCAAGCACTGTAAGAAGACTGCTTACGTCAATTTCAATAAGAATTATATTATTAGGTTAGAAAATGAAAATCGTGCGAGCAAGTGAGCGAATGTGTGTGTGTGTGTGTGTGTGTGTGTGAGAGAGAGAGAGAGAGAGAGAGAGAGAGAGAGAGAGAGAGAGAAAGCGTGAAAGAGAGACGGCGAGAATTATAGCTATTACAATTATGATACTAATAATAAAATGATAACAATAATAATTCATCAAGTAATGGCATAAATAAAATTCAAGTTTAATACTATACATATATACCAATCATGACAAGTTATTCCATCACTGTATACTTTTTTCAATATACACGTGCATTTACAGACACACGCACACATACATATATATTCATCTATTTATTACTGTGAAAAAATAGTAGAATAGGGGAAACAATGTTACATAATTTATTCCGCTCTCAAACGTGTGAACACCTGATCTTTCATGATAATTGATCACCGCGATATAGACATGTGTGTGTGTGTGTGCGTGCGTGCGGGCGTGTGTGTGCGTGGGTGTGCGTGAATTATTGTAGTATATATATAATATTTGTTACATCGGCCGATGAATGTTTCTTAATGATCGTAACGAATATCAGTGGAATACTTGTTCAAGTGGATCGATACACACGCTGCTAAATATCGGTGCCATAATATCATTATTGTCCCGACTCAGCGTTGACGAAGCAATCCTCCGAAAGTTCGTTTTGATAAGTTGTGGACAGATGTGTTCCGTCCTCGACTTGGATCCTCTCCTGCACGTCCCTCGGCAATTCGCGGTAAACCGACTCCGGGACGCTTTCTGCGAGCGTCGAAAGAAAACAATATAGAGCAAAGATCAGAAGACTTAGGAGCTTTGGAATTTTGTTTTTCACTTTTGGTGCGAAAGTCCTCGACAGAGGGTTTCGTCAGAGACGTTGAATTGTCTTTTACGATCTTCCTGAAAAATATTGGGTGAATGGCGGTCTAATTGCGCAACATCAAATACGACCTCGAAACAGTTTACCCAGTTACCTTAACTTTTTTTAGCGAATGGGCCTGAGAACTTTGTTGAATGTCCTCAACAGTGTTTAGTAAATGACTGCTTGGTAAATGAACTTGAAGCCTCTGTTAAATGTCCTTGAAAGTATTTAGTGAACGACCTTGAAGATGCTGAGTAAATGACCCTGAGGCCTCAGGGAAATGACCTTGAAATTGTTTACCGAGTGAACCTGATGCCTCTAGAAAGTGTGCGTGAAACTGCTCAGTCGAAACGTTGAGACGGTTTACCGAATGGGCCGCAACATTTTCGGAAACCTTTCTGAACCTTTTTATCAAAGGAGTATAAAGCTGCTCGCTAAATGACTCGAGGAATCGAGTAAATGTCCTCCCAAATACTTTTAGAATGTCTTCAATGTTTCCTCGAACGGATGTCACGACCTCATTGGTCAACGGACCGATTCCCCCAATGTCTGTGAAGGCTCGACATCACCGAACAAAGGTTAACGATAACGGGCCTAGAGCCAGTGTCACGGTTGAACTTACCGGTACACTTGTAAAGCAAATCCGACCAGATGACCTGTTCCTGGGAAAAATCGAAGAGACCGAGTCGTCCGCCTTTGTGGGTCGAGTCGAAGACGTTGCCGGAATCCGCGACCAACCGAGGTCCCTCGTAAATGGAAAGTCTTATGAGACCAATGGTCGGTCGGTGAAGAAGCTTCCATCTGTAGGGAACCTTTGCCCTCCAGCCGGCCCCTTTAGGATCCCTCCACAGCAGTGTGACCTGGTGGGCTCGACCCTCCGTATTCCAGAGACTGTTCCTCAATATTTTGCCCGGGCCCGTTACCGAATTCACGAGCTTCAATTGTATTCCCGGATCGGCGGTCGCGCGAAACGGAGTGGCGCGCCAATAAGTTTGTAGGTTCTTCTTCCACATGACGACGTAAAACTTTCGTATGTCCTGATATCCGAACACGAAGCCGACGTAATCGTCGTCGATCTCGGTGTTTACATAGAACGTGCCCTCAAAATCGACCCCGTTGAAGGCTACCTGGCCTGTTATCGGTTTGTCAACAAGGTCACATTGGTAGGCAGGTATTTTTAGTGTTCAAGAAAATTGCGTATCTTATTTTTTTTTTTTTTTTTTTCTTTCATTTTGAACCTGCTTCGGCCAAAATCTGGAGCTTTTTTTTATAAATGTCAATTTGGTGCTTTTTCGTTAATAAACGAGTTTGGAACTTGCTCACGAATGGATAGTGACAATGGAAGATTCGTTCAATTAATATTGAGCAACAACACTCACCAACGGCAATACCAGGATCACAGTTCTCCGTTTGAACCATCTCTGATCCGTTATGATGAATCTTCCATATTGGATCGATCTGGGCACTGCCCTCGGGGTCCAGAGGGATCATCTCGTGTTTGCGGAAATCTGTCGTCCATACCAAACTGTTGTTCGGACAATTGTCGTATCTGTTGATTATCGTGTCGTTGTCGTAGTCCTCGTAGCAAGCGTCACCCACCGGACCACCTGTCGAACAGTCGTACAAAAATCAGAGGCTTTTTATCTAAGGGAATCGGACGGGAGATCGGTCACTTGTAATACCTTTGTCCTTGAGTTGATCTCTGTTCGGCACGTAGGGACAATTGTCGCAATGGTTGCGAACGTGATCACCGTCTATGTCGTCGTCGCAGGCATCACCGATGCCATCGGCGTCGGTATCTCTCTGGCCCGAGTTCGGCTCGTCCGGGCAATTGTCCAAATTGTCCTGTATACCGTCCCTGTCTCTGTCATTGTCGGTGTCGCATAGATCGCCAACGCCGTCGCGATCTCTGTCGGACTGATCGGCGTTCGGATTGCTGGGACAGTTGTCGCAAGCATCGCCAACGCCATCGGCATCGTGGTCTTCTTGGTACTCGTTTCGCACAAACGGACAATTGTCCAAGCCATCCAGGATTCCTGATTCGATTCGATGACCATGACGCGGAGATTGTTGGGATGTTGCAAACGATTTTTCCATCGACCGGTATAGAGCATGAGAGGAAATAAAAACATAGCGGCCGTAAGCCAAATTGTCCGGGAACATGGCTAAATGAAACGCGATATAAATACCATCGTTGTCCTTGTCGCTCTCGCACGCGTCGCCGATTCCATCGCCATCGGTGTCCTCCTGTCGCGGATTCGAAATCGATTCGCAATTGTCGCAGACATCACCGACCCTGTCCGGACCATCGCGGTCCGAATCCTCCTGCCTGGGATTATACTTTAGCGGACAGTTGTCCGAGTCGTTCAGGACCCCGTCGTTGTCAGCGTCTTCGTCGCACGCATCACCGATCCCATCACCGTCCGCGTCTTCTTGTCCGCTGTTCGGCAGTGCCGGACAATTGTCGCCCGGAAAATTGTGTTGGCTGTCGGAAGTGATAATTGGCTTGTCCGGTATCGAATCGAGATCGAAATCCGGACCGCAGATGTAACCGTCGCCGGCAAAGCCCGTCTTGCACTACGAAATAAGGGTCGCGTCATTGACTAATGCTAAATATACACATCGTAATTGAGCTCTATCAGTTGAGTTCGTTGAAATGGTTCGTTTTCAACTCACTTTACTTATTCCGAAACCTTTAGTCAAATTCTTGAAGTGTTCTATTGCTTAACGGCTTTTCTCATTTAAAAACGCTTGAATTTGACGCGCATGCGTCTTGCATACGCTCAAACGCAGTTCAAGCTGCACAGGCGTATGCGACACTGGTCGTGATCGTTTACGAACAAGTGCGCATGCGCATAATGGTGCGCAACGCGCAACTGCGCAATGAAACGAGTCATGCGCAAAACAAATGACTTGTTTCATTGCGCAGTTGCGCGTTGCGCATCGTTATGCGCATGCGCACTTGTTTGTATCACAATGATGAGACCCACCCAGGTAGCAATTTTCAAAAAGTTGTCCAAAAGTCGGCTAAAAGGGTGCCAAATGTCCGCCCGGAAGTTATCTTAAAGTCAACAACCATCCAAAAAGATAACTGTTGGACACATGATAACTTATAGGTAACTTCCAAGCGGACATTTGGTACCCATTTGGACAACTAATAGACAACTATTTTGAAATTGCTACCTGGGCAACGAACACGACCTCTGACAGGCGTACTCGTTCACACGCAATGCCCCCGAACACTAACGCACCATTTCGAAGCACACGCTTCGAAATGGTATGTAACTTTGACTCTCTGGCTATTTCAATCATACAATCGGCAACAACTCCAATTTAAAAAAACAAAACGTGCAACGAGGCACTATAATAATGTTAATTCTTAGTCGGCAGTCTGTCGTGTGCGGAATGACTCATGAAATGAATAAATCGAGCGAACTATTACCGGACGTAATCCAACAAACAATTCGCGAAAGAAATCGAGTGCCGTACGTTATGCGACGCAACGGACGCGTGCATGACCCACGTGGATCGCGCGATTAGAAGAGCTCAAAGCGCGCGCGACCGAGCTAATATAAGAGCACAAACAAGAATAATGGTTACGCGTTGTCGGAAAATAAACCGATAATCGTAAAGCAATGTGGAAAATCCAAACATCTCTGAAGAGGCCGGAAAACAGAGTACATTTCTTCAAAGGTGCAACCACACAAAAAGAAGTGGTGTCAATGCTAACCTATGCTGTAATAGGGCATTACACCCTTTCTTGAGGTATCTCAATTTGATCCTTTGGTGGTAATAAACTACTAGAATTTTTATTTCTATTTTATAAAATCGATAAGTGCCATGAGAATGCACTTAAATTTTACATTTCAAATTTCCTGCTGCTTTGGTTTGTGACGTCACTTGCATAGTAAACATGGTAAATTCTTATATCGACGCTGAGCCAATTGTGAATACGTCCATTTTTTTCGTTAAAAGTAAGTTACCACCCCTATCATTGGGGTGTTGTTGCTAAATGTAAGAATACTAGTGTAAAAATACCGGGAGAGTTGTGGATTAAAATGCCAATTGATATAAAGGAAGACTTGGTTAAAACTTGTAAGAATAGATCGAAAGTCATAGTCCGAAAAAAAACTAATATGTTCTTTTTTGAAGTACGGATAACTATTTGAAAATTTGAAATTAACTATGACAAAGGAAATATATAGTCGTTGACGCTTTCTTTTACAGCTTAGATAGTAATACGTTTACCATTTTCTTTGTTTACCATGTCAATGACGTCACGTCGGAATCCATCATGGCAGCTACCGTTTCGCATGTTCGTTGAACAGATAGAAAAAGTATTTAAAAACTATATATATATAAAATGTATTTTGTGTTTTTATAAATTAAAATCAACATTATTCGATTCCTTATTGCGAAACAACCTTTTTTATATATTCTTAATATTTTTCCTACATAGTGTAAAATACCCTGTTATGTTCGTGAGAGCACAGTAAACGATTGACTAAAATCAACCGTTCTCAACGCCCCCTCTAAACCTCTACGAGTAACCAACCTCTACGATTAACGACCGGGAAATCAAAAGAGCACTGAAAACATTAAAAAACAATAAAGCGCCCGGACCAGGTGAACTTGGAACAATGCACCTCAAATGGATGCACGGAAGCAGTTTCGCAAGAACTGAAGAAATGTTTAATTTCTGCCTAACTGACAATCATTATCCAAATTCATGGAATCTCGACACGTGTATCTTTTTACATAAGCCAGGTAAACCTGTAAACGTACCATCATCATATAGACCAATAACCCTCCTCAATACAATGGACAAATGGTTCAAACGAATAATTCAAAACAGTTTACAGAACAAAACTCTTGTTTCAAAATACTACCACATTCTCAACACGGATTTCGACCAGGGCTCGGAACAAACAGTCAACTAACCAGAACGATACATTACATCAAAAAATCAATAAACAAAGAAAGAACATGTTACGCTGTATCCCTGGATCTGTTGAAAGCATTTGACTGTATGAACCACGAAGGACTGGTACACGAATTAATAGGAAGAAACATAGATTTGTCGTAATGAAAATGCTAGAATCGTATCTACTCGACCGAAAATTACGAGGCAAATTCTTTAACGAAATCCATGACGCGATGGACCAATCACACGGAGTTCCACAAGCCTCTGTACTTGGACCAACAACAGTCAACCTTTACGTCTCTGACGTTCCATACACGGCAGATCTTAGCTCTCAGTACGCTGACGACATGATGATATTAACCAACGGACAGACCCCACACTGAGCACATCGGAACGCCGAAGCGTCAGCATCATAGATTCAAAAACAAATAACATTAAGACAATCAATCCATGAAGACAACTTAATTATTTTAGAGTTACCGTCTCGAGAATTCTAAAAATGACCCCTCATTCAGACGCAAGGCTCGGAATCACCGGATTCGTAGTAAACTGTCTTCAAGGAATTATCGTAATCAATCGTAAAACTGAGAATCATCAAAGCATGCATGCTGCCATCGCTGGACTGTGGCACAGGTTGCTTACTACCACTATATAACACAACATCCCTACGCAGAATGGAGATTTGTTACAAAAAATCACTAAAACAAGCCGCCGGTCTACCGGTATCTTTTCCAACCGCTGACCTGTGATTGATGACGGACGAGAAACCTATTCTCGATAGACTCTGCCAAATACACCGAGTCAGGCTTGATGAAATTCGAAACCACGCTCGTTCTTACTTAAGAGGACTTATGCAAGAAGATCGAAGACCCTACAACAATGCATCTGTGAAAGCCAATATTCTTTGCCCAATCCAACTCCCCCTCCTATGAATCACATACAAGTACCTGCTCCCTTTCACCCACCCAATCATTAGAATTGAGCTAAAAAAAAGATGTTGAAAACAAAAATAATGTAGCCGAAAGGCAAAAATGAAAACTGATATGAACATTTGAAAAACCCACTTCTACCCCATCAATGTATAGAGACCCATAGGGGCAATGCTTTCCAAAAAATGTAAACGTAATCTAAATATACATAAATAATGATTAACTAAACAAAAACTCCTGATTACCTTGCAAGTGTATATACCCTGTACTTGGCAGAAACAAGCGGCCTCTACGTGACAGATAGTTTTGGAATCAGGACAAATGGTGTGTGTTCTGTGACATCCGACGGTCTGGTTGCCTGAATAACCAACTTTACATTGGCCACACGCGAACGATCCCTGTAAATAACAAATCATACATTCTATGCAAAATATCGCAAAATCTTACATGTTGAGAAATTCCACTTTTCATATCGCGCTGTTCCTGGAAATATTATATAAGGATTCAATGTCCAATACACTGAATCAATGTTCGTGGCGATATAAAGAAGCCACCTTTGCTTCGAATAAATTCTCGGCTATTAGTACGTTGCCATATTACTATTATCATGATTATTGGTGTTTACGAAAATGGTTTTCAGCAATTCTTATTGGTTCACACGAAACATTTTCAATAATAATTTACCTTGTAATTATTTAAAGACCGATTTTAATCTTATATTTTTTGTATAAACAAATGTTTGTAGTAATAGTAAAATGTTATAATCAAAAGCTTACCATTACTACAAACATTATTATTGTCCTTCTTTTTAAACTAAACACTATTATAATTATTACCACTGTTACTGCAATTCCTGTCGTGACGACTGCTACAACTACTACCACTACTTATATCGTTATGATGATTATTACTCTTATTTATTGATTATTACTATGGTCATTATTATTATTGATATTGTCATCATCATCACCATCATCATCATCATCATCATCATCATCATCATCATCATTGTTATTTATTGTCAGTAGTATTATTTGCTCGTCTAGCGATATTTAATAATGACTCGAAATGATTTCCAAATACTACACTACACGAAATTGTGTAATGAAACAAACGACTCGATTGATTGTAAAACAATGGCTATAATTACCAGATTGTTGATGCAGATTGAGTTCGGAACGCATCCACCGTTCCGGCCGTCCTCGCACTCGTTCAGGTCGACGCACTTCCCCTTGTCTCTGCCGGTGTTTGCAACGCCATATCCGGGACGGCACCGATCGCATCTGGTGACGGGCATTACCGGAACGGCGGGTAAACATCGGCGAATTAATCCAACAAAAACGCATTCGATCTTCCAACATTATTCTGCCTCACCGCGAAACGACTCTTTCTTTCTCCCCCACATCCTCATTTCATAGTCTATATATGTACGATTTGTGCCTGCAACGAGTTTTTAGCAGCCTCGCACGTATATCGAACGATACAAAAAATAATAATAAATCAACGAATAGTAATTAAAAAAAAAAAAAAACAACAGGACGCACGCAGAGGAAGGACTTTTGTCGGATTGAAAGAGCGATACGAATCATTAATCGTCGTCGACAACGTTTCTTGTTCTTCTTTTCATCGTCTTCGTGTATTGTCATCGATCGTTTTGAATCGTTCGGAATATGTTACAAAAAAAATGGCATTAAGTACATCCGAGGTACATTGTGTGAGCGAGCGCGAGAGAGAGAGAGAGAGAGAGAGAGAGAGAGAGATCATTGTTTCTTCATGAGCATTGAGCAAATCGAAACCCCTTTACTATATTTTCTTGGCGAAAAGATATCGATAAGTGGATTGAAAAGCACTGAACACTAAAAAATATCCACTTGATTCTTTCGACCCCAAGGCGAAATGATACACGAGCCCGTCCGTATACAGAATTCCGTAAGTAGTTTTTCGAATATTTCACATAAACGGCCCGATCAAAAGACGCGACATTTTTACAGTCGACGTTTGATTACTGAAGGAAGGATCTATATCTCCCGGATACTCGTGTCCTAACGAACGAAATTACAGACGGAAACTTAAATTACCGCGAGAAACTGCAATCAAATCAGATCAGATAATAATCGCTTAGCTTGCCGATCGCAAATCAAAGAGACATTTAACCGAGCCACCGTTGCAATATGTTAAAAAGTAGCTGAGAAAAATTCGAAAAACTATCGCGTATATGAAATGTACAAAGTATGTCTCCGCGTGTGTAATTTAACCTTGATAAAGCGGCCCCTTTCGCCGCGTCATTAGTATGAACACCGATATTTTCCATTTCCTGCTCTCATAATTATTCTCTCATTTTTTGCTTTGTTCTTTTGTAACCCTCACTCGGATAATATTATCATTAAGATTATCATTTTAAATGTCACTATTACGAGCAACAAAAATATCGTTGTCACTATACCATTGTTGCAAGTAATGCGAATAACAGTATTATTTTTAATGTCACAATTTGAATAATTGAAATATTAACAATAATATTGCTGTGAATATTGGTAATAGGACATGTGATCATTCGAATGAAAATGGGGAACGAGCAATATATCAATAGATCGATCTGTCGAAATCGCGTTCAGCAGGATCGCACCTGTGTCCTGGATACAGGTTCACGCATTGTGAGTTATTGTCGCACGGGTTGCGCAGATCGCATTCGTCAATGGGCCTGCACAGGTGTCCGTCGCCGTCATAGCCATCGGGGCAACTGCCGCAGACGTGATAAGGATGCTCGCTTTTCGGATAACAAGTTACGTTTTTGAAGCAAGGATTACGATCGCACGCAGTCAACTTGCGACAGTTCTGGCCGTTGCCGTAATACCCAGCCGGACAGTCGCCGCACCTGTGTATGCATCAGAAAATGTCATTCACATGAGCGAAGAAGAATATTCAAGGGGAACATTTAACCCTTTGCACTCGAGACGTGACTCCCACTCACCACTTACTATGCAAGCGAAAAAGGCCTCGAGGGCGAACGGTTAAGGTCACTGTGTTAGGCCGAAAACTGATGAGGGAACTTTGAAGCTAATTTTCAAGTAATTAATGGACTTTGATGGAAACTTACAATTGCTTTTTCAAAATGTACATTAAAGAGGATATAACATTTTCTTACGATTTTTTCTCGATAGAAAATGTTGGCTGACAAGCAGTTTGGGTAATTATGCAGTATGAGGAGTTTTTCGAGAAACGACGGGAAATTTTTTTTTTCGCCGTCAACTTGCTTATTCTATTATATTCAGCCCCGGATCTACGATTCTTCCGAGCCGGGGCAAAAACTTGACATTGGCGCCCCTCCCCTCCAGCATTTGAGATTAAGGGGGGAAATCTCTTTAGACGCCCGAAAATGAGTCATTTGTCATACATTTTTTTATAGGTGATGAAATAATCGCATCGTTTAAAAATGTTAACATTATGTTATTACAACTTTTAAGTGTTAATTTTTATTTATTTAAAAAAAAATGGCGGCGTTATAAGGTATTTCTTTAGGCGTCTTTTGAAAAACTGCTCATGTTATAGCTAAAAAGGTGATTGACCGATCTGGCTGAAATTTTGGGAGGTTACTCAGTATAACATTGTTCGAAGGATATACCTATGAAAATATGGAAAAGTATAAAATTAAAAATTAAGTAGGCTTTGTAATCAAATTTTCATATTTTTGACAATTTTCTCGACAATTTTTATCGCAAAAAAGTAATTTATTTACGCGATCAGCCAGATCGATCGACAACTTGTTGAGCTATACATGGGCAGTTTTTCAAAAGAGGCCTAAACGGACTTCATCAAAGTTCGTCTCGTAGGCACTTTTGTTTTCGATGGCTAGAATCACGAGGCCATTGAAACTCACTAAAGCGCCCTGGATGCTAGACGCTTCAGTGAAACAATTTTTTTGCAAACACAAGAATTCAGCGCCCCCTTAAATTGCCGCCCGGGGCAGGTACCCCGGTTTGCCCCCCCTTAGAACCGGGGCTGATTATATTGAGTGATATCCCGTCGGGGGACGCTGACATTTCCCATTAATTCCATAAATTATGGGGTTTCCCATCCCATAACGTATGGAATTAATGGGAAATGTCAGCCTCCCCCGACGGAATATCACTCACTATAATGGAATAAACAACATCATGGCGAAAAAAAAATTCTCGTCGTTTTTCGGAAAAGTCCTCATACTGCATAATTACCGCAGTTTGTTTGGGTTGGAGAATTCACCATCGGTTGTCTAAAATTTGGACAAAAAAAGGTACGATTTTTTGAATTATTCGTATCAATTGTGAATGGGGCCGTTTGTCCGAAATAACCATTCGGCGAACACATTCACGATGGAATGTTTTAATTTTTAGGATCGAACCCGGAGCAAATATCCAAGCGTTTTTTCTTCAAGCATATACCAAACACTTGAACAGTACCGAAAAGGATTGCGAAATTTTGAAGGGTTTTTTTACTACTGACATTTTTATTATTTGTTTATGTAAGGCGAGTGTGTGACTTCGTAAGGAATCAATTTTTTTAAATCCTTAGTGCTTCTCTGTTCCAGTACATCTAAATTAAGAAACGGCCCAGATTTATTTCTCCTAAATCGTAAATCTACATCCCAATCATTGGAAATTTTGTATCACTATTTTGTGTTAAACAAATTTTAACATTTTTTCACAGTTTTTTCCGTGTATATTTTGAGGCTACGAATGGCATAATTACCGAATAGCGATGAGATAGGTAGCATTTTGTGCCGTCTACAACATTGCCATGATTGCATAGTCTAATATTTTGTGTGCTTGATTTTCGCACAAATTCCCTATCGATAACATTAATAATTTAATTACGCTACTGTGAATCCTCATTTTCACGGTACCAAGGGTTAGTCCGATAATTAGTCGAACCATACCTATTGTTCAGCTTCGTGGTGACATTCTCTCAGCAGATATTAATAATGTACTGAAAAATGATCGGGAGTTTTCCATAAACGTAATGTAGTTGCCGATTTTTTTCTGAAAAACGGTACTGTGGAACGTATTCAAACTGCACAGGATGATCAGCGAAGGGGTTATAAAGGTCCAGAAAAAATTTCAGCTCGGTGGTAACATATGTTGACTTAACCCCATAACAACCTTAAAAGAAACTTCAAAGTGCCCATATCAGGTTTTTGGCCCAAGGTGATTCTATTGAAGGGTAACCCCTTAAAAGAATCTTAAGAGGTTTTCGTAATGCGGGGATTTTGTCATATCTGACCTGTAACCGTCCGCGGATGGATAGCACCTAACGGTCCTAAAACAGGGATTAGGTTCGCAGGGATTGGCCCTCTCGCAATGGCGGCCGTCACCGACATAGCCCCGGGGACATCTGCACTGCGGACCGTTCGCGGTGTCATGGCATTCTGCTGCCGGATGACAGGGTGAGTTGACGGTGCACGTCGATGGTGGGGGTGTCGGCGGTACAGGACCTACGTGGAGAACATCGATATTTGTTTGGTTATTTCTTGGTCGCCCCGTGTAGTAGGACCGTCGAAGGATAATTAAACAAGGTTCGTATGCCTAGAGTTTGGGAACTCTTCGAGATTATTTATGAGAGATGTTGCTATTTAACTCACGGGGTGCGCATTCCGCGCGGCAGGCTGTACACTCTTCCAACAGTTTGCGAACGAGGGCCGTTTCTCTTCTCTGTGGCGTGGATATGATACAAATGCAAAAAGAAATGGAATCAAAAATAAGGTCTTGGCAGATGACCGTTGATGTGCTGAAGGTTAAATATGAATTCGTTGTCGCGGATAACTGGAAGGCTCTTTTGGCGCAACGTCAATGACGCGATGTAGAGAGGGTATCCACTTACGTTGTGCTCCGTTTCTTGCCAGACCCGGGTTGTCAATGTTATCAGTTCGTTCAAGATTTTCGAGAGCTGCGAGTCGCCCACGCATTCTACAAAGGAAGAAAATGTTGACGGTACAGTTATAATATAGTTAGAGTATAAGACATTTGTAGTGCAGTGGCAGTGGAGTTGCAGAACGGTTGCAGAGCCGTTGCAGTACAACCACAGTACATTTACGGTACCGTTGCTATATCGACGTAGTACTGTCCCAGTACAATTCCTGTACCGTTACAGGTCCCCTTGAGTATAGTAAGTTTACAGTGCAGTGGCAGTGCAGATTCAGTACGATTGAAGTACCGTTGCAGGTGACGGTACCATTGCAGTACCGTCACCGTACCGTTACAGTACCATCACAGTTCGGTCACGGTAGTTTTGCCGTTCACCTGCACCGTACACCTGTTACAGTGCAATTTAAGTATAGTTACAGTACAGTCACAGTCTTCTTCCGGTACAGTACAGTTATAGTCTGCTTCCGTTACAGTACCATCATAATAAAATTATAGTAGCGTTACGGTACAGTTATAATATCGTTATCGTACCGTTGCAGTACCGCCGCAGTACAGTTACAATACCGTTGCAGTATAGTTGCAGTGCCGATGCACTACCGTCACAGTATCGTCAGAGTACAGTTACAGTATGATTATAGTACCGCTGCAATGCCGTCACAGTGAAGTTACAGGACCGTGACAGTGTCGTTATTGTACAGTTATAGTTTCGTTACAGTACATTTGTAGTATCGTTACAGTTCCGTCGCGTTAGCGTTGCAGCACCCTTGCTGTACCGTTGAAAAAGCGTTACGTTACCGTTACAGTACCGTTGCAGCACCGTGCCGCATAATGCCGTTACAGTATAACCACAGGGAACCTACCGTTGTAACAACAATAAACTTACCCCAATCTAACAAAATATAGGGTGTCTCAAAATGACCTGACATTTTAATTTATTAATAAAACGTATTACTTATTTGAAAAGTACGAATATTGTTACTTTAATATAAGATGCAAGCATGGAGGTTATGCGTGGAACACAATTTGCGATAAATGGCCTCGTCCCTGTTTGCGCAAACCTTTTGACGAAATTTTCAGTAACATTTTGGCATAATTGCGGACTAGTTTCATTAATGGTGCGTCCAATTGCTGCATTGAGCTCCGGAATGGTCTGTGGATCATTGGCATACACTTTTCCTTTCAGAAAACCCCAAAGAAAGAAGTCCAATGGCGTCAAATCGCACGATCTTGGTGGCTAATTCACATCGCCGCGGCGCGAAATAACACGACCATTAAACTTTTGCAATAACTGCATTGTTTAGCCCGCGGTGTGACAGGTTGCGCCATCTTGTAGTAAGAATATGTCTACCAAATCCATGCTGTTTATGCCATTTATCAGATATCGTGTTCTACACATAACTTCCATATTTGTACCTTATATTAAAATAAAAATATTCGTACTTTTCAAATAAATATTACGTTTTATTGATGAATTTAATTGTCAGGTCATTTTGAGACACCCTTTACTGATGTACGTAGATACATTTATTTCCTAAAGCAAATGGAGCATCAAACATGAAATCAGCGAATTTTTCCGCAACAGAGCACATTTTATCGAGATCAAGTCAACAGATCAAGTGTCGAAGTTTTTCCGATTGATATACAAGGCTAGGTTCGGTTTCCACGATATTCGAAGTGAATCCGGTTTCTCTGCCTACGACATCGGTGAATCCGGTTTCTCTATGATTAGATATCCGATGCCGGCAGCCACTTGGTCAGTATTAAGGACATCGGGTTTAAACTGGGCGCAATGGCTGTATCAGGAATTTCATTGCCGGTGTATCGTGAACTTACCGGGGGCTAATTGAATCGGTACTGGTTGATCACCGCGCCTCCTGATTCTCGTACTGTACGACGGCGTAGTCTGGCCAAAGATCTGGTCCTCAAGATCCAGCAAATTGGTAGTACAATGTTCACGTCTCAGGGCATCCTCGACGGTCGCTGTTTTGTAAATCTTCGTCCGGTACTTCCTCTCTTTGAACTGCAAAGATGGTTCGATCGAGTTGGAGCGCGGCACGAGAATATACCAATAGATATGAAGTCTTTCGTCAGGAATATGGGATCGGGTTGAAATTCCGAACTTTGAATGATCAGAACGCTCCAAACTCCGAATGAATACTACCCCGAAAGATCAAAACTCCAAAAGAACTTTACGCGAAAGACCAAAACTCCGAAAATCTGAACACCGTCTAAAGAATTCGGCTATGGAAGTTTTTAACGTTTCAAAATATTCGGTAAATCAACGAATTATTTCAAGATTTTCTTTATTAAGAAGTGATTTTACGTCAATTTTGAAAATTGCCTAGACAATGTTATACGTTCTACGACATTTACAGTCAATTGTGTAGTCTTTCGCTGACATGATCTTGACGAAACTTGTAATTTCGGAACATTAAAATTAGGATTTTTCTAACCGTCGGAGCATTTAAAGTTCGGAATTTCAACCTGGCCCCCATGTCAAGATCATGCCCGCGAAAGTCTACACAGTTCACTGTAAATGATGTAGAACATATAACATTGTCTAGACAAATTTCAAAATTGACGTAAAATCACTTCTTAATAAAAAAAAAATCTTGAAATAATTTATTGGAAATTTGGAAACTTTTGAAACTTTCATAGTCGAATTATTTTTACGGTGTTCAGATTTTTGGAGTTTTGATTTTTCGGGATAGTATTCTTTCAGAGTTTTCAGCGTTCTGATTATTGAAAGTTCGAAATTTCATTCCGGCTCCATCTTCAATTTCGGAACATTAAAATTCGGAATTTTAAACCGTCGGAGCATTTAAAGTTCGGAATTTCAACCCGGCCCCAGGCATATCATTGTTGTACTTTGTCTGACTGTCTATCCTGTTACAGCCTCAGAACTTCCACACTTTACATCAGATCGAGATGATATTTCACTAAATTCGATTATGACGATTGTAGCCCACGAATAATCACTATTTTAACAATAATCTAACGAATTCAAATATTAGCATCTCCATTAATAATGAACGGCCCCAAAATTGTAAGGAAATCGCAGAAAAAATCTTTATGCAAATACTTTCGACTTCATTGACTCTTGTCAATAAGCAATACATATTCGAGTAACAATTATTTTGGAGTCAGCCGAAATTTTAGTTGCATTTAACAAGCTCCATTTCTTGGCAGGTCCTTCAATAATGAACAATCCCGAAATTCTGGAATAAATCATAGAAGTGGCTCTTCGCCAGTACATTCTACTCAAAAGACTCTAGCATAATAATCATATATCCCCCTCACCCGAGAATCTTCGATTTCTTGAATATCATATTCTCATCGTCACTTGTACGAACATGGCCATCGAACCATCGAACCAATGCCCATTCTGATGCATCCGTTATCGAAAATGCTTATACGTTCAACAAATCCCACTGCTATACGTTGATCTTTAGGATATGAGATATATGTGGGCTTATTTGCCCGTTTACCGAATACAGATCCCTTGACTGGCGCAAAGTATCGAGTGCCCGTTGACATGAGGACAAGTTGGGCAATGCTGATTTTTTTTTTATACTCTTGAGCTGCGGCTCCTATAAATGCGAATGCTATATCTTTCGCCGACCATATTCGGAAGGACTACATCGTCCCACGGACTTGGGCGTCGTCACTCGTATATAGTAGTATAAAAAATTGTTATTCGTTCGGAAACTGTGGTGCGTGCGCCCGAGCGGCGGTTTAGAGGACACGATCGAGATCGACCAGCCGGATAGAGCGGGGGGGATTTACATTATGCTTGAGAAATCTAACGAAGCCCCGAGATCGTTAACTGGCATATTCAAACAACTAATATAGTCATCCGCCAAGAAAAACCTTCCATTATCTCCAATTTGTAAATCAAGCTAAAACATTGATTAAGTGTATTTAAAAAAATTACAATTAAAATTGTCGGTAAATATAAAAAGCATTCAATATGTCGTTTGTTTGGGTCTGTTTGTAATGGCCGAAAATGAATGCTACATAAGTTATACGAACAATGTATAATAAATGTGAGAAGTGGCCAGTCACTATACTACGACATGTATTTCGGTTTCAGACGTCCGTGGGTGAGATGAGATTTGCACTATAATTAAAAATGTTGAAATCGAGATTTCTAGGTGAATTATGCGTTACGTGGGTTAATCCTATATTTATCGGCGACGATGCGGGAACATTCATCGACAAAATTCCATCTTATGCTTCACGCGTGACCGTTGCATCCTTCTGGTATTTTCCATACAAGTATCGATTCTTCTCGGTCTCACTTTATGTATTTTTCCGTTCACAAACTCGCCCACACTCGGACGAATAATTTATGAACGAAAATTTGATTAATATATCTGCGTTTTTTATTTACTTTTTCCTAAGGTACACGCTGTTCGCGTTTGTTACCTATTCCCCCCCCCCCGCCCCCCCCCATTGTGACCGTTTCTTTCCCTCTACTGTTTACTCCTTTTTTCTTCACCTTTCTCCCTGTTCCCCCCCTGCTTGCGGCCGCAGCCGACTTCCCCCTCTGTATTATATTCGTCATGACATTTCTGTGATGGGTATAGAGAAACTGCGGAAACATCTATACCAATACAGCCGGTCATCAAGTTCGCCCCCCATTCGTGGAACTAGTCTTATTCCGCCGCGAAATGCCGAAGAAAAACAATTCACGACGAAATGTACGCGACTGGGATTCGAACCCGGGACCTCCGGTCCGCTGGTTTAGTGGCGAGCACGCTATCCACTAGACCATCGCACCGGTTAATATCTGCGTTTTTATAAATCGTGTTTACAATTTGGACAATTTTTACGAATTTAGAGTGTATATATGTCGCGTTGGCTTGCCAAATAAATTAATATAGTTAAAAAATAAATCCAATGAAAATGAACAATTCTTTTATACGATAAAAAGGACTGCACAACAATCCAACTTACCACTTCGACAGGCGAATCTTTCAGATCGTATTCAGCTATGTCGCGAAATGTTTTTTTCAGCGGTATCGAACCTTCGTGAATGCAATCGACGTAAACATCTATACGAGCCGAAGGTTGCTGTTGGCGAACGTAAAAAATGATGTTCTTGATGGGCACCGAAACGTTCATGGTATCGACCACGAGGTGTTCCATATGTTGTTTATCATGTTCCACCGTTTCCATCATAACTATTAGAAATATTAAATTATGAACTCAGAACTTCCGCACAATGTAGGAAGTGTCTACATTTTTACGTGTTTTTTCTGTTTTTTTATAAAAAGAAAATCGACGGAATAAAAACAGGAGCATGAAAATATTTTACTATTATAAGAATAATAAAATTTGGAAAAAATGATGAGCGTATATTCGAGAATGATAAATTTCGAGCGATATCTTAGATTAATTACCTTCGTATAACATTCGAGGTCGATATTAAATGCAAAATAAAGTTTAATTTGCTAAACCATTAAAATCTTTGTGCGTGCCTACAAAATTAAACGACCAATAAAATCTGCGTCAGCTAAATACTCTAATGTTACTGGTAGCACGCTCGTGCGCATGCGCGCATGACTATATAGTACGCGCTATGGTGATTTTGCAGAAAATGTTGGGTAGAACGCTATTTTTTTATTTCATGGGGGGGGGGGGGGTCGGCTATGAGTGTGGAACTCAGTTTCCGGGACGTTAAGGGTGGTAGATCGGCCGCCATCTTGAAATTAAGGGTGTTTAGGTTTAGGATTAGGTTTAGGATTAGGTTTTTTAAAATAATTTGCGTAACCATGACAAAAATTTTGTGAAGAGCATTTTTGTAGTTGATGCAATTGTCCATAACTTTTTCTAATAACTTTTTGGGCTAATGTCAATAATAAAAAGTTATAAACAAAGAAAAATAAAAAAATAGGCGATAAAGAACTCTGAGGCAAGCTTATTAATTAATTTGGAATCTGACAATGAAAATACTTCTTACTTTTTTTATAGAGCATTTTGTTATGAACAATTTAACCTATTCTTTTTATTCGGTTTGTTTATATTGATTTTTCAGCGTTGTGAAGGGAGGTAGTGGAAGGTAAGTAGGCTACGTCGGTATTAAAAAAATTGTTAATGATTTTATTTCGAGCAGTATTTTTCGTTGTTTTTTATTATATTCTTAAGTTTTTCAATGATTATTTCGAAATTGTCAATCATCATCACTCTCAAATCTTATTTGTTTTGAAGGGCCGGGTTTTTTAAATTTATCTTCATAACCGTGAGGCCGACAAAAATAGTGTAGAGAGCTTTTTTCTAGTTGATACAATTCTCCATAACTTTTATTAATAACTTTGTGTGCTAATATTAACAATTAAAAAGTTATAAACAAAAAAAGATGGAAAATGAGAGGATTAGAAACTTCGAGGTAAGATGATTAATTCATTTTAAATCTGACAATAAAAATGCTTGTTACCTTTGTTATACAGCATTTCGTTATAAACAATTTGACTTATTCCAATTTTTATTCGGTTTGTTTTCCTAGATTCTTATTGTTATTTAATTCTATTATTTCTTCTTCATTTAATTCAAACGGAATAAATTCGAATTCCTTTCTTCTTTTATTTAATCATAAATGTAAATAATAATAATCTTAAATTTAGAAATTTATAAAAATATAAAAATCATATGATAATTAAATTCTTAATTAGCGTTTCATAATAATTGCATCAACGACAAAAACTCTACAAAATTTTTGTCGGCTTCACAGCTACGGAGATAAATAAAAAAAACTAATTCACCCTTAATGAGTTTTACACTCATGGCTGACCCCCCTACGAAATGAAAAAAAAATAGCGTTCTACCAAAAATTTTCACGAGGCCTTTTTTGAAGCACCATTTGGTCATGGTAATACGCGTGCGTGTGTGCGCAGGCGGCCGTGTTTAGCTCGTGCGCTTGCGCACTTCCTTTATACACTCCAAATACTTCTGAATACTCACTTCTTTTCGTATGACGATCGAGCAGAACCACAAACTTGATTTTGGGCCTTATAAATTGAGTCGCCAGTAGAGTCTCAACGGTGCTCGATTTCTTAGGCCTTATGTGTGTTACTGCGATTGCAAACTCATCGCTGTGCAAAACTTCCTCGAGGTTCTCAGTCAGAGCTTGGGATGAAGAAATGTAAAAAAAAATTTCACAGACAATTGTAATTTATATAAATTGTAAAATCATATGTGATCAATATTATCTAGGTCCCATTGGGCTACCAAGGCTATCATTCCGGCCTTAGTAGGAAAGTCCATCTTTTGAAATTCTTCATAAACATGAAAAATATGCGACGTACGTAAGACTCGAACAAAAGTTAAGTCTAGGGATGATATTTCCAACAGTACTTCTAAACTTTTCGTCTTTGATCACTTGGGGAAAAAAACTGAAAGGGAGAACCGGTCCATTTCTACACTTTCCCATCCATCAGCTGTCCGGGCAGGGTAGTAAACAGAGCTTTGGGATACACACAAGAGCTTACACAAATGGGATAACTATAGATTACTTAACTCTAACTATAAACACCCTGTATTTATGGACGTTCCAAGTTTTACAAAGTCAACATCTTTTTTGGCTACACTGAATTTTGTATAAATCCAATAAAGGTACATTTTTTTTTTGAAAATTCATCGATATTATATGAAATCAAATAAAACATTTTTATCATATTGCTTTGGAGACATTAGATCTCTGATACCATAAAACTTTTATAACTCATTTTTATATTATTCAAAGCAATAACACTGTTTTAGATTTGCAATTTGTAAAGACCTTTTTTTTCACAAATGAAAAAAGGATCAATTTCATCAGATGCGGGAATGGAGTGAAATTAACCATTTCGAAGTGTTATCACTCATGAGACATGGTTATTATTTCATTAAATGGTAAGGTTTGTTTAATCCCGAGAGTTCGAGAGAAGGAAAGGTGCCGGCCGCTTAGTTTGATTACCGTTCAAAATCGAATTAGGGAACGGTTACGTGACCCAGATAGAAAATTCGTACACCCACACGGTAATTGCTCTTTTGGATGATACGACAAAATTCGATGACGTTGATTAGAGCTCTTTTTCCTCCGAAATTTCCTAACGAAGTGTTAAAACATTGTATTAATTTTCTTATTCAATTAACGCACATCTTTGTTTTCTTAGATATTTTCTTTGCATGCGCAACTTAGAATAAGCCGCGAATCATTAATTTATCGTAGTGATTCATGCATTGTCTTGCTGACATCTTTTTTAAGTTTTATTTACAAAGGGTAAGTAGAAAATTAGCATTTCAATTGGGGAAAAGATGCTTAACTATATTTGTTATATTTTATCAGTACAACAAAATAAAATTATTTGTGCTCTTTATTCGCGCACATCTGGCTGAATACTTCTTATGCCGAGTTTTTCTTGTTCAACTTCGAGGAAATGCACCGTCTCGTAAATCTATTTTAATGGCCCTTCTCAAGCATCTAAATACGGAAAACTAACGATGTTGCCTCCCGAAATAAAACGCATTTAAAAATAATTCGTTTCGTTTTCATTTTTTTCCGGTTTCCCGTGTTATCGGTCTTCTTGGTTTTATTTCTCGCGTTCAGCTCGCGCCACTCACCCATGAATTTCTCCTCTTGCATGAGTGGTGGCCTAACAACTGATTTGCGATTTCAAAAACAAATCGAATTCAGTATACATTCGGTGCAATTTCGATTAATATCCAATATCCCTAACTCGTTCTGAGACAAAACAATTTCATTAAGTGATTCATCACACAGTAATAAAAATGTATTGCATTATAAAAAAAATTATTTATCATCTATGCAAGAGTCTAAACGTATTAGTATTTTTTTCCAAACCCAAACAAAGGCATGATTTGCCAATTATCGTTTATAATTCGAAGACAATACTTTGTGGAACTTGACACAATGCTATTATTAAATAAAAACGAACATTGTGAAATTAGGAATACTTAAATGAATAATTAGTAGAATTGCTACGAACAGTAATTCATCAGCTATTGAGTGTTGATTTATTACTTATTGAACATAAATTATCTATTGAATAATCAATTATTAGCACAACAACTTAATATCGACTGATTGCTGACCGACTAATTGTTCATAAATTAGTAGTGATGTTCGTTTCATTGGAAATATTGAAACCAGACTCACGTAAAACCGTACGTTTTGGGACTTTGTTGGACATTGGGCGACATATAAAAGATAATCTTTTATATGTCGCCCTGAAATTCACAGAAAACAATAACAGTCCCAAGAGGTTAATGACCTCGATGGAATACTGCACCGGTTTGCTCTTTACTACCGGGTTTCTTGCTACGAGCTCCCGTAACTCCATGAAAGACTGGTTCGAGGATACCAAGTCTGCGAGATGCGTTGAGGACAATTTTATACAATGTATCCGCCGTCTCACTGCTTGGGCAAAACTGTACCCGGTCATCAGTTACTTAAGAGGCAACTTGAAGCTCGCAGAGACGAGCGAATGATCACAATAAAGCTATGAAATTCCACAAAACTAACTTTCAATGTTTTAGAGCACTTTAGCATCATTTGCACTGACTCGATTGATACAACAATTACAATAGACCAAGAGAAATGTTTTCCACTCGTTTTATTAATGTGATAAATTAATTACAAGGGTGACATTACATAAATGAAAAATGAGAAAAACAAATCGTTGCATTCCAACGATGTAAATTTCGACGTCATGTCGCAATGGCCAACTGACAAAGTTTATGTTGCTCTTATTCGAGAAATGGTTTGTTTTAACATTCAAAAAAATGGAAACAATTCTTATTCTCTCGAATCTTCCGTTAGTTGACGTGTTCAAAGATTTCGATAAGCACGTTAAAATCATATAATTATCTTTCCTGAATCTTCGATTTAAACGTTTAATGACCAACGCAAATGCATAGTTTGAATTTCTCGAGCTTTTTCTGCGAATACTCGCGTGCGCGCGCGTCTGCAGCCGAGAGTGGGGGAACAAGCAATAGGACTGCTCTCCGATGGCTCTGATTGTAGGAACGTCCACTGTACGTAAAGTTCGATGGTTCGACGAAAAGTTTTATTATCGATATTTTTTTAAGGCTCTCGATCTTTTTATGAGGTATTGCGAGTTAATAAAGATTACAAAACACTGAGAAACTTCAGATCCCTGGACTGTTATTAGAAGAGAAAAATTCATCTGTACATCGCCTCGTTCTTAGATATCTTATCCCCTATGACCCCATGGATGTATCAAGTGTTATCGTACCCGATTTATGATTCTGCGCATGAATACGAAATCCTCTATTATCTCTCGATGCAGATGAAGTAATACTCACTATACAAGAGTAATGATAAGCAATAATTGGGTCAAATCTATATTGTGAGAACTACGATTGAGGTTTTTCCAAACCGACTTCCTTTTCGTGTTGCACACCAACTATTCGTGTTGCACACCATCTTCATTGGGAATTTAAATATTCGATTTAAAAGATCTTGAGAAAACCGCAGAAAATCAAGTTTTAAATATATATTTTTGACTTGATTTGCTAAACAAAGAATCGAGGAAAAAATTTAAGCTTAAGTACGTAACTTTTTGGCATAATAGTTTATATTGTTATTGGCACAATTTATAAACATATCTACGCAAACGATAAAAATAACTTGTTCATTTATTCTCTATGTTATTTCGAAAGTGTACGAAAAATATTGTTTTTTTCATGACAATTTCTCATATAGTCTATTACCTATTTAAAGGATACCTTTTTTTTGTTTTTTTTTAGCAATTAAATAATTATTATTCGACCCTGTCGAATCGAACGAAATAATTTCTCACTAAATCTTCTATATACGAAAAAACCACCTTTTTAGTGTAGATAAAAAACGAGGAAACCTGGGAAGCATTGATAATATCTTTCGATGTTCCATAAAAAATTATTAAATCGAAGAGTCGAGGTACAATGAATTGAAACACAATATAATTGAAAAAATAAGAGTCTGGCCATTGAAATAGAATACCCTAATTAATATAAAATGTTTTCGGATTTACTTAAAATTTATTTTTTTCTTCCATCGAACCTACTAATGTGCATTAATTAATTGCGATGCAGTAAATGGTATTGGAATAATTCTAATCGTACCTTCATCGAGGGTGACCGAAACAGTGGTGATTGTCGCGAACGCGGCGAGAAACGCGAACGTCACTATTCCCCTCAAGCTCGTCATCGTTCCAGACGTCGAATAAGGCGAAGAAGAACCGACGTGACCGATCGACGAAAAAAAAAAACACTTTTTTTCAAGACCGGAATAGGGCACGGGAACTAAACTGGCATTAGGTAAAAAAGAAGATAGAACGAATAAAATTTAAAAAACACCGAATCGCTCGGTTTGCTAGCGTCGAGCGACGCTCGATCGAACAATCGGGTAAAAATTGTCTCGCGTCCCGACGACGATCAGCATCCACACTGGACCGCGGAAACTTACGGTCACCCGTTTTATACATCGCCCACGGATGTCTACTTTTCAATGAGAGACGCACTCACACTTGTATACGCAATCGGGGGAAAAGACATAAATATATAGATGTAATAGATATAAGCGAAAAAGAGAAAGAGAGGGGCGGGAGGACGCGGGAGAGAGAAGAATACGAAAGGTCCAAATGACGAGACGATAAATAAAATAATATGGAAAATAAAATGAATATTTTTGGCAACGTATAATTGCCAAGCAACATAAATATGAATAAGTGTAAATGAAAAAACTGAAATGGAAAATAAATTGCATATTGCGCCGAATTTCAGAATTCTTTTCTTCGTTTAAATCATATAAAATAATAATAATTATTAATACAACATCATTTAATCGAACAACGATAATAATAAAAATAATACAGGGTATAACAGAAAATAACCTTTACACAACATATCATTGCATGAACCAACAATTGAAGCAGGAAAAATCGTTTCTATTTTATCTGCATATTTGATTTAATAAATAAATAGCATAAATACATTGTACAACATTTCAGAATTTTTTTCGTCGTTTCAGTCGTATAATAAATCATTATAATTGGATCTTCCGCTTGGTGATTTGAAATTAGAATTTTTCTAACTTTGCTGCCACGGCAAATCGTGCTCAATGCAAGAGCGGTTTTTTTGAAAATTGCATCTCACATTTTTCTCTACTAATAATGAGAAACGTTGAATGTTCTCGGAGTAACATTCGGAGGGTACATCCTCCTAATCTCATTTCGAGCATATCAAAATGGCGGTCCGATCGAAGTCGGCACTGATCGATAAGACATAACCTGTTACATTGTAACCTAATCCAATAAAAATAAGCTACTGAGCAGTTATCGCACACGTTGATTCTAGTTTTCTCCAAGCATAATAAATTTTACTTATTTGCATATTGTTCAAGTCTCGGATTCTCGAACGAAATATAAAAATGGAAAAACCTATCGACCTTAACCTAACTCCAAACGATGTTCCGGAAATCCAACGCACGCAACTGCCATTGCCGTTTGACGATGATAATTAACAGAATAATTAATAAACTTAAAAAAAATTATTTTAAAAGTTCATACAAAGCGTTCCCATAATCGTTATATCGTGAATTATTCGAACCTTATGAGAAAGATTGTTTCGCAATCGGGTTATCGATTCTTTGTCGTTCCTGAAAATGTATTAAATCTTAAATATTGATTTTTAGGAATATATTGAGTTTATGGAAAACAATCATTGAGTAACAATGGATGTTCAACTCGAACGAAATAGGTTGAGGTATCAAGTCAAAATGCCTGAGAAATTCAAAATATTATTCGCTAATTTGAGACAATCTTTACTTTTTGAGTCAATTTTTAATATTATATCTCTTTTCAATTCCGGGGACGCCTTATCCGTACGGACCGTCACATCTATAATATTTGGTACGTACTTGAAAAGCCACAGGATATTATTTTGATCAGATTCAGCGTCGATTATACACTGGATGAACTTTATTACGTGTCACGAGTTTTCGCAAGTTCGTTCGGTTCGTAAAGAGCAAATGTGACTACGAAAAGTACCTATTATTCATAGACCGATGATCGATCGTATACGTCGTTTAAGATATACATAGGAACTATACAAACAACCTGTGAATTATCGCTTGAACGGACATTATTGACTTTCGAACTGATCTTCTCCTTATTTATCGTGCGACCGCGGTCAATTGGCTTTGCGAACAAGTCCGGGGATTCCCCGTGACCGACGCCCTGCTCTCCAGATCGTGGCCGAATGGAGCGCTCCGCGGTCGGTAATGTCGAGAATTCCTACGTGAACTACAGTCGATATACACACATACGTACATATAGTTAATCGTCGGTGGAATAAAAACGGACATGGACGCTTCTTTCCTCGTCCAGATACGTTAAGAGTGTCGTGTTGCTGGAATAGCGAAACGTACGCATATATTTTGTTCGTCATTAATCGATGAGCCTTACCGATAGAGAAAGGGGAGTGACACGTGTCTCAATGGTGGGCGCCCGCGCAGGTTTCTAAAACGAGATGACATATTTTGCGTTCTCACAGTTACTCCCTGCTTATCAATTGTATTATACTAAAAGGCCTTCGGACGTCAGGTTAGAACAACAATTAAGGCAAAACAAAACACGATTCCCGCTAGTGAAAAAATTCTCAAACATTTTGTCGAAATTTTCTCGAAAACGACTGAATCGAATTACGCGAAATGTTCACAGTCGACATGTGATTACTAGCGGAAGGACCTATATCTCCCCGATATGGGTTTCTTTGAGAAACAAAAAAGTACACTGAGAGAAATGTATGGTGCTCTCAACTACATTTTAACTATATTTTATATTTTCCTGAGGCGACAATAATATTTTATAGCCATAGTTACTGCCAAAAGTATAGTACTGCTTATGGATATTTTAGCAGTTGCCGGAATTATGCACATATGTTAACCGCAACCACCAATCTTACAAACATGCGTTTATTCTTCTATGCTATATAATATAGTAGGTTTTCAGACAATGGATATTCCCTGATACTATCGAAAATTTACTTTCGCAAGATTCTTATAGTAAACGAAAATATATACACATTGATTAAAAATGTTGCCAGTGATTTGCGACGATGTTTATAGTGATTTGTGCAATATTATAATATACGACCTGCTATATGCGTATTTGGTGTGTTATTCAAGTGTTGGTACAAGGCATCAAGGCCCGTCTACTAAATGCATAGAATATTTCATAAATCCAAAATAAAATATAATAGGCAACTGAGAGTTCTACCTCGATGATTCTTCATTATAATCAGCCCCCTGTCACCATCAGTCATACATGGCTCGCGTAATGTCCCTCGTTTTTATTTTCAATCGCTGCCACCTGTGGCGCTAGTAGTCACCTGCTCGATAACTATATATATGCCCTATAACCTGTGAACCAGCCGAACCCACCAAACAATGGAGAAAATGTTTATTATAATCATTATTATATGATTATTTTAATCATTAAACATTATGAAACTAGAGATGTATTTGGTTTTGGCAGTTACAGACCGGGAAGTAAGTGTATGCGTGGGTGTCCGTTTCTTAACAAGCATGAAAATTTAAAGAATTAAATCGATACATATAAATATGAGGAAAAATATATTTATTTCCCTTGAATAATTTTTAAATGATCAATTGCCGCTCAGCGTCGTTTGATAATTATAACCTACACACAATACAGAAGATATGTCATGGTAAACAAAAATACACTTCACCGATCGCGGATTGATTTTTTAACCTTCAAAATGTTCTGAAAATTTTATTTTACCCACAAGCCACAAGTCACAACACAACCGTAAAACGCGTAAAACTCCAAATACTCCGAAAATGTTATTATTATATCGAGCATGGAACGCGCATGCGTACAAGAAACCGACCAGATGACTACTAGCGTCACGAAGTGGACTGTAGCGGAATCAAACATTCCGGACAACACGCGAGTAATTTATTGCCATAGGAATAGTACCCAGTGTCAGGGGGCTGATTATAATTCACTATTCCATGACCTCCTGTGACGATTTATTTCGAGAAAATATTTCGCCTAATCGGAATCGAACCTAAAACCTAACTGCCTACTTTGGGGCCATTCATAAAACACGTGACACAAATTTTATCAATATTCGACCCCCCTCCCGCCCCTCTGTGACATTTCGCGACGGGTGCCGTTGCCCCCCTCCCTGCCGCTCCTGAAAATTACGTGACATGGAGCCCGCCCCCCTACTGCTCTCGTTTTTCTTTCAACAAAGATAAGCAAGTAAAATACTAAAACCATTTTAATACGCTATTTCAGAACGAACAATTTATATTGTTTACTTTAGGTAAATATATATGTAATATATAAAAACGTATAATTTATACGTGGGGTCGTCCATTAAGGCCTTAGGCCACTCTAGAGGCTGAAAAAATAGACTTTTTGGGGATTTTTTTTCAGAAAAACTACAAAATAAATCGAGATTACAAAAAGGGTGTTTATTGTACAGTATATCATATTGTATACAGTGATTGTATAAAATAATTTTTGTGAAGCGATTAATTTCAAAATGGCGGCTGTGCAGCGTTTATCTCGAAACTGCCGTTTTTAAGTTGGCCGGAAACATAACTCAGACAATTTTCAACCGATTCACTTGAAATGTTGAATATATCTTGAAAAATACATTGTTTATGGAAGTACGTAGGATTTTTGTTTATATTGCATAGTTCATTTGTTATTAAAAATTATCTGACGATTTTTTAGGCAGATTTTTGGATAGTGAAAAATTTCATCCGATAATTGTTATTTTCTACATTTCATACATTTAAACCATACTCGAAAATTCAATTGTTTTTTAGTTATACAATAAACGAATTTTGAAAAATATTTCAATAATTTTTTTAGGGGTGAAGATATTATCGGAAAGGGATGATCAAATACTCGATCGACGCGTCTCTTCAAGGGCTACAAAATTTCCATTTCAACAAAAATTGTACGTATTTTTCCTAAAGAGTTATTGAATCAAAACTGATCTTTCAAAATTTCAGCCCACTTTTTCACCCCCAAAATGAGCTTCCCTGACTTCGACGCTGTGGACAAAAATAAAGCTCGGATTTTTCTGAACATTTTGTTTCACGGCGCCGACCTCGCAGGGGTTGTAGTTTGGCATTGATCAACTCCCATCCCCCTTCATCCCCTAAAAAAAACTCTACACCCCGATTTTTAAGCAAACTTGGATTTAGCACCCGCGGCACCTACAGAATCATCTGTTAAAAAACTGGCCTTCTTTTAATTTTTTCCGCTTACGGGGTTTTTCGGCGACAGCACGACTGTACTATTATTTCGTTTTTCATAATACGATACCGCACTCTCTGACACTTCTGTCTGACATTTCTTATTAAAAAAATACACGTGTTGTTGGGGGGGGGGGGGGTGTAGCCACGAACCTCACCACATATCTCCATGGGCGAGGGGGGCTCTAAAAGTCGCCTAAAAAACCTCACGTGATTAATGGACGACCCCCGTAGTAAGAAATATATTCTTTATGTTATGTAACATCAATAATAAAGAGTTTGATAATCTTTTATCACAATGCACCTAGAATACAATGTGTTCCCGAGGATAGTTCAGGTGAGTCTCAATCGACATCAGACAAGTTGCAACTTCCTCGTAGTCAGAACTTTGGGTGGGCAGTACAGAACATTTTCAGCGTCTCAGTATCACCCTTTTCCAGATTTAATATGCTTATAGCGTCTCGTGACTTTTTCTCGACCCCCCTCCCGCCCCCCTGTGACAAAGTGTGACGATTTGCCTAAAACCCCCATCCCCCTCACTGCGTCCCGTGTTTTATGAATGGCCCCTTTCTGCCTATCCAACGCATGCTGCGACTACGCTACCGAGTACTTTTGGCATCTTAAGCACAGATATGGCATAAGTGATAGAAGTAATTTCGGCTGTACTTCCGAAAAGCTATTACCTGCGGTTTGGGTGAAATGTTGCACGGATATTTTTTTTACCACGTTTTTATTGACTCGCTTTCTTTGTTGTCTGTTTGTCTGTTCGGTAAAAATTTTGCAACCAATTTTAAACTAACTTCCCGATGAGCTAGAGACTTGAAACTTTAAACACAGCTTGGAACTGGATGACTATGCAATATTAACTCGCTTTCTTGTCTGTCTGTTTATTTGTTTGTCTGTTCGGTACAAATTTTGCAATCGATGTTTTTTTGTTTTTAAACATCGACGGCTGATGAACATATTTCTCGTCTTGCTAGTGACGCACTTCGTCATGTTCAAACAAGATCGATTGAGACTACCGTTTGTTTGTCTGTTCGGTACGAATCGTGCAATCGATTTTAATTAAACTAACTTCCGGGCGAGCTGGAGACTTGAAATTATAAACATAGCTCAGATCTGGATGACAGACAAGTCTGTCACAAAAAGAGAAAAGAAGAAACAAATTGTGAACAAAATAAATAACGAAATACAAAATATAGTTTGGACAGAGAGAGAGAGAGAGAGAGAGAGAGAGAGAGAAAAACATTTAAATAATAATAATAATATTAATAGTGAATAGTGCATCAGTGACAATTTCTGCGACGGACAAGGAGACAGCCCTCCCAACACAAGTGACGCCTAGAGAAGGACAAGCAAAATTTCACACAAACAAGAGTAAAAAGCAGAAAATAAAATTATTTAAATAAAAAAAGAATTTTTAAACCACGTTTTTAAAACGGACTATAAAGTATAAAATAATTTTTCCTAGCCCCATACAGATTTATAACCCAATACAGACTCCTAAGTCTATACAGATTGTTCTGAAAATGTGTGATTGTGAATTTTTAATAGCTATGAAAATACTTGTACGATTTAAAACGAAAAACGTGGGGCGCATGCACTGGATAATTGATGCATAAATAGTTCACCTAAGTCACTAACAATTTGATTGCACTGCAAATGATACGAACTGTCGTGTGAGTTTACTCAACGACAGCTACTCCCTACACTCCTATATCTATTGCGACCCACGTTTTTCGTTTTAAATCTTACAAGTATTTTCATAACTATAAATAATTCACGATTACAAATTTTCAGGACAATTTGTATGGGGTTAGGAATCTGCATTGGGTTATGAATCTGTATGGGGCTTGGAGAAATTATTTTATACTATTTATTTTATTATTTTTTTTTTCCTTAGGTACACGCTTTTCGCGTTTGTTACCTATTCTTTCCCATTCATTATATGACCGTTCTTTCCTCTACTGTTTACTCCCCTTTTTGTCTCCATCTTTCTCCCTGTTCCCCCCTGTTGCGGCCGCAGCCGACTTCCCCCTCTGTATTATATTCATCATGACATTTCTGTCATGGGTATAGGGAAACTGCGGAAAACCTATACCAATACAGCCGGTCATCGAGTTCGCCCCCCCAGTCGTGGAACTAGTCTTATTTCGCCGCGAAATGCCGAAGAAAAACATTTCACGACGAAATGTACGCGACTGGGATTCGAACCCGGGACCTCCCGGTCCGCTGGTTTAGTGGCGAGCACGCTAACCACTAGACCATCGCACCAGTCATCAAATTATTTTATACTTTTTAGTCCATTTTCAAAACGTGGTTTATTATAATATAAGTCATTGTTTAAATGGATTTCTGGGGCTTCGCAATAGTTGTGTACCATATAATGATGATTTATACCATATTATTTGAAAGCATAGTAACAAGATTAGAAAGTGAACTACAAGATGAAGTGTTGAACTGATATCCTATTTTTGTAATACAACAAACATACTAGGTAACAGTTTGTGAGATATGCGTAGTTCTCAATACTATTAAGCTGCGGTCGCTCGAACCCTTACGTCTTCGCTATAAGTAGACTTGACTACATTTTTTTTCCGAATAGTCACTTTTCATAAGGTTTTCCAACGAATTATACCCGAAAAACGTTAATGTTAACCATATGAATTGTACAAACTAGAAAATAATAGTAAAAGTTTCACCGAACTAAACTTAACGTACGGTATGCAACATTAGTATTTGCTGCCGATTTTTGTATAGCGTTGAATGAACCATATCTATATTGTTAAGCCTTTTACAATAGTGAATAATCATTTCGGAAATAATAGATAGTCAAACATGCCACCCAAATCGCATGTTTAGGTATACTTCTCGCTTATAGTCGTGTTAACCATATTATGATTGCGGTGTCGATAAACTATAACGAATTTTACGATCCCCTCTTTTACCATGGGCGTTTGTTGTAAATACCATGGACTTTTCTCTCAGTGTACAGATCGCTTTATCTCGGGAAACTGTGATCGAAAAAGTTAATTGGGTCTTGTAGCTACTGGAGTCAAGTTGAAGTTTTATCTTTCGTTTTTTCAACACACCTTTACGGAACAATGATCGAGCGTGTTTCACACCCAAAGTGGAACCAATGGGCAATATCGACAAGCGATTTAAAAAAAACTTTTGTTTTAGCCATCACTCATAATCACAACGATTTTTTCACGGCAATCCTGTCGATTTGAACATCATTTACGAAATAAACGTAAAAAAGGGAACTATCGTTTAGTGGAATTTTTGTTTGAATTGCAGTCTACTTGTAGAACGTCCGTTTCTTTTGTCAATTGAGAATGTCTTTTGCTACACGTTGGTTAACAGATGCCAGCGTTTTTCCGTGATCGTTTTCGGCTTATAGAGCCTGAACTTATGGCGGAGTTCGATGGAGTTTGATTCACCCACCTGAGTGTTGCGGCGGATGTTGAAGGCTCCGTAGACGATTGGATTCATGCAGGAATTCGTGCAGGCGAATATGAAAAGAGCCTTTTGTATGCGCAGATCGACCTGCTTCGCCGAATCGGGATCGATCCAGTACCTGACGCGATACAAACGGTTATCACTTTGAGTAATTGAGATTGTCCCTGGCATCGTGTGATTTTCGGAACTTTCGCGGAAAACCGCTGGATAAAGTGATTTGAAATTTTCACCCTCGACTTCCAGCTACCAAAGGAAGTGCCTGTATCTCTCGCATATCCGAGTTTTCGAAGAAACCAATTACATATCAATTTGCAACGAGAGGCTATCATTGGAAAATATCCGACAATAATCCTTGATTGGATTAATCGAAATCGAAAGACTCGACCTGAACACGATTTTTGCCTCTTTGAACCATTGCAATCGGTGAAAAAATAGCTGAGAAAAATTCGAAAAACTATCGTGACGTTGAGATAATGGACTTTTTCGAAAAAAAAATTTCACAATTATCGAAAGATCGAAAGAAATCAACGACCCACCAAACACTCATCGTGTAGTAGGGTGTCCAGCAGACGAAAAAAACAACAACGATGATTATGGTCATCTTGAGTGTTCGTATCTTAGCCCGACCGAGAAATCCGAGCGACGAACGACGTATCCTGTCTGCAATAACACGAATTTCTCTTCAATCCAATTTTTTTTTCTTCTTGTACGCATTACTGTTATTTCATATTTTCGAATGGATGGCATAACTTATTCCCGTTTGTTTCGTCGAGAAACTCACCGCCCACCGTTTCCCTGGAACGTCTGTAGATCTCCAGAAGGATGCTGGAATACGTGTATATGATGACTATCAGGGGGAAACAGTACATCAGCACCATTCCGAACAGGAAATATATCAGTTCATGGCTGTCGTTGCCAAATGCGTTGTAAGTTAGGCATTGCTCGTACGTTGGGACTTCTGGATGTATCTTGACATGGAAAACCACCATCTGCGAACAAAAGGAGCGCTTTTTCACTCAGTGCAAATGCTTCAAATTGGATCTCGCGTGAATCGGCGAAAGCTTTCAGATTTTGCGTAGTCAAAACAGTAATGAGAAAATAGCAAAAGGCTTCCTATTTTGTGCAATGAACACTTTAAGGAAAAAATGTTTAAAAATTCACTTCCGGTTGGGAAAAATCGCAAATCAAAGAGATAGTCGACCTAGCCATAGTAGAAACATGCATTTTGATACTTGAACCACTAAAATTTGTCGAAAAAAAGTTGAAAAAAATTCGCGAAACCATCGTGTGCGGTGTGTTCTCGCCTCAAATCGAAGTTCTGTACGTCAAAATTAACGTACATAACAGCAATTGAGTCATAATTGTTGTAATTCAAGCTACTTACTGCAAGAAACGGAAATGTAGGAAAAGGCAGCTTACTTGTGGCGCTGAGCAGAGTACAGCAGCTGACCAAGCTCCGACAAGCATTACTTTGCCCCTTCGATCAGTATCCATTAGATGCAGTGGTCGGAGAACGGCGTAATATCTCGATTGAAGAGAACGAAAATCGTTAAATCATTAAACGTTTGGCAAACTGGTAAAAGCAATGAAAAAAAAAACTCGCACGTTTGCATTAAATATAATTTCAATAATCCATCTTAAATATTCTTACCTATCCACGCTTATGCAGATGAGGATGAACGAGGACAAGTAAATTCCGAATATTCGAAAAAATGACATTATTCGGCACATTGCGTCACCTGCTCTCCAAGATACGGTCGCCGCCCAAGCAATTTCGAGAGGCATAGTTAGCAGTGTTACCTACAAAAGATTTCGAGTGTGTCATATCTTGAAAGTGTCAATTCCATTGGGATGGAGAAAAAAATTCTTCCCACATAAGTACAGAAGCACCGATGAAAGAATTTGCGGAATTACCCGTCACCGAGCTCAAGTAGAGGCATAATTTACAAGATTACAGTAAGATAATCTACAGATTCACAAGACCTGCTCTAATTTTATTGATTTATTTTCACAAGTTTTTGACTCAATTTTAAAGCTCAATTTCGCCACACCGCTTTTAATTACTTACCGAGTGCTACGGACAATTCGAGATCGTTCACCAAGCTGGCGTTACCGGCAATTTGAATTTCGTTATTATCAACCGAGAGTTACCGGAACTTACAGCTCGGTTATCGACAAAGCGTTACCGACAATTTTTCTTGGTTACCAGCCAAACAGCACTGACCGAGCTTCCGTATCGACCGAGTATTACCGACAATTCCAGATTGCCCACCAATCGTTACCGACAAGTCGAGCCCTGTTTTCGACGGGTTATTATCGACAACTCTATTTTCTTCACCGACCGAGTGCTTGCCAGAAATTGCAGTTCAATTACTAACCGTGCGTTGTCGATAACTCAAACTTGGTTATTGATCGAGCATTGCCGGCAATTTGACCCCGCTCGTCGACTTAACGGTACCGACATTTTGCCATCGAACTGTATCGAGGGTAACATCGACTACTCTCAACACCATTTACTCCGATTTCTCACAACAGTAATTACCGTTAAATCTGCTATCGCAAGATGTATAAGCATCGTGTTGATCCTCGATCGATTCGTGCGTCGTTTTTTATATATCAGGACCAAAACGGTCGTATTCCCAGCGATGGAAATCACCATGAGAACGCTGTATGCGATGATACTGAGCAGATGAGCCTCATTGAAACGCATGTCGATCGGGGGCTCGAAAATACTCGTGTCATTGACAGCCTGAGCCGTAAGACCAATCGTGTCGTTGAACATCGTGTGGAAAGGGTTTGCCGATCTGCGATCAAAAACAGTTTCCGCCTGTGAGACTCGAATAGCAATAGATTATGAATGTTGGTGAAAATAAAAGAGACAATCCTCACAAAAAACTAGTAATTATTAAGATCCAATAAAAGTCAGTCCAATACAAAAACCGAAAAAATGTTAATCCAAACATGTGTGTGTGTGTGTGTGCGTGCGTGTGTGCGTGCGTGTGTGCGCGCGCGCGCGCGCGCGTGTGTGTGTGTGTGTGTGTGTGTGTGTGTGTGTGTGCAAATATATATTAGGGAGGTTAAAAAATAGGTTTTTTTTCTTAATACTAGTTGTTAGGAAAATTGGAGTGTGGTGAAAGAAAAAACCTGACGATAGGAAGGGGTCGGAGCTCAAATTTAAAAGGTTGCGCCAGCGACTTTAATTTTTTCTGCTATTAAAGGCGATGAATCATGGTTTTTATTCAAAATTAATTAAACACATCCCATTTAATTCTAAATTAAAGGACGGGTGACATTGCGGATGAAAAAAAAATATATTACATTTTTTTTTCAACCAATTTTCCGTTTGGATGCTATAATTATCAATACAGCACAACAGATATTTATATTTCGGGTATCGATGGCAAATATTTTGAAAGCACGGTTTCCGAAAGCGCTGTATGACACTTCAGTGTCTCAAAAACCGTAAATACAATGTTGCCACGTGCACCGTTTCAAAAACATACGTGCTAGTAACGCCAAATTTTTAGCACATTCGAACGTTCGCGATGGCAAGTTACAGTGAAGCTCAAGATATTTATTCAATTGGTTGTGAAACGCAGTACGTCGACCGAGGTAAACTGCAGATCAATTGACAAGTCCTAAGTTTTTTTCTCTACCATCACAATACTTTGAAGTTAACGAAACAAAAAAGGGGACGAAAACTTATCGACGAAGTAAACGAAGTTTGGTTCGAGTGTGGAATAGAAACATCGATATTGCAGAACAATGTCATAAGGTTGGGCACAATGCATAAAAAATAGCAAATACTAAAAAAAAGCGCATCGCGAAAACATTCCGTCACGCATAAATCAAAGGGAGAAATATTTTCTGAAAAAATGGACGGTCTTTGTGATATAGCAAATAAAAATTCGCTCCGTGCCCGAACCGAGCATCAAAAACAATTTTTACAAAGTCAACGAACGGATCGATGCAAGTTCGTAGCAGATATTGCCGAAAAAAAACTCAGCAATAAATTATTAACAAGATGAGGACATAGGTACGTTTATACGTCCAGGTCTTGACGTGAATAATTTTTTTTTAAGGTCACGGTTTATATATTTTTTATAGCATTAATTCATGGAGGTGACTTTTTTTTTAAAAGAATGTGCCGTCTTATAAATTTATAGCGTCTCAAGTCACATATCCTGCGATTCTTTTCGTTCTGGTTCTTTGAAACGAACTGTATCGAACTTTGAGGATAAAATTCCAAAAATGTTCGAACAGCGGAGGAAAAACGAGACATTATAAGGGGGCGTCCATTAATGACGTGAGGCGTTAAGGGGGGGGGGGGGGGGTCGAGCGAAATCTCACCCAATCTCACGTGGGGGAGAGGGGGGCTTCGGCAAATATCACGTAATTTTTTTTCTGCAAGAAACAGTGTAAAATTGCGAGAAAACTGGGTCAAATTAAATAAG
This sequence comes from Ophion ellenae, assembly GCA_963210295.1. NCBI lineage: Eukaryota > Metazoa > Arthropoda > Insecta > Hymenoptera > Ichneumonidae > Ophion > Ophion ellenae. The sequence goes on along the minus strand of OY723390.1, from coordinate 5,116,088 downwards.
AAATGTTTCTCCACTAAAATATACTCTCTTAAAATGAATGATACTATTCAGTGAAATTCACGGATTGAATCAGTAAACAGAATATGTACGCGCATGCGCGTGAGTGTGTGCACTGATTGAATCAGCGAAATCCACCGATTCAACCAGTAAAATTCTCATTCACTGGTTTGAATCAGTGAAATTCCACTAATTCATTTTAAGAAAGTAGCTAAATTCATGAGCATGCCCTATGATCTCTATTGCCCAAGTGTACGTGGTGATCTAGAAAAGAGTGGTGATCTAGAATACGGTATCTGCTTTTCATCGATCACAAGAGTTGCAGAGCACCGGCGTGCGGTTCATCCTGCACCAGCGCGCAAAGTGCAACCCTCGCGGATTGTCACACGTCGAGCTACTGAGCTTCTGTGTGCAAGCGATAATGGTTTAGAGTGGCTAAATCAGAGCGAGGTTGAAGGAGCGGATGATTTTACTGAAAATTACACGGACATGTTGTTTCCAGTAGTCACTCTTGAGATCATACATGAGTCTCCGTGGGTTGAATTGGAATGAATATTCTTTTACGAATTTTAGTAGTTCTTACTTAAGTATTTTATTATTCGATTTTCTGACTGTGATTCTAGACTACCTTTTTTTTAATAAACCCAAAGCAATCAAACACAGATTAACTTATTTAGATTAAATACGGAAAATAAATTGTAGTAGGAGCAACTGCGGTTGTAGTTCCATTTACTCCACCATGTAAAGTAGTAGGGGAGTCTCCCTACTACTTTACATGGTGGAGTAAATGGTACTACAACCGCAGTTACTTCTACTACAATTTATTTTCCGTGAACGTATGTATTTTGAAAAATCTCACGTGAGATTGGGGGGGGGGGGGGAGGAGGGGGTCGAGAAAAATCTCACGGCATCTCACCAGGGGGAGCGGGGGGGTCGAAAAATCGCCAAAATCACCTCACGTAATTAATGGATGCCCCCTAACGCCAGAATGATCTGCCACACTCTACACTGGGTAGAACTATGACCACTAGCAGGAATGCAGCGTATATTTTGTCTAGTACCGTTCAAAGTCTCAGCAACGACGTGAACGAAATTAAGGAGGTACACTAGCTTCAGCAAAATGGTGATAGATCAATAAAATTTGGTGAATATATTCTTTAGTATTATTCATGTAGATACAAATTTTTTCAGATTTTTTGGTTGTGCCGTTTTCTTACAAATAATTCACAAGCGTTTATTCTTATACCCGGAATATATACCTATATCTATAAAAACGCTATGCTTATACACGTGAACTTCAATGTTCAATTACTCAATAACGGCACAATGAAAAAATCTGAAAAAAATTGTATTGACATATATAATACTAAAGAATATATTCACCAAATTTTATTGATCTATCACCATTTTGAAATTTTACCATGGTTTAGCATGGCAACATTGTATGAAGCTGGTGTACCTCCTTAATTACAGTCAAGCTACAATCCACCGAAAGCAAACGTAATGCAGAGAACAGGGTGTGCAAAAATGAAAACCAAATTTCCGCATCGCAACTTGTTTGGTACTCCACTGGGACGGAAAAGTACTCCCCGAAACTGACAACCGTGGCAAAATTTGAAGACTCCCTGTAAGGAGGCGTACGCAAATTACGTAAGGAAATAGGGGGGGGGGGGGGTCCGGCCAGGCGTTAGGGGCCGTACGCAAATAACGTAACGCAATTGGGGGGGGGGGGGGGGGGGGGGCAAGATTTGCGTTACGTCACGATTTTGAAACTGCCAGAAATAGCAAAATTTCTGCATGTTGAAGTTTTTAATTAAAACCTCGCGTGCAATTTTACCGTGGATAGCTCACAGCTTTCTATACGCAATGTCAGTTAAGGGGAAAGTAGCACAGTAGCTTTCCCACATCCCCCAAGCAAAATTTGAAGGATTTTTTAAATACTTCTTGAAAGTACATGTATTGAAAAATATGTTGGCAACATTTTTATTCACAAGTCCGAAAACTGACGCAGTTATAGTCACTTTAGTCAGAACAGGAAGCGCGACCGGTTAGTGCCCTTAGTCCCTACAGGTGTGGCATCATTTACAATAGATAAAGTACCGGCTCTTATTATTTTGTGAACTATCATGAAGACGACGAACCGACATATCGCCCGCGACTAGATACTTCAATGTAAGTATCAATATTTTAGAAAAAACATAACTTTATATCAAGAAATACGGAACCAAGACTTTAAACGCGTTTTTCTCGAAACTAGTTTTTTCGACATTGTCCGAGCGAATACTTAAAAACTTATCGACCGATCTTCAATTTTTTAAAAAACATTTTCTTAATCGCAGTGACTCAGTTTGTACGTATGCGCGTTTTAAACATTTGATAAATACTATTTTTAAAGACTGCTTGAATACAGAAAAAGGGCCTTGGAAATAGAAAAAAATGTCCAAACTGTCGACATTTTGTAAAAAAAAAAACCAAAATAAAAAAACGGCTACGCATAACGATAGCTACATTTGTATAGATATCGATAAATTGTTGATGTTTAATTTACAGATAACCTTTCATAAAGATATGGATGGGACAATGAAGAGAATTTTTTTTTTCTTCGTCAAATGAAGGCATATATATCGGTTAATTTTCAAGTTTTTGTCATAAAAATTGGTATAAAACTAGATGAATATATACTTCATAAAATGAGTATAAACCCGATCCTTTCATAATTAGTTATGTCTATGAAAAAAATCGCAATTATTGACAACAAAGCACCCGTTACGTTACGGAATAGGGGAGTTCTGGCCAAGCGTTACGGTCCCGTAACGCGGGGGGGGGGGGGGGGGGGGGGGGGTAAAAATTAGGAAAGTTTGCTTTACGAAATTTGTGTACGCCCCCTTACGGTCTACGTACGTGGGGGGAGGGAGGGGGCAAAGTTTGCGTTACGTCACGATTTCAGAACTGCCAGAAATAGCAAAATTTCTGCATTTTCAAGTTTTGAATTTAAAACTCGCGCGCAATTATACCGCGGAAAGTCAACAACTTTCTATCCGAAATGTTAGTTAAGGGGGGAAATCACTGTGCAAGAACTTGCACAGTAGCTTTCCCGCTTGCCCACTTTCACTAAGCAAAATTACAAACAAAAAAAATGTTTGTTTTTCATAATTTTTGAAAGTACATATATTCAAAAATATGTGGCAACATTTTTAGTTACAAGTCCGAAAATTGACGGAGTTACACTCACGTTAGTGCCCTCAGTCCCTACAGGTGTGGCATCGTTCACAATAGATTAAGGCAAGCTCTTATTATTTTGTGAAATATAATGAAGATAAAGAACCATCATATCGCCCGCGACCAGATACTTTAATGTAAGTATCGATATTTTAGAAAAAACATAACTTTATATCAAGAAAAACGGAACGAAAAATTTGAGCGTGTTTTTCTTGAAACTACTTATTTCGACCTTTTCCCAGCAAATACTCAAAAACTTATGAACCGATTTTCAATTCTTTTGTTTGATATTTTTGTAATCGCAGTGACTGAGATTGTACGTCGCCGATTTTTAAAATGTTAATAATTACTATTTTTAAAGACTTTTTGAATACAAAATAAGGATCATGAAAATAGAAAAAGTGCCCAAACTATCGGCATTTTGTAAAAAAAAAACAAAATAAAAGAACGGCTACGCATGACGATAGCTACATTTGTATAGATATCGATAAATTGTCGAGTTTTTATTTACAGATAACCTTTTATAAAGATATCGATGGGACAATGAAGAGAATTTTCTTCCTGTTCACATCAAGGCATATATTTCGGTTCATTTTAAAGATTTTTTCATAAAAATTGGTATTAAAGCTTTAGGACACAGTAACGGGTATAAAATCATGTGCGAATTTAACATTATTTTTTCATATGAAAAAGTGATTCACTCATAAAATTAATTGCACATCTATTTAGTATGAATATCAAGCTGTTAGAAAATATATATATTTTTCTTTTCGATGTACAAAATGTCCGACTACTTGAAACTTCTCGAAACAGCTTTTCTCCAATTGGCGTGACAAATAACTTCAACAATTTTCACTCGATTTACTTCAAATTTAAAAGTTAGGTTCCTAATTGCATTTCGCAGAGAAGTACGTACGGAATTTCTGATTAATCGAAAGCTTTTCATTTTATGAGCTTATGAGATTTGACATACCTCGTGACTTTTTTGACATAGACGTCAAGCAATGGGCCACCGACAAATCGTATAAAAACTGCCAGACTATATATAACAGTATCCATGTTCTCAATAATTTAGCGGAGCGAGGAGTTGCGTTGATAGAAAAAATTCAGAATAAATTGACGAAAGAACGAAACACAGATGCTATATCTCCTGCAAGTGGTTCAAGACCGACGAAAACGACACGCGTCTTGTGTCGTGAAAAAATATTTAATAATTTTTATTTTTATTCGCAATAACACTCTCGTTCTTTAATTTCAAATCAAATTGGATTGAAAATATTAATTTTGAATAAAAACCATGTCTTTAATTGCAAAAAAATATATAAAAGTCACTTACGCCTGGATGTTTTGCAATCCACCTCAAGACGTTTTCTATTGTTTAATTTTATATTTGACGATGCCGCCTTAGCTTTAGTTCAAAGCAATTGTAATAGTTCAATGTACTTTTTCGAATATCAATATTTTATAGAGGTGCCTAATACTTTTGGCCAATGCTGTATGTACCTTTTCTCCTCTTGATATTTTCATGAAAATATCTTTGTTTCAAAGTAACGGCAATAAATTAATGAGACAAATCATCTCATTAACCGAACTTAACTATCTAGAAAGACTATCAACCAAAAATAGCGATACAAAGAAAATTTGGAAAAAAAAAATCTAAAATAAATGTAGTGACACCAAAATGACAAAATACAACTTTTTATTCCTTAGAATAAATATTCCACACATCATAGTTTTCAAGTTACGCCACACGCTGTCGGTTTTTCGGAAACCTGAAGTTATTTCAAGAAAAAAACAAAATCACTCTGCGGGAAAAAATCGCGAATTAAAAACAAACGAAAGTAAAGCTAACGGTATCCTCTTCACTGATCATATCACTAAATGGTGACATTACTATTTTTCAAAGTCCAGCACGCGATTTTGCAAAGTGCGAAAATCGTGAAAAACCGGCATTTTAAAAATAACGTACCGGGTACCAAAAAATCGCAAAAATAAACAAGCAAAATGAAGCTGGCTGTGTCTGCTTCAAAACCCCGTTTGATAAATTGGTTCACGATTTTTGTTGCCGCAAAATTCGATTTTTTGTCCGGATAGAAAATTTACAGGGTGCCTCATACTTTTCGCCAAGGCTGAATAAATGAGGCAATCCACGTCACTTCAGCCGGTAAAAAAAATCCACAAATAATTTTGAAAAATCGAGTTACTTTATTGAAAACTATTCACCAAGTGTCGACATTTAAAAAAAAGTCTGATGTTTTTTCTCGTTGATTACCATTTTTTAACATTTTTCCATTCAAATGGCTGTATCTTTGGCAGTATTTGACGTATTTAAATTTGTAAAAAACGAATATGTGCGTCTTTTTCTAGCCTTCCAGAAAAAAATTAATTTAGATTTTATTGAGCAAGTCGAACATCCGTTTCAGGGCAAAATATGCAAAAATGTTTTTTTTCTCAAGAAAAGACACTCGTTATTTTATTTTTAAGAATTACCCGGAATTGTGAATACGAAAAACGGATTTTTGGTATTTTTTATATTATGGGATTCCTAATCACCGTGAAGTAACAGCTATTTTAATTAAAAATTTTTTTTTATCAATATTCGATTGAAGACTGTGGAGCACTCATTGTATGTTTACCAGGTTTTTGAAATACATATGACATATATGTCATATGTATTGGAGGCTTGGAGTGCTCCACACTCTTCAATCGAACATTAATAAAAAAATTGAAAAAATAAAAATAGCTGTTATTTCACGCTGTTTAGGAATTCCATAATATAAAAAAATACCATTAATCCGTTTTTCGTATTCACAATTCGGGGAAATTAAAAAAAATAAGATAACGAGTGTCTTTCCTTGAGAAAAAAAACATTTTTGCATATTTTGCTCTGAAACGGATGTTCGACTTGCTCAATAAAAACTAAATAATTTTTTTTTCTGGACGGCTATAAAAAGACGCACATTTTCGTGTTTTTACGAATGTAAATACGTCAAATCCTGCCAAAGATACAGCCATTTGAACGGAAAAATGTTAAAAAGTGGTAATCAACAAGAAAAAACGTCAGAATTTTTAAACAAATTTCGACACTCGGTGAATATTTTTCAATAAAGTAACTCGATTTTTCAAAATTGTTTGTAGATTGTTGTTTTACTGGCTGAAGTGACGTGGAATGCCTCATATACAGGATGGACCATTTAACGTGACGACCCCAAATATATCCGTTGCCTGTAGAGTGACGAAAAAATGTCAGGAGGTAATTTGATTGATTTCAAAGGGCTCATAGAGTGGTGAAAAATTCATTTTTGTCAAGGTCATAATTTTTGCGTTCTCAAGGTCGTCAATGGATTTTCAAATGGGAACATGTTTTTTTTATTAAGACGTTGTAGCTGATATTCAGACGAATCCAACGACCTATGATATCATGACCTTGAAATGATATGGTAGATCGTTGGATTCGTCTGAATATCAGCTACAACGTCTATCACGCCAGAAACTATTCGAAGGTCAAGAGAATCATTCATCCGACGTCTTCAAAAATGCGTCGATGTTAATTGGCCATCACTCCAAACATTTGTTACATTAAATGTTGTGCACCAAAAATTCAATTACAGTATTCGGATATTCTTATTGTCAGTACCATCACGATTTCCCGTTTTTACACGTGCATTTTGGTGGAAAATCATTTCAAGGTGTCATGTCAAGGTCATGATATCATAGGTCGTTGGATTGGTCTGAATATCAGCTGCAACGTCGTAATAAAAATAAAAAAAACATGTTCCCATTTGAAAAATTATCGATGACCTTGAGAACGCAAAAATTATGACCTTGACAAAAATGAATTTTTCACCACTGTATCAGTCCTTCGAAATCAACCAAATTACTTCCTGACATTTTTTTCGTCACTCTAAAGGCAACGGAGATATTTAGGGGGGTCGCGTTAAATGGTTCACCTTGTAAATACAGGGTGAGGCACTAACTGTTGCCACCTTCAATATCTCTGTAATTATCGACGTCACAAAAAAATGTTTGAAACAAAAGTTCTACCGTACGAAAGGGGTCATCAAATGCGACCATTTTTTTCATCTCAGTGGAGGCGCTGTTGCACAGTAAAGGTCACCTCCACTTTTTTAAATGGGGCGGTACATTTTTTTTAACTATCTTATAGAGCATCGAAAACTGCATAACAAACATTTAGGGGCCAAAGTCGTTCAAGGTCATTGAAGATCAAAAAGTGACATGAACTTTATTTTTATGTGAAATTACCTCTTTGACAGTAGATGTTCAAAGTGATTGCCATTGGAATCAATGCAGTATTGCAATCTCCTCATCACGGATTGTGTAGAATTTCTTATCACTTCGGCACTTATGGAACCACAGGCTCAAAGAATTTTCTCACGCATATCATCCGGCGTAGTTGGACGTTCTTTATAAAGAAGATCTTTCGAGTATCCCCACAAGAAAAAGTCCAGAGGCGTCAAGTCTGGCGAGCGAGCCGGCCACGATACAGCTCCTCCGCGTCCAATCCAACGATTTGGAAATCTCTATTGCAATTCATTTCTAGCTATCAGCGAAAAATGTGCCGGGCACCTATCGTGTTGATACCACATTCTGTTTCTTGTTTCTAAAGGTATTTCTTCCAATAACGGACCTAATGTTTCTTGAAGGAATGTGGTGTACTTCCTACCATTAAGATTCCCTTCGATGAAATAAGGGCCTATGATTCTATCCCCCATAATCCCACACCATACATTAACCGACCACGGTCTTTAGTGTGCAACTTGCCGCTGCCAATGTGGATTTTCAGTTGACCACAAATGCATGTTATGCAAGTTAATATTTCCATGATTCGTAAATGTTGCTTCATCGGTAAATAAAATCCGATTAATAAATGAGTCATCTCTCTGAATCTGGCGTTGAGCCCATCGGCAGAATTCAGTGCGATTCATAAAATCCGTACCAGTTAATCCCTGGTGGAGACTGATGTGGCAAGGATGATATTTATGACGATGTAGAACACGTAGAATACTTCTTTGGCTTACGCCAGATTCCCTCGCAATTTGAGGAGAACTCGCACAAGGGTCTCGATGAACGGCGGCCAGAACACCAATTTTCGTTTCTTCGTTAGTAACTCGCTTTTGTCGGTTACTTTCCCGACGGGTTAAGGATCCAGTTGTCCTCAGTTTAGTGTACAAAATTTGAAATGTACGGCGTGTAGGATGAGAACGTTCAGGAAATCTTTCAGCGTATAAGTCTCTAGCTCTCACTGCATTTTTCTGACATTCTCCGTAAATTAGAAGCATATCAGTTTGCTCTTCAAAAGAATACATCATTTACATTCGCTTGATTCATTAATACTAGTCTCACCATTCTTACTATCGTTATCTTGGGTTTGTTTGGGCGAAACATTGCACAATGTTCCGTGTACATTGTTGGTTTGGTGCCGTTGTTTACATACAAGACAAGGGCAAGACTTCGGCGATAAGTGCCGAAGTGATAAGAAATTCGTGATGAGGAGATTGCAATACTGCATTGATTCTAATGGCAATCACTTTTAACATCTACTGTGAATAAGTGTAATTTCACATAAAAATAAAGTTCATGTCACTTTTTGATCTTAAATGACCTTGAACGACTTTGACCCCAAAATGTTTTTCATGCAGTTTTCGATTCTCTACAAGATAGTTGAAAAAAAAATGTACCGTCCCATTTAAAAAAGTGGAGGTGACCTTTACTGTGCGACAGCGCCTCCACTGGGATAAAAAAATGGTCGCATTTGATGACCCCTTTCGTACGGTAGAACTTTTGTTTCAAACATTTTTTTGTGACGTCGATAATTACAGAGATATTCAAGGTGGCAACAGTTAGTGCCTCACCCTGTATACAGGGTGTCCCTCTTGTGTTTACCACCCGAAGAAACTCGGTAATTATCGATGTCACAAAAAAATGTTCCAAACAAAAGCTGTACGGTGTGAAGGGGGTCATCAAACTCGCTCACTTTGTTTATTCCGATAGAGGTGCTGACGCACAGTGAAGGCCACCTCCACTTTTTTTAATGGAATGATACATTTTTTTCAACCATCGTGTGAAACACCTCAAGCCGCATAAAAAACAGCAAGGGGTCAAAGTCGTTCAAGGTCATTTCGAACACCTATTAAAATGAGATACAAATTTAAATATCTCGCATCACTACCAAATATTTGATAGTGATCCGAGATATTTAGATTTGTATCATCGATACTGACCTTGAATGACTTCAACCCCCGAATGTTTTTTATGCGACTTGAGGTGCTCCACAGGATGGCTGAAGAAAATGTACCATTACATTTAAAAAAGTGGAGTTGACCTTCACGCTGCGTCAGCGCCGACACCGAAATAAACAAAATTGGTCGCATTTGATGGCCCCCTTCACACCATACAAATTTTGTCAGGAACTTTTTTGTGACGTCGATAATTACCGAGTTATTTCGGGCGACAGAGGTAAGGACACCCCACACACACAAACACACACACACACACACATACGTGCGCGCGCGCGCACCCACATATATACATGTATATGTATCTATATATGTTACCTCGCCGTTATGATAAACGTAAGATCGTCACAATTAATGTCAATTTTCACCGCAATTTTGATATAATTTTCCCGCCTTTTTCTTCCCTAATGGCAGATTGAGAAACGAGGCGGGAAACCGCTTCTTTTCGAATAAATCTAAACTTATGAACGGAAAAATACAACGATGAATTGTTCCCAACGCTCGCGAGAACGGTTCTTTTTTTCATTATTGAACAAAAAATATACGAACTGCATTGCTGGTCAAATGGGCAAGAACGAATCAACAGTCAAATGGTGAAATTCAGGAGTGATACGTGAATGCCATTTCCGTGATAAATATTTACACGTTCTCTCACGTTTATTTAAGGACTCCCCAGAGTCCCATGAGGCGCGTATACGTGTAAATGCGTTACAGTGTAGAGATCGAGCTCGCAATTTCGCGGTTCGTGTACTCGGAAAATCCGGAAATAACGGAACGAATTAAATAAGCTCGTTGATAACGAACGAGGCATCGATCACGTGTGTGATTGCTGCCTCATCCGACAATGTGTATTTTTCATCACCCGAACTCCTCAGCAATCGCCACCATTGTTTCACACTGAAATTTATGTACTACTCCCTATTGTTCGTTAAATATTCAATAGTTATAAGGATCATTTTGGGTAAATGTGAGTGGACTGACGAAATGTACCGTTTCTAAAACTATTTCCCGGATCTCCAGTAGTTAGAATGGATAATCAAATATTATATCAAGTATACATTACTGTAATTTTCGAACGCAAATATGTATTGTTTTGGTTATAAATATCTTATTTCCGGATATTGAATGATGTACCAAAGATCCGATAATTTGCATTAATCAAGCATGAATTTTTAATATGGAAATTAGTGGTTTAAAGATATTCAGGGCTGAACCGGAAGCTAGTCGATTAAGAATTTGAAAAGTATACATTATTTTAATATCACGTAGGCTTGTGAACTTCAAAGGACATTTTTTTCCAATCATCCTGAAGTATTTACGTACATTACTCTATAATTCTAGAACAATTAAAGTTTAAAAATAAATGTAGTGCACTCCTATTTTGACACCTATCTTTGTTCAATAAAATTTAAAAACAATCTTTCGAGGCACTTTTAGTGTTTCATACTTTATTAAAAGTATGATCTATTTATCAATTAGCATCAGCAATACACAAATAATGCAAACTTTTTAAACGGACTTTTACGGACCCTGCTGATTGCCTATTGAATAAGAATAAATAGATTTGATTCGTAATAAAATATTTTTTACCGTATATCGGTTGAAAAAAAAATTGATAGCGAAAGTTTGGGCTGGAAATCAGCCTACGATTAAAAATGTATCGAAATCGATTAAAATTATGTCATAATGTATTTAAAATAATGAAACGGCTCTTTAAAAAAATATAATTTGCACTAAAAAGATGGTTGAATCTAAATATTTCAGTATGTGCTCTTCTATACAAATATATACGTACATACACACTTGAAAACGTTTTGTCTTACCTTCAAATTGCAATAGAACAAAATATGCTGAAGTAATTTTATATCCAGTTAAATCCGATTGCATGGGGGAGAAAATCACGCCAAATCCACCAGCGGATAATTTCGTTGCTTCCTATTTTTCTTCTTATATTATTATGGAGCCTCAAACCAATTTCAAAAGTTCTGGACCGCCCGGAGGGAGGAACGCGGTTTCTCGTTGCGTACCTTCACGGATTGGGGTGCGAATCGACACTGAAGTGCTATTTCAGCGTGAAATCTTTTCCATCCGAGGATTTCCGGCATCCGCGCAGGTCATCGCGGTAAACAAACCCCCCATGCTCATTCCAAAAAAGTATCCGCGATACAAAATCACACTCCTCCAAATATTACAACCGTTATTCCTTATGTTTTTATTACTAATAATAATAACATAATTGTCTAAATAACTTTTTATTTTGTTCCGAAATAATGGGGATATATATATATATATATGTATCCCCATTATTTCGCCATTATATGTATATATATATATATTTGTTCCAGATTATATGCCTACGCATAAAATCAAAATAAATCAGAGATCGCGGAACAGTTTAAAAAAAGAATTTAATTAGCTCATAATTGTCTCCAAATTACACACGAATTTTTATAAAAAATCAGAGTGCTCACATTTTTTCACTTCTATAATTTCGAAGAAAAATATATATATAAGAAAAATATTTTTTCCCGTAAATAATCGATGGATTTTTTTCTAAAGCTTTCTTCTTCTCATTTTTTCCTTTTATTAGTCTGCAGTATTCGGTCTTCTACTTTTGTTCGATTTTTCCTTGAAAACATTATCGGCGATTTTTAACAGGAATAAAAAAAGTAAAGAAGAAGGGTCAAGTGGTCCCTCTCCTTGATCGGACGAACAAGTGTACCCGGAAAGTAGATCTTTACGTGGAGCTCGGTAAGGAGGAAGCCGATGACGGTGAAAGTGTGGCCTGGTCAGGAATGGAGACAGGGTCAGAAACTGGGTCGCTTGTCTTCAACCACGATTACTGCCGTCCATTTTATGACGTTCCTCCTCGTGAAAAAATTTAGGAGATTCATTTCTTATAGTCACGTCGAGTATATTTTCTGATCGTTAAATTATTTTCCCTGACGTTAATTTATCGCGATATTACCGGCAGCGAACTGAAGACAAAGAACTATTCCGCTTTTTACGCACATTGTAATTCGTACCCATTCATTACGGTAAATGTCAGAATATTTATCATTAAAAAAATGATATACAGTACGGGTCAAATGTTGTCGTTGACTTTGGATAATTGATAAATTGTATCAGAATAATATCATTCATTTTATATCTTATTTAACGACGATACTGTATAGCTCTATAAAATGAATTATATTATTCTAATATAATTTTGCTATTACCCAAAGTGATCGAAAACATTGGACCGGTACTGCGCACACGTACCCACGCGCGCGCACACACACACACACCTGCGCGTACGCACGCATGCATGCACGCACGCGCGAACGTATTTAAGAATTGTAAGTTCGTCAATTTAGGGCAATAAATGCAGTATTGCTCTTATAATAATTTCTTGCACCATTGCGAACCACTGGTTGAGTATTATCGATGTCAACAAAAAGTCAGAATTTATTTCGAGATTAGATACGACTACTGAGTTTTGAAAAGTAACATTTAGTTTTTCTTGCAATGTTGCTCAATTTGTCCATAATCTTGACAGTTGCCCTCAGCAGTGAAATTTGGAAATTAAAATAAAAAACCGTTCAAACAAACCCAAACATACAGGGAATGTTAATGTTAGGGGACAATTATAGCACCATTGATAAAATAGTGAATTGATGAACTACTCACAAAATGATTGTCGAAAAATGACTATACAAATTTCTTAAAGTTTTTTCTATACGTTAAAAACGTTATATTTTTTATTTTATTTTCACAGTTTTTCAAAATTATCACTTTCGTAAATGTTTACGATATTTCTTGTTATACACGGAATAGTAGTTTTTACCCTTTTTTCATATGTCCTCATGTAATTTTTTAAAGTTTTTTTTATATATCTCATGGATTACCGAAGGATCGCGAAAAACGACTTGTAGAAAAATGAAGAAAAAAAAAGGAAGATTTCACGTAAAGTTACAAGAGAAACTGAGACCGCAAGTTTACGTGGGTTTGATGAAGGATCACGTATATTTTTTATTCAGTCCGTTCAATCATTCGTGCAAATCCGTATATTCGGTTGGGAACTTTGAACGTTGTAGTCCGGGCAAAAGTATCTTGACTTCGAGGTTCCGCCACCCTTTCTACTAACGCGCGTATCGATCATGTCATACGTTCTTGGAGGTTCGCACATATTGTATCTCGTAGGCTCGAAAACAACCAGTTGCGTTTATATTCTTTACAACAAATAGCACCGATTGCTTTATTGACGATAATACGAACCGTCTATCTAAAATCGTGACCTCAATTGATTTATTTTATTTTTTCAATGCCCCATCTAGCTCAATTTATAGATGTTTTTTTTATTTAATAAATGATTACGTCGATCGTTATTTATGCATATGTTCATGGTTATATACATTTTGTATATATATGAATATCTATATATTTCGTCAGTTCCAATGTATGTATCCTTGCGGATTTTTCTTACGTATTACCTCGTCGCAATTGAACCCTTACTTATCACTCCCTAACCGCACATCGTCAATCTAACCTCACTTCCGTTGCGACCACATTTGTGTTGTTAAGCTATACTATACCGTATTTGCCGAGAGTACGGGTAAGCTGTGGAAAATCCGTACCGGTATAGACGGCCCCATATTTTTCTGATTCTCTGGTACACCCACTTAAGGCGGGAGCCTGTATTAGAAGGTCCAAAAAAGTGTTTTTTCGGGAATTTTTTTAGAAGGGGAAAAAATAAGTGAGCCCAGTAAAAATTGATGAATCTTTTCATCTATATTTGAAATGTATCCAAAAAAATTCCAACATGAAACATTAAATGACTGCAGATTTGTCGGCCTATTCCATGTGCGTCTTGCCACTGCAGTCCCCTATCGGCGGGACAGACGCAGCTCGTAATTCTTGACTGATCCAAATAAACCAATAAAATTTTCAATTGTCATATATTTTTCTTCTGGGTCAATGAAGAAAAAGCTGAAAAAATGGTCAAATTATAATCTTTCTCAGGTTAAAAAAAATAATGTGTTTAAAAAACACTTTAACGTACTATAAAAATTATTTAAAAATACTTTTTCAACGACTTTTTTAATTCACTTGGAAGACTTTCATACTGAAGAAAATAAACTTTGGTTTGATTCGATTGGTCGTTTAGTTTTGTTGCTATCACGCCCGCCAATTAGGAAAAATCATGAAAATGAAAACTGGAATAAACGCGCTTGAAAGTTTTCAATAGGAGGAAATATCAATATCAAATATCAATCGCTTCTCTGCTTTTGGCCTTGTATCTTCGAAAATATTTACAAATGGCCTTTGTAACTTTGTAAATATATTCTTAGATAGTTTATCTATCGAATTAAGCAATGAAAAAAAAACGTGTTTTCGGACCTTCTAACTCAGGCTCCCGCCTTCAGTATTTGCACCAGGGTCTCAGAAGTATTAGCCTTCCACTCACTGGTTGATGCGCCAGCTGGTGCACGTCTAAACGATCACCTCTCTAACTATCGGTCATGTGCATTGCTGCTTAACTCGGAGTACCGCCTACCAGTGTCGGTTTGACTATTTTAAATTATTAGAATTTAAATTTGAATTTTCAAATAAATAAATTTCGTTCAGAAATAAAAAAAAATGCAAATTATTAGTTTCTGTTCATGCCCTAATTTATGAATTCTAATGCCCCTAATGCTGATTGCTAGATCTAATACAATTTAATGTTTTTTTTTAATTTGCTTTATCGATGACTGCGTCTCTCATAATTAATTGTTATCATATAATTCCATACACTATCGAGACTAACATAATTTATCAACGCCTGTATGTAATTTTATTTTCCCGCCCACCATTCATTATCGATAATTTTGTTTTTTTTCTCCTGTTTTATTATTATATACCGTTCTTAATATATACCATATACCGTTCTTTTATATACTATATACCGTTCTTAGTGCTCGAAACCAATATATGTACGAAGTTAATTTTTGTTGCGCCAAAATAAAATCCTAAATACATAATGTATTTATGTATTCATTAATAATTAATTATCAAGCCGAAAAAAATACCCCGTTCATTAATCCCGAGTGCTAGATAAAAATGAATGTCCCCAATATCCATGTATTCAACTTTTATTTACAAATATTGTCATTAAAAGTGTCGTGCGCGAAAATTTATTTCCTTGATGAGCTACATTTCATGGCGTACCAGTTCAATCGCAATATTTAGTTACAGAATCATGCAATTGAGGAAAATTACGCGAGATTGTTTATGCTGTAGTTTCGTCTCAGTCTAATTTAATACAGGCATATTCATCTCTCTTCCAGAATCGAACGAGACTGCGCTGAGGGATTGGAATTAGCGGAGCACGGATATCTAATAGTACATATTCGATTTACATTAGCGAAGGATTGCTGATAACAGTGGAAGCACGAGATCGAACACGTGCAACACAAATGCTCAATATTTATACCGAACCAATCACAAGAAGTCTACATAAATCTCCAAGTACTAAATAAAAATAATTGTGAAATTATTATGTTTGCAACGCTTATTTAGACGAATTTCTTTTGTATGTGTATAGATACACGCGCACACACACACACACACATATAGTGTGTGATATATATATATATATATATATATATATATATATATACATATTCAAATTCAATCCCATTTTTAAACATTTGGTGTATAGTTAATATAATAGGAAAGGCATCCAATAAACGACATTTATTTTCACCGTTTCAATTCATTCAGGTTGATCTCCCAAGCTACGAAGAATTTCGTACTTTGGTAACTGTCGAAATTGGTATGATACGTGCCTTCGATTATTTTGATCGATTTTTAATAATCAGTGTAACCGATCAATTGGTTTATTATTGAGAAGTGATTATAATAATAAAAATCACCGTAATATTTTTTCAATCTGGGTATAATCATGATAAACAATTGAGACACTATGAACATAACGATGACTGCATCTTGCGAAGTCTGAAGATCAATTTCAATGTCGCGACACTACAATTGCGAATGTTAAAAAAAAAAATCGTAAACGCATCAAATATAAGTAAGCGATGTGTTCGTGCGAAACTCCCGTTTCTTACTGAATCTCTACTTCATTGCGTGTGGCTCGAGACTTAAGGGGGTGACGTATATATTCACTTCACACTGGGGGACCAATAAGTTCAATAAATGTCAGTCTTGGATGCTCTTTCCGATCGTTAACAGTTCTTGTATTAGACGTATATTTTTTTTCATATTGGATGTACACTGAAATTGCATTGATATTTATTAATAATTATAATGAATAACCGTGCCAAAGAGTGACTCATAAATTTCTTGAAAAAATTAAACAGACATACGTGTTGAATTGACGAAAAATTTGACTTTTTTTTAATCGCCTGAAATCAATTAGGCGTTTTCTTTCGACTGCACGTATATTTTTTTACGAAAAATGTCTCCTTCCAACGATTTATTATTGTTTTTATTTATTTTCCGTACACTAAGCTGTACATATTGGTCAACCGGGTCAACAAGGAAGTCACAATGCCATCCCCAGGATCCCCCCCACGCGAAACGTAAACAGACAGAAACAAAGGGTGCGAAAATAAGGTTAGAAGTGTTCGTGATGTCTGGATAATTATTTTTCGCACAGCGTTTTCGACGGCAAACCCCGAGATGACGTACCGATACGAACATGTTGTTTGTTCGCGGATGGAACGACGCGGGTGTCGTTTCCGAGCTGTAGCGAGGGTCTCGATTTTTAGCTCAGCATGGAAGAAATTTGGACAAGGTTATTTGTTATCGTTCGCATACACTGCAGTCCTGTTTCCGGTCGAGATTTTGATCCTGACGTTATTCTTCTTGCCTTTGGCTTTCCAAAAAAGTGGTCCGCCACTTTTGGGTTAGCTAATGTCCCGTTCGACTTTGTCTGTTCGTTATCCTGCCCTATATGCACCCTGAGAGCGTTCTTCCTCCATACTCCAGGGCCCTCCTGCTTGTCCCTAATCATATATCGCATCTTCCATTATCCTGTTATATTGCCACGATCTTGATTCTATTCTCTCCTATCCAAATGGAAAACGTTAAGTGGACGCTGAGAGAACAATGAGCCCATTTTCCGAGCAGATCCCAACAATCAGCAGATCACTCTGCACTCAAGAACATATTGAACTTGCTAATAACCGGGCGTCCCATATAATCAGGTTGGAAAAGATCATTCCAAGTATCATTAACACAATTATCATCGCGTATACGCATAATGGAAAAGCGAAAGAAAACCGCGAGCTGTTCGACAATGATATCTTCCCGAGCATAATAATCGGTTGACCTTAACACCTCTACGTTGCTTTCATTACTCACTCGTGCTCTCGCGACTGGCGATTACGAAATCTTCCTACGATGCCGGCCTAGCTGGTCCAATGTTCTATCCGACGGTCGTTTTGCTCGCTGGGTGCATTCGAGGCAGTTCTGTGCAAGAAGACAGCGTTCGTCTTTAAGATCTATTCCAACGTTAGGATGAGGAAAAGAAAGCAATCAGCTTGGCAAGTTCCCCTCGATGGCACAGTCCATTCGGGATTCGCTGCTTCCGGAATCAAGATAGTTCAATGTGCTGTAGGTAGCCACTATGAGTGATCGAAGCTGAAGTTTCCGGGCACCACATCGCTTCTTTCAACAACATCGATAGCCAAAAGATATATCGTCACCACCACTTCCAGATTGACTTGTCTCAATACATGATGACATGAAAGACGAACCACCGCACCAACCGTTCGATGTCGTACTGATGAATACACTTACCCTCCGGCGACATTGATGAAGAGACTTGACTGTTGCGACAACTGGTCGATATCTCATTGATGAAGATACTTGAGCGATTCAACGGCTGGTCGATATCTCGTTGTTAAAGACACTCAAGCGGTTGAACAACTGGTCGATATCCCACTAATGAAGACTCTTGGGCGATACCGCGGCCTGTCACTGTGATTCTTTGTCTCATCGATGCAACGATCTGCGGAGACTGAGCACGATCATTCCTTCTTCCAGTCTCTTCTGCGATGGACGATCAATGGATCGTTAGTCCATGGTGGACCTATCCACCTCGCCAATCGTCCAGATACACTTGACGATTAGACTGATCCGAACTCCCGTCAACTTCTGGCGTCGAAACTGATCTAATCAGTATGTCGCCTATGCCACGGAATTTAGTTTACGTTGCACTTATCGACGATTGTCCTCCGACAAGTCAAGCCAGTTTCGTTCGATGATAAATCGCAAAAGCAGCACTGTGTCGTAATAAACAATCTGTTTTCTTTTGACAATCGAGGGGTTTGTTATCAGAATAGTGTGAGGCTGTTAAGCAATTATAGTGTTCGCCGTTGGGCCGGCGATCGGGCAACTGCGCTCAGCATCACGAAACGGTCCATTGAGCACCGGAGAATACAGACATTGCGGGTCAAGTGGCAAATGGTCACTGATAGTCGTACAATATATATCTGCATTCACCTATATATGTGCGTACACGTATGCATACATCAAAAGTCTCGAGAACGTGAAAATATACACGGAGTGGGGCGTTCCAGTCTTTGTAAGACTCGAACCGACTTCAGACCCAAGCTGAGCCCGATTATCGGCCATGTGCAGAAGATCATTGCACTGAAGTTGCTCAACATAGAGGTAGATATCGTGCCATCTGAAGGTCACCCAAGGTTAGTTGAGGTCATCCTCACTGTTTCAAGTGAACCTAAACAGATTTTTTCCTAACCTCACGAAACTCGGCATTGACACGACGTGAATGGCCAAAATACAAGGTCATTCGAGGTCACGGGAAGCTTTTCCATGTTTTTTTGTGTTCTACTTTCCATACTACGAAGAGAATATTCACAGAGCTGGAAAATAGCTATATTTTCCACTTTTAGCCTCACTTTTACGTCGATTCACCAATCTGTTGAGCCATTGTGACGTTTTTTCCCCGATGACGGAGAGATTCGCGGGGACAAAAGAAAATAAAAATTGTTGATGGTGGTGAGCAGGTGGGGCGTGACAAATGATTGTACGATGATGATTCGAAAAGTCGTGTTTTTCCGCGAGACCCAGTATTTTTCCATATGCCCTAATGCGAAAAGGGTTTGTATACGTACTCAACTCCCGATGCAGATGCTTCGTTCTCACTTTAGCTCAGCAAACACAACGAGTTCACATTCTGTGGCTTACAGTTAGTGGGGCAAGTCTTGTAGATCACCACACGCGATCTCTTGTGTAATCAAATCATTTCTGCAATTTCCTGTCCGGTATGTGCAATGTTGTGTGCAATCAAGACATTGGACAAGGGGTGGTCGTGCTAATTCGCGTGTACACAGAATTTCTAGCGAACACACACATATATATATATATATACGCGCATGCATCGTGCGAACCGCATGTAATCACGCGGTTATAAATAATTAATACAATAAAACACAGCGACGCGGATCGTAAGTTCTACAATTTGGGGCCGCTTTTTCTCGCTCGATCGCAACGATATTAACCAACAATAAGATATACGGTGTCTTTCAGTTTTTTTAGCCGTTTATCTCCCCAATATTATCGAGGCCGTTGAACAATGGTAAGAATATATTTTCTATTTTTTCGATGTTCATATATATGTGTATATATATATATATATCTATATATATATATATCGAATAGAACTATATAGATATCCGCAATTTATCGCACGAATCCGGGAGCGTCGGGTGAGTCTTCAACGAACCCGCGATAACCCAGGCTCCATGGCCTATTCAAAATATACCTAACGCATACACTTATGTATATTTTGTACCGAATATATATTCAGTATATCAACAGGCCATTTAAACAATATATACATACACACACATACACAAAAAAAAATCCGAAATTTTAAAATGTTTTTCAACGGGCGTTTCACCTTAGTGAGAAATCGTCGTGGAAAGATGAAAAAATTGATCCTCAAGGTTAAAGGTTCTACTGAGCAACCATAAAGAAAGCGGTAAAAAAAATTTCGTTTTGTTTCTTCAAATTTTAGAAAGTCCATAGGCGTGGATAAATTGCTGGAACCATTTTTCTTTCAGAAACCTTTAGATTAATCCTCCCTCTTTAATTTGATCAATTGGTGAGCTCTATATGATAATTTGTCGACGGGTTATTAGCTGTAAGAGTAAAATGACACTTCTAACTTTGATGATTCCTTACTTATGGACCAATGATCGTACATGGAATAGAAAGGCGGTTTTCAAAACTTTAAATTATCAGCTATAAAGTGATTTATCGTTTTTTAACAAAAAAAATCATCACGATATACATTCTTTTTTAAAACTAAACTCATGGGTACTCTGCAAATAATCTTTGCAATAATAATTTGTTCGGGTTTCTTTCAAGCTCGAAGTATCCTTAATAAACCTGCAAGATCTCAAACCTCGGCGATTTTTTCTTCATTGTGTTCAAATCTATGAAAATTGTGTCACTTAAGCTAAAAAACAAATAAAGGATACTTTTTTTACCTTATTGTAGGGTTTGAAATATTTTTTTGGCATTATTGTATACAGCAGATGACGGCCATCATTTTTGTTAAATGGTGCAACAAATTAGAAATTGGCGCACCTCGAAAACTGTGCCAAAGTTCTCCCACGAGTAGCCGAGACTTTTTCTTCTTCCAATAAGACGTCGAGTTGATTGCCGAAGTTCCAGAATATTTACGAAGCTCGGGCATGAGGTATCTCTTTACCTTTCCCAAATTTATTTAGCGGCCGCTAGTTACAAAAAAACCTGCCATTTTCTGCAATTTTTTGCTTGGATCTTCTGAAACGTGTATATGCGCTATCCTCACCGACGGGAGGGATATAAATATAAGCACGCGAGAGACGATAACAGAGTTGCAGAAATGAAAATTGACGGGTAGAAAATATTTCAATGAAGAATCAAACTATCGTCAATTACACGATAATTCGACACGTTACGTCGATAATAAAATTGTCCTACGAACAAACGACCGCATAGACGCGGTTCGTCGCGTTTGTAAAAGACGAAATTTAATATCGTTACTTGTAAGAGTCTCGTTGTTATGTCGTGTTCTGCGTTCAGCCAATTTTCATGATTTTTTTTAAGGTCAATTGCCTGACCTCCGAATCTCCATTCATCATCGAATTATTCAACTTGAAAAATGCGTGCCAATGTCACATATTCACGAAAGGAATAAAATAAATATATATAGATCTATCAATTGACCTGTGCTGACATTTGTGTCAAACACCAATATTCGTTTGGGTTTTGAGAACTGATTTGAGGTTGAGAAAGGGCCTAAATTGGATCCACCTACAAATAAATTCGCACCTTTAGTATTATTATTGCTGTTTTTCCAGTCGTTGTTATTGTTGTTGTTGATCAGGATAGCAATAGTAATCAAATTTAACTTGTCCGATAGCGAAGCAGTCGATTCAAGATGTCTGATATAGGGTAAGTCCATAGGAGATGGCCAATAGATAAAAGTTCGACTCATCGTAGATATATGGCATTAATAACAATCTAGTTCTCTTCGTTTTGTGGCTGGCAACAAATGTCAGTCAGTTTTTTCTGCGAAAAAAATAAATAAAAACAGTAAGCAAAACTCACTTTGTTTTTTTATTACATTTCTAATATAAGATAAGGGGTTGTCATATTAAGTGGTTACAAAAAGGTCTTGTAGAATTTGCTTGTTTTTGTACATTTTTGTGAAGTAATTATCTTCTCACGTATCCTAACCTAAAAATGATAACAAAAATGACGTGTTTCTTATTATCAATTGATATGGCGATCTCTCCCGGACAATCGGGATAGATGGCCTTATTTTTCCGGGAGAGATGGCAATAAAATTTTTAGTACTGTTTTCAGAATATCTTTAATCCAAAATGTTTTCTGTAGATGCCTAACAACTACGTGCGGAATGCGGTCGCTGCTCGAGATACCTGGGATGAAGAAAACCTGAAAAAAGCTTGGGGAAAATCAGCTACCAGTGAAAACGCAACATCAGGATTGAGAGCCTTGGGAGTTTTGCCTCCAGGAACCATACCGGAGTACACCGTTGGTGGAAACATCTAGGCACCAATTGAAAGCCACCGCAATGACCATACAGGAGCAACCGAATCAACACCAGTGTCGAAAGATCGTGGCCCAAGTACTCAAAAAACTCAGACATCACGTGACAAACCTACACCGGCAAGGAAATATCGCCACTACCTAAAAAACTTAACGAAGTCCGCAAACGAGCCAAGCAGTTAAGCCCGTTTTTTTGACGTCTGAAGATCATATTGAAAAGCAAAAAAAAAACAAAAAAGAAAGACAGAAAGAGAAGAGAAGTCAAGAGACCAACGATGATAAAGAAGAAAGAAAGACCGACAGGCCTAAGGAAAACCAGACTGTTAGGAAACTTAAGGTAATCCTATCACTTCACACTAGTCATACCACTGATCATACTTGAGACTTGTACAATTTATACTTTTAGCATATGCAAAAAAAAAATAATAAATTGTAATAACAAGAATTAGGTCAATAAGCGTATTGTTTCCGTACGGATTCCCACTATTATATACACTTTTGTAGCGCCCGGAAATTGGGTTTTTGTATGTCGTCTCGGAATTCCTTCACAAAAATACGCAATTTTAATTTTTTTTCTCTGTAATTAGGTCAATAACCGAACCTGAAATTTTACAGAGACGATTATCAATATATTTAGTGAAGCTGAAAAAAAATTGTGAAAAACCTATGGATTGAAGCCTGGCGAGAAGATTACCTTGAAGCCATTCGTAGGATCTTAGACAGCAGCTGCAAAGAAATTCCGATGGTCCTCTGCGATACCGCTGAAAGTGGGATGGAAGATAAAGAGGAAGACAACAGCAGAGGCTGCGGTGATAACTGTTATAAAACACAACTCGTCGAAGACGCTGCAATGTAACATTCGTAAGCTCTGGATGCATGAAAATTGTAGGGAGTATAAAGACATGTGCTCCAACTCCACCAGTAAAAAAAAGAAGTTTAAAGATCATAAAGGCAAAGGAAAGGAGAAAAGAGTACTGGCTACCCCCCCCCCCCCCCGACCGCTTTGGCAATCACACCCGGACACTCTGGGAGAGATGACCAATCGTAAATTTTTTCATGGTTTATGTGACTAAATTTGGTGATTTTGAGAGTGATTATTATTAAGGTTTGATAACAAATAAAGTTGAAGTTTCGTTTGCGATTAAAATGGTTGTTTTATTCATCGTGGTTTTTCGACAATAGGTCCTCAAAATAGTAGGGCCATCTCCCCCGGACTTACCCTACAGAATCAGACGAAAAAAGAGTGGCGGACGTCCCGTTATAGATTAATTGAATTTGTCCAACATCGAATCAGTCGAACTCACTTCGACCAAGGTTCAATTAAGGGGTGAGATGCAGTCAGAATTTAAAAAAAATCGATTTTTTAAAAACATTTTTTGAAGTATGATGTTTCGAAAATATTCCCTGAAAATTTTAAGTCAATCCGATGAATAGTTTCCGGGATATCCCGCAATTAGTGAAGGGGCGTCAGGTCCCCATGGCAGGTAGCGGCTGACAAACGCGCAAACGATAATACCCGGGAAGGCGGAATCCTTCGAAGACAACGACAAATTGATATTTTGGAAGCTTCCACATCGGCAGAAGCCCTATTGTATGGGCCAGGAATTGATGATTCGATGTAATTAATTATTTAATTAGTATTTCTATACATAAATCAAGTGTAAAATTGGAAAACTATTTCAGAAATTTTCAAAAATTTATTATTCAAAAACTATGCAGATTAGCAACATTTTATAAGGAATACTTTCGTTTTTGGATTGCCCAAAATATTTTTAAAAAACAATTCATCCCGAA
Source organism: Ophion ellenae (assembly GCA_963210295.1). Classification (NCBI taxonomy): domain Eukaryota; kingdom Metazoa; phylum Arthropoda; class Insecta; order Hymenoptera; family Ichneumonidae; genus Ophion; species Ophion ellenae. The sequence continues at coordinate 5,091,741 of OY723390.1, read as the reverse complement.
AAACTTTAATTTTTTGAAAAATTGTTTTAACAATTGGCTATAAACAATTGACTGCTCGACTTTTCGGCAAAAATTGTGATATTCGGATTCAGCGGATCAAAATATATAAAAAAAAGTTTAGCTCCATCCATCGAGCTCAAAATTTTACGAACATATAATACCGTATCCACATCGAAAAACTTTAAACGCGTTTTTTTCGAAACTATGTTTTTCAAGTCGGTGACCACTATAATTAAAGAACCACTCGATGGATTTCGATGAAATTTGGTGTGCTTATTAATGGCGTTAAAAACTAGTCCTTAAGCGAAGGATTTTCGTTTTTGTTGAAAATTCCTATTTTTTTTTATCAATGAGCGATTTTTTGGTCGAAAATCGAAAGTTATCTGTCGGAAGCCGCCATTTTCTTAATTTAAAAAAAAGCTTCGATTAAGGACTAGATTTATTATTAAACTAATGATATTTTTTGTTTTTTTTTTGTTTCAGATAATCCAGTAAAATGTTATGATGATCACCGCAAAGCACTACATGCCGAAGGGGGTCCGACAATGATGGCGATATTTTTATAAATAATTAATATTTTTCTTTGAAAATTTGTACAAGTCAAGTTGAAATATGGCATAAAAAGCCTGTTTAACCACTTTCGTAAAACAAACTTAATTACTATGAAAAAAAAAATATTGACAACGCTCGTTTTTTCACGCCTCTGACTGCATCTCACCCCTCAAGGGAGGAACACCACCGTAACTGCCCATTTTTTGCTGTTTTCTTTCGATTTTTATTAAACAAACGAATTAAATACACGGTCAGAAGAACTTATAGGTTTTATTAGGTATATATTGAAGTATGTGAAAAAAATTTATTTGTCAAAAGAATACAAAACGGCGGCGTACGATTCGCTATGGTATTACTGGTTTTTTGTCAACCCTCTCCGCGGCACGCAGAACTGTCGTAAATTTAATCCTGGAACTAACAATAAGAGTGAAATATTTTCGTTAAGGCGTTACCCCCACTTGTAGCGCAAAAAAGGCCTTTTTCATGAATTTTTTTAAAGAAAACTACAAAACTTTTTTAATCGATCAATATACCATCTTAAAGAACACATCTTGAAGAACTTTCAGTAATTTTTTTATTGAAAAATATCACATTGTTTAGTGGCAAATGGCCGTCAATGAAATAATGTTTTTATATACACGGTTTGCGGTGACCAACATTGCGGCGAAGTGGATCATCTGAAAAAAAAAATGCGGATAGATTTAGTCAAATATAAGTATAAACTAGTCTTTAATCGAAGGATTTTAAAAAATATTCATTTTTCACAAAATGGCGGACAGTCAAAGTTAATGGTTCGATTTTAACGAAAAAAATCGAACGATCACAGACTACATTTTTATGTATTAAATAAGCCTGCAAAATTTCAAGAAGATCGGTTCATTAGTGTTCGAGTAATCTTGGTCACCGACTTCAGAAATGCCATTTTGAGAAAAACGCGTTTAAAGTTTTTCTTTCAACGCTCGTATCTCAATCAATAATCATAACTCATATATCAATTTTGTTCGGATTGACTTGAAATTTTCAGGACATATTCTCAGATACTTATACTTCAAAAAAATACAATAACAAAAAATCGATTTTTTCAAAATCGCAAGTGGGGGTAACCCCTTAATTCGATTAGTTGTAGCTGTCAAGTACGGGGGGAAATAAAAAAATAATGAAAACAAAATAGAGACGAGTTTGAAAGAAAGTTCGTTTTTTCGACCCAAATATTGATATAAAAAGTGATATACATTTTACAATTTTCAATTAATCAAAATCGGCGCTCATAATTGACTGTTAAAGCAATCTAAAAAAAGCTACAGTTAATTTTAGTATTTTTAGTCGGTGACTTTTTCCCCAAAGTTAACAGGCTTACAAGAGTCGAGAACTGCGTCTAGCGGCATGGCATTGTCGCAGCCGCTTTTCAGCGCTCGAAGACTCCCCTAAAAATTAGCTCGAAAACCACTTTAAAAATAGTTTTTCAGCTATAAACGAGTATGCATCATATTTTGAAAGGTTCAAAGGATTTTTCAAAAGTGTTGCCAAAAAAAAAGGATTTTTCGAACATTTTACAGTGGTGTCCTCCCTTAATCAAATTGAATTTGGTTATTACCAAATGAACCGATGTGAGTAGGTTCCGTATGAACTTAATTGAATTCGAATTTCAACGATATGAAATTAATCGAATAAAATTCGCTTACTACCGAATTCATTTAATTCACATTCGTCTGATAATAAATTAATCGAATTAAATTTCCCTAACAGCACAATAATCAAATCAAATTTGACGGATGTCAAATTAATTTCAATAAATTTGGTCGAATATCATATAAATTCAATTCAATTTGGCTGAATGTAAAAGTAATCAAATTTCTTTTGTCGAGCAAGCTTCAAATCAATCGAATTAACAGTTTATGATACAAAATAAATCAACTTTAATTTATCCGAAACCAAATGAATCGAATCACATACCTGAACCAATCAAATTTAACTTGTCCAATATCGAATGGAATTCCTCCTCCTCCCTCTCTCTCTCTCTCTCTCTCTCTCTCGCTCTCTCTCCCCCTCTATAATCGAGGCCAGATTATTATTTTTGTGCAGCTTGCGCAGTTGAACTAAAGCGTAAAACCGAAATAAATGTAAGTGTTGTTGTTTTTTCTTAGAACATCGCTTCGATTTTATACCGTGGTATTTCGCAATGATATTTTTGCTTTTTTTGTCTTAACGAACCGTATCGTCCCGCGAATAGAAATACAAAAAGATGCGCGACGAGATCCACAATTATCGTATAACTATAGTCTAGTCAAACAGGCGCGCGCGCGTCTGTGTGTGGATAGCATTGCACATTGCTTCGACGTAAAGCAAAAGTCTTTACACGGTATCCGAGGAAGAGGAGGCAGGAAAAATGTAAGTGAATGTTCGCGGTATATATAAAGAAGAGAAGCAGCGGGGATGCTGCAACACTCTGCGAGAAATCTTCGTACCCGAGGTCGGTGAAATTGTGAAAAGATCCACTCGCTTCGCCCGCGAGCGTCTCTATTATTACAATGAACGTGTTACAGGTAAATATTAATATTAATTATTCCTCATTTCGAAAATCGGGTATCAAATGAAAGAAAATAAGAAGAAAATCGTGTATGAAAAGAACGAAAATAAGTCGATCCCAATTTTTATACATTTCGTTGCAAAATTCAAAGTTTCAACGAATAAAGCGAATTCATTAACGGTTTATTGGTAAAAATGGAAACTGCTCTTTCCGATTGATGAATTAACATGCTCGATTTTAATAATCATCGATCTAAGCTTAAATATCGTCGTCAAAAATTAGAAACAAAGAAAAACGGGAAAGAAACATTTCTTTTACAAAATTGTCGAATTGAATGATGTTATTTTCAATACTGATAATAAACATCAAAACGATAATTAAATAATAACAATTATGATAATCATTTTGTATAATAATTATTATTATTATTACGAATACTCGATGCAAGTGTTACTTCGCGTCCCCGAAATAAATATATTTTTGCCGTTTTCTTTTTTTTACAATAATGTTTCCGTTGTTTGAACAAGGTTATAATATTTCGCCCGAAGACGTTGTTTATTTTTGTTTTTTCAATTGCCCTCCTCGCACGATGGTGCACGCGCACATCGCCTAACGAGTCGCGTACAAGACGTATAAGGCGATAATGGTCAAATGCACTAGCGCGGAGGTGCGGGTTATACGACTGCTCCTTAAAGGTACAAACTGATTGCATCTATTATGCAATTGGGCTTTTTTCTGCGCCGCGGGAACGCGGGCGCGAATTACAGGATTATATATACACACACGCATACGCACACACGCGCGCGCGTATACATCGTGTGAACCGTATGTAATCACGTGTTCATAAATAATTAATACAATAAAACACAGCGACGCGGATCGTAATTTCTACATTTCGGAGCTGCTTTTTCTCTCCCGATCGCAACGATATTCACCAATAATCAGATGCACGGTGTTTTTCAGATTGTTTCGATCGTTTGTCTCCTCAATGTCATCGAGGCCGTTGAACAACGGTAAGAATATATTTTCTATTTTTTTTACATTAAAGGGTAACACTACACGGGAGCTGAATAAAATGAGTTTAACTTTGAGAATTTTTTGCGCTCAAAAAGTCAATTGGCAATATGTTTAGAGCATTAGAATTATTGTACGCGAATTGGATAGATTGAAACGATTTTAAAGAATCATTACAAATTGACGGCTTTGCAGCGTAAGAGCCGCTAATGTTGACCGTGAACGAAAAACCAAAATATTCCCTAATCTGAATCGTAGCTAGGTAGAAAAACGCGCCGGAAATTCCACAAATATTGTTCGTCACAGACATGGCGAGAACTCGAAACGAAAGTCTCGTTTTCACAATAAAAAATGGCGAAAAATTATTTACATCGTGAGAGAAGTGCTCATAAAATCAGGAAATTATCGCGCTTTTCTGTGAACAATTGGATTAACGCGTTACCCCCACTTGTAGCGCAAAAAATACCTTTTTCATGAATTTTTTTAAAGGAAACTACAAAACTTTTTTAATCGATCAATATACCATCTTAAAGAACACATCTTGAAGAACTTTCAGTAATTTTTTTTATTGAAAAATATTACATTGTTTAGTGGCAAATGGCCGTCAATGAAATAATGTTTTTATATACACGGTTTGCGGTGACCAACATTGCGGCGAAGTGGATCATCTGAAGAAAAAAATGCCGATGGATTTAGTCAAATATAAGTATAAACTAGTCTTTAATCGAAGGATTTTAAAAAATATTCTTTTTTCACAAAATGGCGGACAGTCAAAGTTAATGGTTCGATTTTAACGAAAAAAAAACGGCCGTTTTTTGGCTATAAAACGGCCATTTTTTTCGAAAAAAATCGAA